>JABMCL010002907.1:32500-52500 GCA_018857735.1 Alviniconcha marisindica | reverse complement strand
GGCCCAACACAATCACTATAAGCCTATAAAACATGACACAAACACACAGACACGTACACACACACACACAGACACACACACACACACAGAGACATGCATACACACACACACAAACACGCACACACAAACACGGGCACACGCATGCACACACACACTGCATGCACACATGCCACAACACACACACACACAACACACACACAACACACACACACACACACACACACACACACACACACACACACCAACACACACCAACAACACAACACACACACACACACACACACACACACACACACACACACACACACACACACACACACAACACACACACAACACACACACACACACACACAAACACACACACACACACACACACACACACACAACACAACACACACACACACACACACAAACAACACACACACACACACACACACACAAACACACACACACACACACACAACACAACAACACAACACAACACAACACCACACACACACACACAACACCATATGCACTCTCTCTCTCTCTCTCTCTCCAGTACCATACCAAGACTTTATTGCTTCAGTTTTTTTTGGGGGGGTGGGGGGGAGGGGGGGGGGGGAGCAGTAGTGCAAGTGCACTTTGAACCTGTGGACTGTAGGTACAAAAAGCAGCGTTGTAATTCCCCGTGCTGGTTCACTTCTGTAGGTACTGGATCCTCAACTACCCAGTGCACTTTGACCTGGATGGGCGGCTGACGGCTGTGGTGCAGAATCTGGGTGCCGTTCTTCAGTCTGAGGGCAACTCACAGCTCAAAGACCTCATCGACCTGTCCACCGTGTGAGTCTTCTACCTGCCACTTACTGTTATACTCTCCAGTCTGTAGAATCAGAATCACAATATTTATTGTCCCAGTACAAATTTACAAGGAAATTTGTCTTACGGTGCACAGTAGGAAATAGAATAAACAGTAGACTGATGTTTTAACAGGGCAACAAAGGCTAAAATACACCCAACACATACAACATATTATTATCACAGAATTGAAAAGTAAATACTTAGAGTTACACAAGCATCTGTAATTAAACAATATTAGTCTCTCTCTCTCTGCGTCTCTGTCTCTGTCTGTCTGTCTGTCTCTCTGTCTGTCTGTTCTCTCTGTCCTGTCTGTCTCTCTCTCTCTCTCTCTCTCTCTCTCTCTCTCTCTCTCTCTCTCTCTCTCTCTCTCTCTCTCTCTCTCTCTCTCTCTCTCTCTCTCTCACACACTCACTTACACACACACACATACACTCACACACACACACACACACACACACACACACACACACACACACACACACACACACACACACACACACACACACACTGTAGTACATCCTGTTCGCATTTACGGACATTGAAATAGGGGAACATGAGTGTCCCGCACATTTTTAGCTTCTGCTGTTGTTTTATCTGCAGCAGCTACAGTCGTGTCAGTGGGAGACCGCATCAACAGGAGAATAAATCAGGCGTAACGGTCTCAGAATAAACACTGATTATAACGATCAGCTGACGAAACTGCCACTGTGCAAGTGCAGATGTTGCTCTCTCCCCGTGAAATCATTGATGCCTAGGTTGTAGCTGTCGCACATGTCACAGATTGTGACCCCAGTAGCTGACTCTTTGCAACCTGGATGAACCTTCTCAGATTACCACCCTCTGTGAGATTTGATCTGTTGATCAGCTGCTGTACTCACCAAACTGAATGCAAGCATGCGGCTGCTGTGCTGTTGCGTTGCTGTCTGCCGTTTTGGAGATGGATGAAATGTAAAGGCGGCATCCTGATGCCAGCTATGCAACAGTACAAGAATACTACATTCACCAAAAGCAACACCAGTACAGTTGTACTGCTTCATGCTTTAGAATCATTTGGGGGCAGGGGAGTGGGGGGAGGGGGGGGTGCAGTAAGCTGGCCTGTTATAACAGGATCACTTTCAAACCCTCCTCTGAAGATGGCGTGTGGCTGCCCACGAGACAGGGTAATGAAAAACTGTCACGCATGCAAATCATTTCACCCCATGGAGTGCATTTGTCAATTTACAATTGCATATAGTGGGTGACCCCAGAGTTCTAAGCTGGGGAACACTTTAACAACAACCCTCAACCCAATAGGTAACCCCAGAAAATTGCACCATGGACACTGTCTTGCCACAGCTAGAGGATCTCTTGAAGGAACAAAAAAAGAGAGAAAAAAGAAGAGTGATTACTCTTCAAGTAGCTGTAATACTCGCTGAAGTGGCTGTGATACGTGAATGTTTGCTTCCAGCCCATCGTACGACTGGATGCGGAACATGTCTGTGAGGAACCCTGCCTCCAAGCATGCCCGCAAAGTGTCGCTGGTGTTCAACCACCTGGAGCCTGAAGAACTGGCCGCTCAGCTCACCTACCTGGAGTACAAAGCCTTCCGCAGGATACATGTAAGTCGGTGATATATCCCCTCTCCCCTCCCACTCAGGTCACCTATCTGGTTTACAAAGCCTTCCGCAGGATACATGTAAGTCGGTGATATATCCCCTCTCCCCTTCCACTCAGGTGACCTATCTGGTTTACAAAGCCTTCCGCAGGATACATGTAAGTCTGTGATGTATTCCCTCCCCTCCCACTCAGGTTATCTACCTGGTTTACAAAGCCTTCCGCAGGATACATGTAAGTCTGTGATGTATTCCCTCCCCTCCCACTCAGGTTATCTACCTGGTTTACAAAGCCTTCCACAGGATACATGTAAGTCTGTGATGTATTCCTTCCCCTCCCACTCAGGTCATCTACCTGGAGTACAAAGCCTTCTGCAGGATACATGTAAGTCGGTGGTATATCCTCTCTCCCCTCCCACTCAGGTCATCTACCTGGTTTACAAAGCCTTCCGCAGGATACATGTAAGTCTGATGTATTCCCTCCCCTCCCACTCAGCTCACCTATCCATCTGTCTGGTTTACAAAGCCTTCCATGGCATAGTTATAAGTCTCTAACATCTTTGTTTTTCCAATCAGTTTGTGGATTTCAAGAACTACGCCATGACGGCCTCGCTGAAGGACCAGCCGAAGCTGGAGCGGTCCATTGCGCTGTTCAACGGCCTGTCCCAGTGGGTTCAGTGCATGGTGCTATGCAAAACCACCCCACAGCAGCGCGCCGATGTCATCACCAAGTTCATCAACGTGGCTCAGGTAGGTGCTAAGGTGGTGTCCCAGTGTGTTGTCCTTGCCTCTCTTCTCTTCTTGTCTCTTCTGTACAATACAAAAAAACAGTACAACTTTATTGCCAAGTGTCAATACGCTGACTGCACGAAGTATGTTTTGTGGTGCCAAGTACACTCATCACACATTCACTCCAATCATAAAACATTACAACAACAGCAAATAAACATCCTGGTAAAAAGTCATTCATAGATCAAAACATAAGAAAATCCACTGGCAGAACAAACAAGCAGAGGCTCAGCACCGAGTCGCCATATACCAGCGCCATCTTATCATGCATCTTCTTGCACATAGTGTCTAACTTCAACATTCTGAAGACTCTTGACACTTTTAGTGCATGCTGGGTTATTTTGATGTTTGGTCCACCAAACGCTTACATGGACTAAAGGATCATTAGCACGTGTATGTGATTTTGTCCATGCGTATACATCAGGGGGCCTCAGTTTATAGTCTCATCCAAAGGACTTTCGTAGAGTCTGCACAGAATTTGACTCCGGAGAAATCTCAGGGCATGTAGCGGTCACCCATCCATTTGGTGACCATGCTCGATTGTGCTTAACTTTGGCTTTTGAGAACAAGTGCTCTTGTTCTGCACCACTGACTCTCTTGCTCCACTGACTCTCTTGACTCCGGGAATCTGCAGGCATGAGCTCTCCATTGGTCCATGCTCGATTGTGCTTAACTTTGGCTTTTGAGAACAAGTGCTCTTGTTCTGCACCACTGACTCTCTTGCTCCACTGACTCTCTTGCTCTGCACCGCTGACTCTCTTGCTCTGCACTGATGACTCTCTTGCTCTGCGCCGTTGACTCTCTTGCTCTGCAGCCGCTGACTCTCTTGCTCTGCACCGCTGACTCTGCTGCTTGCTCTTGCTCTGACCCTGACTCTCTTGCTCTGCACCGCTGACTTTTCTTGCCGTGCTTTTGCGCACCGCTGACTCTCTTGCTCTGCCCGCTGACTCTCTTGCTCTGCCCGCTGACTCTTGCTCTGCACCGCTGACTCTCTTGCTCTGCACCGCTGACTCTCTTGCTCTGCGCCGCTGACTCTCTTGCTCTGCACCGCTGACTCTCTTGCTCTGCACTGCTGACTCTCTTTCTCTGCACCGCTGACTCTTGCTCTGCACCACTGACCCTCTTGCTCTGCACCACTGACCCTCTTGCTCTGCACCGCTATCTTGCTCTGCACCACTGACTCTTGCTCTGCACCACTGACTCTTGTTCTGCACCACTGACTTGTTCTGCACCACTGACTCTCTTGCTCTGCACCACTGTTGTTCTGTGCCGCTCTCTTGCTCCGCTGACTCCTGCTCTGCACCGCTGACTCTCTTGCTGTGCACCGCTGACTCTCTTGCTCTGCACCGCTGACTTTTGCTCTGTGCCACTTACTGTCTTGCTCTGCACCACTGACTCTCTTGCTCTGCACCGCTGACTCTCTTGCTCTGCACCGCTGACTCTCTTGCTCTGCACAGCTGACTATCTTGATCTGCACAGCTATCTTGATCTGCACCACTGACTCTCTTGCTCTGCACAGCTGACTATCTTGATCTGCACCACTGACTCTCTTGCTCTGCACCACTGACTCTCTTGCTCTGCGCCACTGACTCTCCACTCTCTGTTGCAGCATCTGCGGGTGTTACAGAACTTCAACACACTGATGGCCATCATCGGTGGTTTGTCCCACAGCGCTCTGGCACGCCTCTCCAAAACCATCGCCTGTCTTCCAACCGAATCTCAAAAGGTAAAGCGCTGCGTCATAGGTGCCTCCGCTCGTTGCTCACACTGCCTGAGTTCTCAGAGACAACGATGGTAGTAATGGCAGCAATAATAATACTGATAATAAAAATGGACCAGACCATTAAAAAAATAAATCTGAAGCAAGAATGACTGCTAGCATTCCAAAATAAGACCCAAACACGTAAAAGATTCAAAAGAATACTTTTTTATTATGTCATAGACAACATGATGCAAATTTTCAAAGAAAGAAGAGGATTTCCCTGAAAATTTGCATCGTGCTGTGTATGTCATAATAAATAAGCATTCTTTTGAATCTTTTATGTGTTTGGAGCAGGCCACAGAACAAAGCAAGTTGAGAAAGAAGGCTGCTCAGTGTGGAATCATTCAGATGTGTTTATTGTTCTTAACTCTTTTGATTGTTATGTATTGTGTGTATGTAATGATTGTGATATAATGTGATGTGAGCGCGTCTGATCATCGTTGTATAATGTGTTTTATGCTGATCTCTCCAGCTCCTGACAGAATACACAGAACTCCTCTCCTCCAACAACAACTTCAGCAACTACCGCAAAGTCTACCATTCCTGTACCGGCTTCAAAATACCCATTCTGTAAGTGCTGCCAGGTGCCTCCATTTTGGGATCGTTTGTGACCCTGCTGCCCAGTAATCAGGCGCGTTGATACAGAGAGGGGCAGTTTATGATGTACCGGTCAGGCACTTCAGTTTTGGCGTTTTCATCAAAATCCGGTGCTGCAATGACTTTTCTGTCTGAAAACATTACTTTTGATGCAATAAAAAAAATCTAAAACAGGATTCTCTTTCAAACATTCGGAACAAGGATTCTCTGTCAAACATTCAGAACACACACAGTTCATTTTTTCACTGTTTAACAGTTTTGTTCCATGAAAAAGGGGCTTACCCAGGGAGAAAAAAATTCACACGTTTTGTATTGTCATATTAAAGTGGCATTCCTTTTAACCTTTTATATGTTTGGGTCTTACTTTTGATAGCCAAGCGTCATGTTTCATAGAAGTACCCAGGGCTACAAACTAACTGCTGTAATACAGTTATACATGTGAAAAAAATTCACAGGCCAATCTCTCAGAGTGGGACTCTTGACAGTAGTCAGCTTGAATTCTCGATAACTTACCAACCAGGTGGCACAACTGGATGGTACCAGTATCAGTGAAATGTAAACAGGATGCTTTTTAGTAGTCTACTCTTGACAGTAGTCAGCTTGAATTCTCGATAACTTATCAACCAGGTGGTACAACTGGATGGTACCAGTATCAGTGAAATGAAAACAGGATGCGCTTTAGTAGTCTACTCTTGACAGTAGTCAGCTTAAATTCTCGATAACTTATCAACAAGGTGGTACAACTGGATGGTACCAGCATCAGTGAAATGTAAACAGGATGCCCTTTAGTCGCCTGTAAAAAAAATCATAAAAAGTATCAGTGCAACTGGTTTTGGAGGGTAAGTTGCATTCAATTTTTCTTCCGCAGAAGATATTTTGTTTTTAAGTATTGCAAGTAAAAACAGAATCAAAATTTGTTCTGAGCTGGACCTCAGAGCCATTAGCATAATCCTGCGATTCTGAAACTAGTGGCTTGGTTTCAGGGGCGTTCACCTCAAAGACTTGATCTCTCTGCACACGGCACTCCCAGACAAGGTGGAGGGGGGACTGCTCAACTTCCGCAAGATGGCGCAGCTGTCAGTCATTTTGCGGGAACTGACGCACCTTCAGGTCCACGAAGATGTTCCTGTTGATGCCAACATGGACTTGGTCAACACTCTGAGGGTAAACTGGTTTTCTTTGGCTCTTGGTTTTTATCATTTTTTTATATAATTTTTTTTCTGATTGAGAATTCTTCCCATGAGAGGTTGTTTAAAAAAAAAATCAACATTTCTTATTGAGAATTCTTCCCCTGTGTGTTCTTTCTCGATTGTTCTGATTAAGAATTCTGCCTGTGACAGTTTTTTCTTGATTGTTTTCATTGAAAATTCTTCCCTTGGAAGATCCAAGTATTTGTAAAGCACAAAATCTTGTCTGTAGAGACTATTTTAAGCACATAACACACACACATAATCAAAGTATTTGTAAAGCACAAAATCTTGTCCGTAGAGACTATTTTAAGCACATAACACACACACATAATCAAATAGTAATCAAAGTATTTGTAAAGCACAAAATCTTGTCCGTAGAGACTATTTTAAGCACATAACACCCACACATAATCAAATAGTAATCAAAGTATTTGTAAAGCACAAAATCTTGTCCGTAGAGACTATTCTAAGCACATAACGCACCCACACGCACGCACCCACACACATGAGTGTAGTTTACACACAGCTTGAACAGACAACAAACAGAGACAGAGGAAGATACCAGCACTGAGCAGAAAACATGGCAGGTCTGTTGTTTTGGGGAAACAAATATCAAGGTTAAATTTGATGCAGTCCAGAGAGGGTTCATGTAGAGGGACTGAAGACAGAAAAGGCGCAGGAACCAACAGTGGAAAGTCTGGTACAAGGAATCTGGAGACTGAGAGTGTCAGAAGGCGAGCGGAGAGTATGGGAGGGTGTGTAAACTGTACAGTTTGAATGAAATTGATGGTGTGGTTGTTGTGTTTTCGTTGTTCAAAATATAATGTTTCTGTATAGTTTGCGCAAAATTTGTGGTGTGTTTTAATTGCTCAGTAGATAATGTTTATGTCCAGTTTGTGTGAAACTGATAATGTTTCTGTACAGTTTGTGTGAAATTTGTTGTGTGTTTGTTGTGTTTTCAGTTATCACTGGACCTGCATTATACAGAGGACGAGATCTACGAACTGTCATTGGCCCGGGAACCAAGGGGGTCCCTCTCATCTGTAAGTCGCACAGTTTCATTATCTCTTCTTTTTTCCTACCTTCTTTTAAAAAATTCATTTTCAGTAGAATTCAGGCTGGTAATTTTTATGTCATGGTGATTATTTTGTAGTTGCCAAGGTTTTTAAATGCATAAACGGTTAAAAAGAATGCTAATTTTAATAGGACAATATGAAACAATTGCAAATTTTCAGGGTGAACCCCTTTTTCAAGATGACAAAATGACTGTAAAATTACATGTGGGTCAATGCTTGTTCATTTTCCAGCCAACAACTGCAATGAAGCCTGTGGTGTTTGCTGTGTAAAATTACATGTGGGTCAATGCTTGTTCATTTTCCAGCCAACAACTCCAACGAAGCCTGTGGTGTTTGCTGTGTAAAATTACATGTGGGTCAATGCTTGTTCATTTTCCAGCCAACAACTCCAACGAAACCTGTGGTGTTTGCTGATTGGCTGGCAGGAGTGAGCCCCCCTGACTCGAACACCATCAACAAACACGTCCATGACATGGTGGAGGTCAGTGCTTTGCGTCTCTTGAGGACTGATGTGACTCCAGAAGAGTACGGAAAAAGTGGACAGTATCAATTAAAAAAAAGGAAACTGTCCATCTCGTGTGAACGCTGTTTCGTTATTGGTTGTCATTGTTATGATGATAGTAATTAATAGTTCTGTTATGATCATTGTGTTGTTGCTTCCACTGTTTTTCCTGTATATATATATATATGTATTCCTGTTTTTCAGGCGGTGTTCAAGAACTACGACCATCGACAAAGATGGCTTCATCTCCCATGGAGAGTTTGAGGCCATTGCGGGCAACTTCCCCTTCATCGACTCTTTCTGTGTGCTGGATGCAGACCAGTATGTCATCACATCAGGCTTTTTTGGGGTTAAAAAAAAATAGTGTTGGCTCAGTTCTCAGTGATTCCTGACTGATGTAGCCTGGTTCATAGATAATGGGATTGTTTATTCTGGCACAGTTGATTGTGTTGTGGTGTGTGTACACATGTGAGTGTGGTGTATGTCAGTGTGTGTGTGTGTGTGTGTATGTGTGTGAGTGTGTGTGTATGTGTGTGATGTGTGTGTGGTGTGTGTGTGTGTGTGTGTGTGTGTGTGTGTGTGTGTGGTGTGTGTGTGTGTGTGTGTGTGCGTGTGTGTGTGTGCGTTTTGAATACAGGGCAGTATGTTGTTACAACAGGCTTTTTGTGTTTTAAGATAGGTTTGACCAAATTCTCAATGATTCATGACCGATGTAGCCTTGTTCATAGAGAATGAGATTTTTAATTCTGGCACAGTGAGTGTGTTATGATGTGTGTGTGTGTGTGTGTGTGTGTGTGTGTGTGTGTGTGTGTGTGTGTGTGTGCATGTTGGATGCAGACCAGTATGTCATCACAACAGGCTTTTTTTGGTTTTAAATTAAAATAGTGATTTATGACTGACATAGCCTTCCTGATAGTAATAATAATAATTAGGATTTCTAGAGCGCCCGTCTTCCGCACAAGGCTGGAGCACAGGGCGCTTTACAATAACACTAACAACACACATGCATGCACGCACGCACGCATGCACACACGCATGCATGCACTCATGCACACACATGTTGGACGAGGGGATAGGCACAGCTGTGAAAAACAGTTTAGAAATAATGGGATTTTTAATTTGGGCACAGACAAGTGTGATGTGGTGTGTGTATATGTGTGTGTGTGTGTGTGTGTGTGTACTGCTGTTGTGTGAATATATGTATTTGTTTTGTTATTTGATTGGTTTGGAGATCAACATATTTTTTCTTCTTTTTCTATGGGGTGGGGGTGGGGGTAGGGTGGGGTGGACGGAGGGAGGGGGTTCCTTGCCAAAGCACTGCCAGATGAGTCGTTAGCTCATGCATCCGTGTTCCTGCAACACATTAACATTGTGTCTTGCCAATCCCGCAGCTGCACGCCATCTTCAGAATGACCGTTGTGGTTTCAGGGATGGGATGATCAGCAAAGTGGAGATGAAGACGTACTTCATCCGTGCCAACTGCCATGCTCTGCGCAACAGCTTCAAACATGCATTCCACGAGACGACCTACTTCAGGCCCACCTTCTGTATACACTGTACTGGGCTGGTGAGGCTTGGCATCAATGAGTTAATCATGGGATGATATACCGTAGGATCTGTTTGTGTGATGAGTTGGTTTTTAGCTACTGTAGGATCTGTTTGTGTGACGAGTCAGTTTTTATGAGCTACTGTAGGGTCTGTTTGTGTGATGGGTTGGATTTGAGCTCTTCAGACCCATGTCTGAATACACTGGACTGGACTGGTGAGGCATGATATCAATGAGTTAATACTTGGATGATGTACTGTAGGGTCTGTGTGTGTGATGGGTGGGTTTCTAGCTACTGTAGGATCTGTTTTTGTGGTGGGTCAGTTTTTAGCAACTGTAGGGTCTCTGTGTGTGATGGGTCAGTTTCTAGCTACTGTAGGATCTGTTTTTGTGGTGGGTCAGTTTTTAGCTACTGTAGGATCTGTTTGTGTGATGGGTCAGTTTTTAGCTACTGTAGGATCTGTTTGTGTGATGGATCAGTTTTTAGCAACTGTAGGATCTGTTTGTGTGATGGGTCAATTTTTAGCTACTGTAGGATCTGTTTGTATGATGGGTCAGTTTTTAGTGACTGTAGGATCTGTTTGTGTGATGGGTTAGGGTTGATTTTTAGCTACTGTAGGATCTGTTTGTGTGATGGGTCAGTTTTTAGCGACTGTAGGATCTGTTTGTGTGATGGGTTGGGGTTGGTTTTTAGCTACTGGTTTAGGTTGGTTTTTAGCTACTGCAGAATCTGTTTGTGTGATGGGTTGGTTTTTAGCAACTGTAGATCTGTTTGTGTAATGGGTTGATTTTTAGCGACTGTAGATCTGTTTGTGTGGTGGGTTGATTTTTAGTGACCGCTGTTCTGTTTGCGAGATGGGTCAGTTTTTAGCTCTTCAGACCACCGTCTGAATACACTGCAGTGGACTGGTGAGGCATGGTATCAATGAGTTAATCATGGGATGATACACTGTAGGGTCTGTTTGTGTCATGGGTTGGTTTGTAGCATCACGATGATGAGGAGGAAGATTGTAAATTTATTGTGTGTTGAAATCTCTGTGCACGTTGTGCCCTACTCATGACTGTGTTGTTTTTGCTTTCTGTTTTGTTTCTGCACTCAGTGTTACTGTTCTTTCTGTTTTGTTTCTGCACTCAGTGTTACTGTTCTTTCTGTTTTGTTTCTGCACTCAGTGTTACTGTTCTTTCTGTTTTGTTTCTGCACTCAGTGTTACTGTTCTTTCTGTTTTGTTTCTGCACTCAGTGTTACTGTTCTTTCTGTTTTCTGTTTTGTTTCTGTTCTCATTGTTTTTGTGCTCTTTGTGTTTTATTTTGTTTCTGTTTTATTTTGTTTCTGTTTTATTTGCTGTCTGTTTTGTTTCTGCTCTCTTTGCTTTCTGTTTTGTTTCTGTTCTCTTTGCTGTCTGTTTTGTTTCTGTTCTCATTGTTTTTATTCTCTTTGCTGTCTGTTTCTGTTCTCATTGTTTTTGTTCTCTTTGCTGTTTTGTTTCTGTTCTCTTTGCTTTCTGTTTTGTTTTTGTTCTCTTTGCTGTCTGTTTTGTTTCTGTTCTCATTGTCTTTGTTCCTTTCTCTTTGCTTTCTGTTTTTGTTCTGTTCTGGTTGAATATTGTTTCTGTTCTTTTTGTTTTGTTTCGTTGCTTTGTACATTGCTAGACACTTGTTGAATGGCACTGAGTGCTAGATGTCTGGCAGAAAGCAGTGTGTTTTTGTGGTAGATGGCTGGTGATTGTGTGTTTTGGTGGTAGAGGGGTGTTGATTGTGTGTGTGTTTTGGTGGTAGAGGGGTGGTGATTGTGTGTGTGTTTTGGTGGTAGAGGGGTGGTGATTGTGTGTGTGTTTTGGTGGTAGAGGGGTGGTGATTGTGTGTGTGTTTTGGTGGTAGAGGGGTGGTGATTGTGTGTGCCCCTTTAGACTATGACGGAGCAGCTACAAGCATCAGCCCGCTGTATTTGTCTGTTTTAGTTGTGGGGGCTGATCAAGCAAGGCTGGAAATGTAAAGGTGAGTGTACTGCAGTCTGCCCAGCATGTTGTTACACGTGGACCACCAGTGTTAATACAGGTGGATCACCAACGTTGTTACAGTTGGACCACCAATGTTGTTACAGGTGGACCACCAATGTTGTTACAGGTGGATCACCAGTGTTAATACAGGTGGATCACCAATGTTGTTACAGGTGGATCACCAATGTTAATACAGGTGGATCACCAGTGTTGTTACAGGTGGATCACCAGTGTTGTTACAGGTAGACCACCAGTGTTGTTACAGGTGGACCACCAGTGTTGTTACAGGTGGACCACCAATGTTAATACAGGTGGATCACTAATGTTGTTACAGGTGGACCACCAATGTTGTTACAGGTGGACCACCAATGTTGTTACAGGTGGACCACCAATGTTGTTACAGGTGGACCACCAATGTTGTTACAGGTAGACCACCAGTGTTGTTACAGGTGGATCATCAATGTTGTTATGGGTGGACCACCAATGTTGTTACAGGTGGACCACCAGTGTTGTTACAGGTGGACCACAAGTGTTGTTACAGGTGGATCACCAATGTTGTTACAGGTAGACCGCTAATGTTGTTACAGGTAGACAGCCACCTGAGAGGCTTCATTATCAGGTGTACACCAACCCTTTTGGACATTTCACTGGTATTTGCTATCAGCAAATATGCTCCAAGCCTTTTGGCCCTTTCACTGTATCTGTTATCAGCGAATATACACCAACCTTTTTGGCCCTTTCACTGTATCTGATAGCAGCAGATGTACACCAACCCTTTTGACCATTTCACTGTATCTGATAGCAGCAGATGTACACCAACCCCCAGTTTGACTGTTTCACTGTTGTCAGCAAAAGCTTTGTCCTTGGCTTTTGTTTTAGTGAGGTTTTCCTAGTGTAAATTGCATATCTGCATCAAAGCTATTTGGTGTGTGTGTGTGTGTGTGTGTGTGTGTGTGTGTGTGTGTGTGTGTGTGTGTGTGTGTGTGTGTGTGATCAGACTGCAGCATCAACGCCCACAAGCACTGTAAGGATCTGGTGGTGATGGAGTGTCGTGAACGCAGCCACAGCAAAGAAGGCCGAGGAGAGCGAGGTGCCAGACGTACAGAGTCCTTGTCCAATGGTAAACACACGCTTGGTTGGCACTGATGCACAGAGATTTTCTTCCATTCTAAATATACTCTCTTGTTGTTAACCTATAACGGAGCCATTACACATGCATGCACATACACACACACACACACACACACACACACACAACACACACACACACACAACACACACACACACACACACACAGAGATTCACAGACACATGTACGCAATCACAAATGCATGCATGCACTCACACAATTGCTCAGACACACACACACAGATTCACAGACACATGTACGCAATCACACATGCATGCATGCACTCACACAATTGCACAGACATATATTTGCAGACATGCACACACAATTATGCACATACAGACAAACATACAGTCACACACACACACACACACACACACACACACACACACACATGCATAGACACAGAGTCTCTCTCTCTCACACACACACACACACACACACACATGCATAGACACAGTCTCACACAACACACATGCACGCACGCACGCTCGCATGCATGCACATACACAAAACATGCACACACTCTCTCTTTCTCTTTCTCTCATTTTGTCACCCCTTCTACACTTCTTATTGAGTCTGAAGTCTCAGTCAATTCTGCTGCAGGTGTTGCTGTTCACGAGATGACGCTGTCAGCGAAGCGAAAAATCTCTCAGCGCCAGAAGAGGTCATCCCCATCCCATGCGCTGGAACAATCCACGCAGACGGAGGAGGTTATTCGTCGGACGGGCAGTTTCCGTGACGGCCAAGGTCACAGGGAGGTCTCACTGGTGGATGGGGAATTTTACGAAGAGCAGTCTTTGTTATATGAGCGCTTGTTAAAAGCAGAAGAGGTACGTTGATGTTGTCCGTGACTTTTGTTGTTGTTCCTGTGGGGCTTTTTGTTCGTTTTGGAGTGTGTACACCCTGAAGTGTCTGTGTATTTATCTGTGTATTTCCCCCCATTATTTTTCTTGTGGTGTCTGTCAGTTTTTTTAAAGAATTTTTGTGCAGAGGTAAAACTGATTAATTGCCAATTAAACTTTCGTCTCGGACAAGTTCTGCGGCTCTGGACTTGTTGGTCTCTTTTCCTCCGGTGTGTTCATTGCCCTTTGCTTCAAATTCACAATGTCTGTGTGTATGTGTTAGGATATTGTTGGGGGGGGGGGGGGCATTTTTTTTAAATTATTTGTTTTGTTTTGGAGAAGTCTAAAATCATCTTATCCTATATCTATCAGCTGCAGAAAGCGTCTTTTTCGCCACTGATTCAGCTGTACAGTACATGACTAAATGCGTCTTGACAGAATTCACTACTTCTGCAGTGTGAAAATGTGATCTGTAGTTGAAATTTAATGTTGGTGTTGTTTCGCTAAAAAATATAAAACATTTAAGAGTCTAGTTTTTAATTTTTCAGAAATACAACATATTACATGTGTTTTGTATGACCATGCTTGTTTTTTCTCTGTGTTAGAAACATCCTCTCACCTTCCCGTTCTGTTGCTTTGCAATTACACAGCAGTTAGTGTCTAACGATGGATCAGCCGCACTTCTAAAGGTGAGGTTCCATTTGTACAGGTATGGATATGGTGCAAACATCAAGAGCGAAGCAGGTGGGAAATAATTGCGCGTAATTCAGTTTGTGTGGAAACAGACACAAACACGGCATCCAGTTGTTTAAATGATTTTCAGTGGGAGCAGTTTACAGTTACTGCTGTTGCCACAGAGCTGTCTGTATCTGTACAAATGGGATCCCACCCTGAGGGAGGGTCAGAGCTGCTTCACCCTTTGCTTAAAGTTTCACAACACAGAATGAGACGCTGACACTGACGCATGCACATCACAGAGTCTGTAGTGACAGAGCAGATACTTCCGCAGTGATCTGACTGTCCAACGACAAGTTCACCAGTGGTTAATTACTGTCAAGTGTGCTTTTGCTGAAATGCTCTGTTCCAAAGTATTTGCCTGAAACAAACAATGGATCACTGCTGTTTTGCGATGTTGCGTGGTGTATGTTGACAATGAAAACTTGACTTGCTGGGTGAAATCGAGAGAAGAATCACTGCAGTCAATTGCGTAGACCAGAATGGGCCTAAAGAGTTATTGTTGATTTTCAATGATTTGTGATGCTGTAGTTTGGATACAGCTCACTATCTGCCCTCCTTTCCACCACCCCCTCTTCTTGTCTTTTTTCTTTTTTGGGGAGGGGAAGGAGAAGGGGGGGTTGCTGTCTTTCTTCCCCCTCCCTGGATTTTCCTGCAGAGTCGAATTCTTAGAATGAGCAGTGACTGTTTCTGGTTAGTTTACATGAGAGCTGAAGTCCACATAGAAAGATTACCACCCACCCACCCCATCCCCACGCGTGCGCACACACCCACACCCCACACCCACACCCACACATACACACACACACACACACACACACACACACACACACACACACCACACACACACACACACACACTTTTCTTTTAAATCCATGCTTATGTAGATCGTATTTGAAAATTTGACATTTGGAATTAATCTGAAACAAAACACTCATCAGAGTTGTAAGTTTCTTCGTTAGGAGGAGAGAGCCAACATTTAGAAAGTGCTGTTTAGTAGTTTCCACTTTGTTGACTTATTATTTACGTATTTATTGCTGTAACAATTTGAAGGCTTACCTGCCAGAACAGTCTTCCTTTCTGTCCAACAGTAAAGATAGATACGTTGTCTCAAGGCTTACCTGCCAGAACAGTCTTCCTTTCTGTCCAACAGTAAAGATAGATACGTTGTCTCAAGGCTTACCTGCCAGAACAGTCTCCTTTCTGTCCAAAAGTAAAGATAGATACGTTGTCTCAAGGCTTACCTGCCAGAACAGTCTTCCTTTCTGTCCAACAGTAAAGATAGATACGTTGTCTCAAGGCTTACCTGCCAGAACAGTCTTCCTTTCTGTCCAACAGTAAAGATAGATACGTTGTCTCAAGGCTTACCTGCCAGAACAGTCTCCTTTCTGTCCAAAAGTAAAGATAGATACGTTGTCTCAAGGCTTACCTGCCAGAACAGTCTCCTTTCTGTCCAAAAGTAAAGATAGATATGTTGTCTCAAGGCTTACCTGCCAGAACAATCTCCTTTCTGTCCAACAATAGAGATAGGTACGTTGTCTGTTTTGGCTGGCAAACCTGCTTCAGCATTTAGGTGTTACAGTGTCATGAGCTGCGATTTGTGATAGAGTTTACTTACTTTAGACTCATTGGTGGGGAGTTCTAACGCCTAGCCACATGCATATCATGGCACACACGCACACACACACGCAGTACACTCACACACACACACACACACACACACACACACACACACACACACACACACACACACACACACACACACACACACACACACACACACACACACACACACACACACACACACACACACACACACACAAAACAACTATATGTAGGCAGTGTGGTGTGGCTGTGTGAGACTTTTGCTGGATACTTTTATTTGACATGAACACGAATAGAAATTTTCATCTAGAATTCATGGTACTAGGTAGTTGGAGTATTTTATATGATAAGTGATGAATATTGTTTTAACTGTGAGCGTGGAAGAGAAGACTGTGAGCACAGAAGGGAAGACTGTAAACATGGAAGGGAAGACTGTAAACATGGATGGGAAGACTGTGAGCACAGAAGGGAAGACTGTAAACATGGAAGGGAAGACTGTAAACATGGATGGGAAGACTGTGAGCACAGAAGGGAAGACTGCAAACATGGATGGGAAGACTGTGAGCACAGAAGGGAAGACTGTAAACATGGATGGGAAGACTGTGAGCACAGAAGGGAAGACTGTAAACATGGAAGGGAAGACTGCAAACATGGATGGGAAGACTGTGAGCACAGAAGGGAAGACTGTAAACATGGAAAGGAAGACTGTGAGCCTGGAAGAGAAGACTGTAAACATGGAAAGGAAGACTTTGAGCCTGGAAGAGAAGACTGTAAACATGGAAGGGAAGACTGTGAGCCCAGAAGGGAAGACTGTGAGCACAGAAGGGAAGACTGTAAACATGGAAGAGAAGACTGTGAGCATGGAAGAGAAGTCTGTGAGCATGGAAGAGAAGACTTTGAGCATGGAAAGGAAGACTGTATACATGGAAGAGAAGACTGAGCATGGAAGGGAAGACTGTAAACATGGAAGAGAAGACTGAGCATGGAAGGGAAGACTGTAAACATAGAAGGGAAGACTGTGAGCACAGAAGGGAAGACTGTGAGCACAGAAGGGAAGACTGTGAGCATGGAAGGGAAGACTGAGCATAGAAGAGAACGGTAAGAGGTGGTGAATGTTTGGATTGTGCACATGGAGGAGAGAAAAAGAAAAAGAGAGGGAAAAACAGAAGGAAAAAAAAAAGAAAGAAAAGAAAGAAAAAAAAAAGAGAAACTGAGAATCATAGATCTAAAAAGAAGAAGAATTATCTGTAGGTATTCTGGAAGCAGTTCAGAAGACCAGATAATTTATACATTTTTTGAGATTGTTGAAATGAAAGTGACCTGCTTCATTGCTTCATTTGTATTTGTTTTTTCCCCAAGTGATTAGAACTTTTTATACAGTGCTTTGTGATTGAAGGTGATATTTGTCCCACGTTCTGTCTTCTTCTGTCTTTGTAGCCTGTCTCATGTGAGGAAGCAGTGCAGTAAGTTGCTTCCCTTTCTTCAAGTTACTCCCCTTTTTACATGGCTTGTGTACAAAACATCTGGCCGATTTCCTGATCAATCTATGGTTTTCTTGCTTTAGAATGTTTGCACATTATTGTCAGTCAAAGAATGGAACTGACTCCTCATAGTTTCATTAGTAATTTCACCCTCACTTGATTTTTTTGGTATTTTATGTTTATAGCAATGATTCTGTAATTATTAGTTTACCTTTTTTCCTTGATTGGTTTATTAGTTTGTTGGTTAATTTACATCTGGAACAAACTAATACATTGTGGCATTTTGTTTGCAATATTTGTTGACAGTTTCAGTTAGTAAAAGCATTTGATTTCAGTGAACTTTTCATTGGTTTGTTTATTTGGGCATCCTTTCTAGTCTTTAATGTAAGAATTCTTGTGAGTATTTTAATAGCACTTTGATTAGCGTACTACCTGAGTTTTTTTCCACACATTTATTTGAAAGTCTTAGATTTAAATCATCTCTTTCGACATCAAGAGATCCTCTCACATCACAAGTAGAGAAAAGCATGTGCTGTGTTAGTGCATGATTGCAGTATTATTTGGTGGGTGTGTGAGTCTGTTGACCTGATTGTTGGATTTGGATTGGAATCCTGGGCTTGTGGTTATAGTATACGACAAAGAATGATGAGTGGATCGGCTGCTTTCGTATCAACCCCTCCACGGGTGCAACTTACTGGACTGTGTCAGTGACTGTTTGTATCGCACTTAGCCTGTTTGTGTGTGTGTGTGTGTGCGCGTTTGTGTTAGAGTGTTTTAGCTTTCTGGACATGGGATTGTCATCTTGCGCATTTGTTCCGAGACCTTTTTCTCTTTTGTTTCTTACCGTTATAGCCTTCTTTCCCCAGACGTTCCTCACCTTCATCTCGGATTGTCTCTCTTCTTTCCTCCTCCTATCTCTTGTGGATTTTCTCTTTTATTGATTTATAAAGTGTGTGTGTGCACATGTGTGGGGGTATGGGGTGGGGGGAGGAGGGGAGATAGTATGGCTAAAGGCTACTCATTTCAGCAGCAGTTTCTTTTGTTGTGCCACTGTTGTTGTTTTGAAAATTGACGTTGTTTTCTAGACTGTTAAACAGTTGTTTTGAAAATTGTCGTTGTTTTCTAGACTGTTAAACAGTTGTTTTGAAAATTGTCGTTGTTTTCTAGACTGTTAAACAGTTGTTTTGAAAATTGTCGTTGTTTTCTAGACTGTTAAACAGTTGTTTTGAAAATTGTCATTGTTTTCTAGACTGTTAAACATTACAGTTGCCAAGTACCCTTTCCTTTGAGAGGTGGGGGTGACGGAGTTACTGTTAATTATTAGAGCATAGAACGGAATTGTTAAGAAAACAAGCAGTGAAAGAACACGCCACTCTGTGCTTCACTGCCCCTCCAGCGTTTTTCTTCTTGTGACTGTTCTTCACGTTACGCTATCTCGTTTTACGTAGAGCGAGAACACACCTTTCATGAAAGATAAATGCAAGTGGAAGTTTATATTGAGATTCAGACCATTCTGTGTCCTTTTAAATAATCGTAGACTTTTAATAATTTTTAAGCACAGCGCTTACAGAAATATAAGGATACACTCATTTTATCACACACTACACACACACACACACACACACACACACAAACGTGCACACGCACACACACACACACACACACATGCACGCACACACACACACATACTACACACACACCACACACATGCATGCACGCACGCACGCACGCACGCACGCACGCACGCACGCACACACACACGCACACACAAAGTTACTGGTGATGAGTCGGTACTATGAAAAGAAAGAAAACATCAGATCAGTATGCAGAAAAGAATAGGTGGGTTTTCAGTTTTGACTCGAAAGAAGAGCATGAAGGAAACTGCCAATGAGGGAACAGATTGTGATGTACCTAGTCTCAGTGCCATGGCGAAGGAGGAACCTGTTGTGCAGGTGCCGGAGATAGACGGTCATGTACAGTGCCAGGTGCCTGTCCCTGTAGTTTAGGACTGTGTTCACGGATGTTAGCTAGGTCTAGGTCATGCACAGTGCCGAACAGCTGTCCCTGTAGTTTATGTGTTCATGGACATTAGCTAGGTCTAGGTCATGCACAGTGCCAGGCGCCTGTCCCTGTAGTTTTGGAGTGTGTTCACGGACGTTAGCTAGGTCTCGGTCATGCACAGTGCCGAGCGCCTCTCCCTGTAGTTTATGACTGTGTTCACAGACTATGACTGTGTTCACAGACATCAGCTAGGTCTAGGTCATGCACAGTGCCAAGCGCCTGTCCCAGTTTTTTATGACTGTGTTCACAGACG
>JABMCL010002907.1:0-27500 GCA_018857735.1 Alviniconcha marisindica | reverse complement strand
AGGGGCTTAGAGCTGAGATGGTGATCTGTTTGATGTGGATGCAGAGGACCAACACGTGATGTTAGTGTTGAGAACACTGATGACCATCTGATGATGATGATCTGTTTGATGAGGATGCAGAGGACCAACACGTGATGTTAGTGTTGAGAACACTGATGACCATCTGATGATGATGATCTGTTTGATGTGGATGCAGAGGACCAACAAGTGATGTTAGTGTTGAGAACACTGATGACCATCTGATGATGATGATCCGTCTGATGTGGAGTTGGAGGACCGACTCCTGCTGTGTTGATTAGACCGTGACAGTGATGACCGTCTGGCGCTGATGATCTGTTAGTAGACGTATGCATTTGACACATCCTGTTGGTGATGGAAACAGTGGCGACCATCCGATGACGAAATTAAAGATCCGTTAGATGTAGACTAGGCCTGCCAGATGATACAATGATGAAAACAGTGGTGACCGTTTGTTGATGGTGGTGTGTTTGCTGTTGATGCTGAGGTCTGACTGCTGGTGTGGTGATGGAAATGGAGGTGGCCGTCTGACGGTGAACTTGATGCTCTGTGAGATGCAGACCAAGCAACTGCGGCATGCTGTGCTGATGAGAACTGGTGGCCATCTGACAAGGAACTTGACGATCTGCTTGGTGTAGACTGAGGCAAACTTGACTCCTGCTTCAGTGGCTGTAACAGTGACGATTTTGACTGTGTTGCAAAGTAAATGAATGATACGTTGGTTAATGCAGAGGCTGGTTGTCTGTGTGAAAGATAGATGACCACAGTGGTGAGTTTTGAGGACGGCAACAATATGCAAGATGGACAGCTAATGTCCACCAGGTTGCTGATGGACAAGGAGGGGACGAGATGTTGCTAGCCAGCAAGATGAGTAGTTGACAGTGTTTAAACTCTTCAGTATATGACAAGTGGCTTCATACATGGTGTGAGTTGATGATAGAACAAGACTGCGCTTTTGTGTTTTAAAGGTTGATCCTGGTACTGAGAAGTTTACGATCAGTGTACATGGAAAGGATTGGATGTGATAGAACAAGACTGTGCAAGTATCACTTCTGTGCTGAAAATACTGGCCCCGGGTACTTGAGAAGTTAACGGTCAGTGTACATGGAAAGGATTGGATGGGATAGAACAAGACTGTGCAAGTATCACTTCTGTGCTGAAAATACTGCTTCCGGTACCTGAGAAGTTCATGCTCCATGCACATGGGAGGGATTGGATGTACAACATGCATGGGATGGATTGGATGTTCAACACGCATGAAAGGGACTGAAGTTTATTTATATATGAACACTTGCTGAGCGCCTCATTTCAAGATGAACCCCAAGCGCTTCACAGTGGCAATTGTAGCGCTGTTCTCTGCGTCCAAGCAGACCCACTGCACTCTGGTCATATGTGACTCTGAATGAGTGACTGTAGCTTTTACACAGTGTGTTCTGAATAGTCACCAAAGTGGTTGCAGTGCTGTTTTGATTGCTACATGGCTGGTGCCTCATAAAATGGCTGCCATCTCGGCGCAAGTTCTGTGTACACCATACAGCCATGCACCTGTTTACAGTGTCACTATTCAAAGCTGCATTCATAGGGTGTATGCGTGTTTAGCTGTAACCTGCCCCTGCACTTTTGGCAAAATGGCCAGGATCTTTAACATGCTACTGCAGTAACACAGGGGTTGAATGGACACAGAAATAAGAGTCAGCGCGGAAAGTTGACCTTGTAGAAGAAAATTCGCCCACTGTTCCTGCCTGGACTCAAACCCGAGACCCTTTGATCATGAGTCCGTCGCTCTACCCCTGCTCCCCTGACAGTAGTAAGACTGAGTATTTATTCATTGGATGGATGGTCAGCTGCCATTGTGCATCACAGTCTCTGTCAGAAAGCATGGGAAGGGTGCTGCTGCAACGGGAAGAAAGGTCCCACGCCCCATGGCGGTGTGGTCTGAAGGTTGGACTCATCAAACTCAAACACAAAAACAACAGCAAAACACAAGCTTGACTGTGTGTGTGCTCACAGATAAATGGCTGCTTCCACAACTGAATGAGTTTGAGGAGTGTGCACAGGGTTTTTTACATGCGCACAGACCGAAAAAACGACAACCCAGAAAGTTCCCTCATGAAACTGGAATGCCACTGTCTGGATGTGGAGGGAGAATGGAGGCCAACACAAAATCTCACCATGAGTTTTGTGACACTGAAGTGCAGGGATCGGAACAAATCAAATAATAATGATTTTGGATGGGGAGTAGGGGTCGGAGGAGGTGATCATGGAGACGTTATCAAGTATTCGTAACATGTATGATGCTACGGTAGAGTGTGTGTGTGTAGGGGGGTGGGGAGTGGGTTTGGGGGAGGGGGTGGGGGGGGGGGGGGTATGGTTTGCTAGGCCTCTGCAATCACAGAAGATTCTGACCTTTTGATCTTTCTGAAAGGAGTCGACACTGGAGACCAAAGGAATAACAGACGGAGTAAATTTGGTGTTACGCGCATTTCAAATACTTCGCAAGAGCCAAGCCGATACCTTCCACCCAGTATGCAGTCAAGAGAAAATCTCACCCATGCAATACAGTTAATTCGTTAGATAGGTCTCACCCATTCCGTAGATCCATTCTCTCCCAGTAAATGTCACGCATTCAGTGGCCAGTACCCAGACACTATGCTGGGTTTAAACATGGATGACTGGAGTCAGGCTGGAACACAGAACCAAGACCAAGCCAACAAGAGCATGTACAAAACGTGGTCGCATTGACGCAGGGCTTTTTGGGTGCGATCGGAGACAAAGGATGGTGCATCGAGTTGTACGGCATCTCCACAGACCTTGGATACTGGCTGCTGATTGGTGCGGAGCTGTTCATTGATTTCAGGGCGTTGAGCTGTGAAATGAAACATTTGTTGGATTGTGATACTGATGGTGTGCTGTTGTGAATCTGGAAAATAATGTATGTGCGTGCATGCATGTGTGTGTGTGTGTGTGTGTGTGCAAGCATGCATGTATGCGCAAGTGCGCATGTGTGTGTGTGTGTGTGTGTGTGTGCAGTGTATTTTCTCTGTTAGAGGAGCTGTCTTATCAGCCACTTTCACCACTGAAGTTTATAGATCTGTACGTTGCTGCCTGTTTTATAGATCTGTTTGTTGCTGTACGTTGATCTCCAAAGAAACAAACAAACAAAAGCCGGAGTGTGGACGTTGAACTTCTTCTTCAGCCAGGGATCTGCTCTGTGGGAGCGAAACTGGAACGTGGATGTCAGTAATTAACGGATTATGTGTTTGTGCAATAGACTTTGTTCAAGGGAGAAGAAAACAAATCAACACATCATTGCTGCCACTTTGTCCAGTTTTGTTGGTCATTGCAAACTCGGACTTCCATTTGTCTTGGTGGAATCAAAATGTTTTTCCATTGTGCTGTCACCTCACTCCATTCATGATACATCCATTGTTGCAGTATTGCATGTCCGTTGGTGGGATCAGCCATGTGTTGCTAAGCGCTCGTGGACCATTTAGAAACAAAAGGGCATAATGTCAGGGTTGCTGAACATGATGGAACAAAACCTTTACCGCTGCATTTACCGAGTTGGTAGCTGCTATATATTAATGTGTGTTGTTGTACAAATAATGGTTTATGACATGAAGTATGCGATATGTGATGTACATAGAACAGGCGGCACTTCCTCAGCATCTCAAAGACAGCGGAGCTTGCTTTGAACAACCACTCTAGCATAGTAACACGAGACACAGCACACAAAGATGCAGGGCTGTACACAGATCTGTCCTAACCTGATATCCTTGCATGGCAAGCAACTGAGTTGAAGTGGAGGAAGATTTATGCAGGCAGGTATGCATGCATGCACACGCACCTGAAAAATGCGGGAAGGAGGAAGGGTGGAGGGAGATGCAGTAAGTAAACATGGTGCTTAACATCCACAGAAACCATAAGGCTTATTAGGGACGGGGAGAAGGTGGGGGAAATGGGTATGGAGGTGGGGGGAGAGGGAGATTATATACCTATCGCAACACCGTCACCACCAGAATGACTCCTGCATTAAGATGGGCAGCAATGAGAGCCATTTTAATGTTTCATAATTGTGAGGGACAAAGTCACAAGACAGTGTCCACAGACCACAACTTTTGAAGAGAAAGGAGAGCCGAAGCGGATTCGAACCGAAGTCCCTCTGCTTACCAGCCTAATGCCTTACCGCTAGGCCAGACCGGCTCACAGGGGGAAATACAGCATGCAGTGAAGGTTAAGTACGGGTTAAGTACATGCCAAGTACATCTTAAGGACGTATTAAGTACATGTCAGTATACTTGAATGGCTCACTGCTGGTTAGGGTTGGTTGCTCAAAGCCGGTCCTGCTGCCTTTTATGTGGCATTTTGTCCTCATCTGTTTGTGTCACTTCTAGATGCCTCCCCCCCCCCTCCACCCTCTTCCCCCCCCCCCCCCCCCTCCCATTATCAACTGTATGTTGTTTTCTTCCCCCATCTGATAATTTTTCTTCAAGTTTTGTATCTTCATTATTTTCCTGCCCCCTCCCTCCTTCATGCCACCTCCAGACACACGCATGCATGAGCGCACACGTACACACACACACGAGCACATACCCACACACGCACGCAGTGCACACACACACACACAGGCACATTAACGCACACACGCACTCAATATGCCAAGCTCTCCATACCATTATCTGGCTGAGAAATTCTGACCCACATGTTCACTGTTTACTGTTGAAGCTTGGCACGTTGTATGCATGCAGCTGGAAATTGGTTTCATCTGCATTGTCTGTCAGTTGCTCTGTGCTGTCAAATGTGGGAAAGGAACTGAAGCACCCCTGGAATAATGGGGCTTTTATTTATTTTTTTATTTTATTTTTTCGAGTTTTGATTCACATAAACTGCTAGCGACTATATCATCCTAGCGTGGATTTTTTTCTCTCTCTCTCAACTTGTGACAAATGTGCTTCATAAATAATAATAATAATAATTTATAAAGTGAAAATCTTGTCAACCGACTGGCTTTTGCTGTCTGTGGTCCTTATTGCGGTCCTTATTTCTGGGCCTAGAGCTTTTGGCTCAGCGCAGACACCTCAGAGCGCCTGCTGTGTTCCTCACCTTGCACACGTTCTACACAAAGCCAAAGATATGACAAGGGACACTTCTGTCTGCTACCAGTTTTATCATTAGTGTCATCGCTGATACTAGTCAACCAGTGCTGCATAACTTTACTGTGCTGCTGGCTTGTTCACTTGTTTTAACCCAGAAAGGGTTAAAAAGAATGCTTATTTAATATGAACCCTCCCCCCCCCCCCCCGGGGGAAAAATACATGCCTATTTGGGACAAAATCCAAACTCATGAAAGGTTAAAAAGAATGCTGATTTAATATGAGATTTAATATAAACCATCACCCCTCCCCCCGGTTTGACAAAATCGGAACTTGTAAAAGGTTAAAAATAATGCATATTTAATAGGACATGATACAACATGCACATTTTTGGAATAAGCCCCTTGGTCAGGCAACAGAACAACACTTTAAAAACAATGGTTAAACCGATTTGGGACAGTTAAGTGTATGTTCATAAGTTTTAAGACAGTGTGCAAAATATTCATGAGCCTCTCACCGTTACTCCGATAGACACCTGCTATACGGTAGCTTCAGTCTTTTACCCACATTTCTGTGCAGAGAGCATTTAGCTTAATGCAGACACCTCGAGGGGCCAACTTTTTTTCTTCTTTTTTTCAGTTTTTTTTTTTAAGGCCTTCTGTGTTAAGTTACTCACCTTGCACACATTCTACGCAAAGCCAAAGAAATGACAAGGGACACTTCTGTCTGCTACCAGTTTTATCATTCGACTTATTGCTAATACTATGTATTTTATATATATATATAAAAATCTGGATTTTAGGTAGTAATGCTGGTGGGTATTGAAACTGTTTGTGCAGCACGGAGCATAATGCAATGGGAGTATACTATATCAATAGTTATACTTACAGGATCTGTGAATATGGGCTTGATTTTTTTACACCCCAGAACTGTGTGAATGGTTATTGTTGGATCTGTGAATATGGGATTGATTTTTAATTTTTTTTACACACCAGCTTCAGTTTTTGAGGTCCTGTTTCTGTTATAAAGCTGAACGACACTGGAGCACACAGGCTGTGTGTGTTTAGGAGGAGAAATGCCTTTGCAGATACAAGTTCTCGTTATTTTGAGAAATGATTTCATCTTTCACATTCACAAACGGTGAAGTAAAGAGATGACTGCCACAGCCAAGACTTTAGCGCATTGGAACCCCTGGGGAAAGACCACCCTGTTTTAATACCATTTGCCCCCCCCCCCCCCCCCCCCCCCCCATCGACATTTGACCTTCACTTTTTCCTGAAAATGAACTTTCTGATCATTTTTTAAGACAAGTTGTTTTTCCCCGAGACATTTTTCCTTCACGTTTCCCTGAAAGTGAACACCTGACCCACATTTAAGACCACTTTTGTTGTTGTTGTTGAAATATTTCCCAGAAAATGGACCGCTGACCTCTTTTAACCAGGCATAAAAACCAGCAACAGTTTCTTGTTCCTGTTTTTGCATTCAGATCGAACCAGGACTGAAGACCACCTCTCTTTTAAGTGCAGTTATTTTTTCTGGAGACAGTTGTCCTTCGTGTTTCCATCAAAATGAACCACAGGCCAATGACCACCCCTCTTTTAAGACTGTTTATGTTTTTGTTTTTTTTGTTTTTTTCCTGAAACTTTCCCATCCTGTTTCCCTGAAAATCAACTCCTGACCAAAGACCACTTCTTTTTTTTCTCAAACATTTCCCTGAAAATCAACTCCTGACTGAAGACCCCTTTTTTTCTGAAACATTTCCCTGAAAATCAACTCCTGACCAAAGCCAACCTTCTTTTAAGACCTGAAAAATTTCCCTGAAAATCAACTCCTGACCAAAGCCAACCTTCTTTTAAGACCTGAAACATTTCCCTGAAAATCAACTCCTGACCAAAACCAACCTTCTTTTAAGACCTGAAACATTTCCCTGAAAATCAACTCCTGACCAAAACCAACCTTCTTTTAAGACCTGAAACATTTCCCTGAAAATCAACTCCTGACCAAAACCAACCTTCTTTTAAGACCTGAAACATTTCCCTGAAAATCAACTCCTGACCAAAACCAACCTTCTTATTAAGATCTCAAACATTTCCCTGAAAATTGACCCCTGACAATGTAACATTTTTTTTCTGAAACATTTCCCTGAAAATCAACCCCTGACCAAAGCCAACCTTCTTTTAAGACCTGAAACAGACCCCTAACAAATTTACAATGTAAAAACATTTTTGGAAACATTTCTGTGAAAATCAACTCCTGACCAAAACCAACTCAAACATTTCCCTGAAAATCACCCCTTGACAATGGACCGCCTTTTTCTCGAACATTTCCCTGAAAATCAGCCTCTGACTGAAGGCTACCCTTCTTTCAAGGCCTCTTTTGCTCGATTTGTAAGGTGGACTTAAAACAGGGGTTCCAGCGTAGCAAAGTGCGAAATGTGTGATTTGTTTTGGATTTTAATATGTTGCGCTTGCCATTTTCAGTTGGTTTGTTTTTTCCATCTTTTTTAATCTGTTTATTTTCAGAGCTTGTCACTTGTTTATTCATTGATCATTATTGTTAAATGCTGTTCTTTCCTTCCTGTCAGCGCTGTCACCTGTTTCAGGTTCAGTCAGTTTCTCTGCAGTGTAGAGAACTCATGTTAACTTATGCATACCTGTGTATTCTTCTTTTTTAACCCATCAGCTGCTGCGCAAGGATTAGTCAGTGATTGGACAGTTTGACTGAACCTAAACTACAATCCTTGTAGAATAACTTTATAGAGTTCAAGCTCCTTCTCTCTTTGTGTTTCACAAGGACCTACTGTCTGACTTTACATATATAGATTTAGCCTTAATGAACAAGATATATGTATGCATATATACTGGATCTAGCTCATCAAAAAGACTGCATTACTCTCTGGTGCTGCTAGATCCAGTGCTGCTAGATCCAGTGCTGCTTGATCTAGTTCTCTACCTCTGTAAAAGCACTGTCATTATCTCTATATATAGATCAGATTTTTCACTTCATTCTTTCCATAATTGTCACTGATTGACAATCAGAGAGCAGGTTTTTTTCTGTTCTGCATCTGCTTATTTTGTATGATGTGATAGAATTTGTGTGATTATTTATTCGTTTATTTTGTTTTTTCCTTTAAAAGAATCATACATACAGTCTCAAAAAAGTAAAAAGCAAAAACGAAAGATTTTTATATTCATACTGCTGCTGTATGCTAGATTTTTTAAACGCCTTGAATATTTTCTCCCAGAACGTGACAGCAAGACTGCCATAATATGAAAGAAGTTCTCGTCACACAGGTTTTACTGGCTTTTTAAGTACTTCTTTGTTATCAAAAACTTGATGTCTCGGTCTGTGCAAAAATGCCTACGCAGTAACATGTTTATGCATAGAAAGTAATCAAACAAAAACTTAGTGATCAACAGCACTTTACATGATCTTGTGATGTAGTTGTGTTAAAATTTCCTAAATAAAATTAGATGTGGGGGGGGGGGGAGACTGTCAGTAAGCTGGTTTGACCTTGTAATGCATTAGGCTTGTAAGGGGACAGCATCTGCTTGATTTTTCTGCTGCAGCTAATTTTTCTTCAAAAGTAGCTTATGGGCATTGCCTTGTGACTGTGCCCCTCACAGTGAATGAAATATTCAAATGGCTGTCGTAGCTGCCCATCTTAATGCAGGAGTCACTCTGATGGTGACAGTGTAACGTTAGGTGTAATCTGTCCTTCCCCCACCTCCTGGGATTTTTGTCCTCGCCAGTACCAGTGCCTCTCCGGAGACAACTTGGCACGAGACAAGGCTAACGAAAAAACAGAAAGGAGGGACTACTTATGATGTACTGTGTACCGACTTGTTTGCGTACAGTTTGTGTTATTTATTGAGAACTGTGGTTGTAGTATTGGATCTTTTGATGCAAATACTGTTCAAGTATTAACTGCATGTGTTGTTTGATTTTATTCCGGCCCCCTCCTTCCACATATCTTTTTGGCCACTATTCATCCCTTCTGTTCTTTTCTTTCTTTTATTCTTTCGGTTAATACCCCTAGGGGGTGTGTTGGAATCGTCTTGTTGTTCTCGTTTCCTTTTCTGCTCTCTCACCTTTTGTTGGATATGATCAAATGATGAAATATGGCTGTATTTTGCTCAAACTGTATTTTCAGTTTCGCTTTGTGATTTTGTGTGTGCTTTAGAAAAGATTTGGTTATATGTTTTTATTCTTCGCTACCATTTTTTGGTGCGACCACCTTCCCCTCTGGTACCCATTTTGTGTTGGAAATGTTTACAAATACTAGTCGACAGGGTGTGGTTGCCTGACGTGCTTCGAAAGCCAGTGTAGATATTCATGATCACATCCCAGTAGATACCATTCTGCACACATTAAGGATCCCTAGGTAGTCAAAAATCCAAGAAGAGTATTAGAAATTTACATGTACGTACTTTTATACACGTTTCTCTGAGCTGTGTGTGTACGGTAGTCTGTGAGCTGAACTTTCTAAAACTGTCATCATGCAGTGGCTGCTGTATTAATGGTAACTAAAAGGTAAAGCATTTGGCTGTAATCATTTTGTAGCAGATGGACCTGAAGGGCATCCAGCATGTCCTTTTTTTCTTCTTTTTTTGTTGAGGGAACCAACTCTTCCTCATCCTCACTGTGAGGCTCAGCGGTTGCTGCAGTGGCCTCCCCAGTGAGGCAGCTCTCCTATCCCTCATCTGAGGGGCGTGGGCTGGGCAGCTGCCCCCCAAAGCTGTGCGCTCCTCACTTGACTTTGTCTCTGGTAGCTTCAGGGCAGAGGCGGTCTGGCGGAGTAGTTCTGTGGACCTTGCCCTGCCAGTCTCGTTGCCATGGTGATGAGGTACGCGTCAGCCTTTGAAGCTATGAACCTGCGCAGCCAGCCACCTGATGCTTTAGACTCAGCACTGGGGAAACTTCTGAGAGATGGGGTGGAGCATAGATGCATAGATACCATCTTGAACTGAACTGAAGTGAACTGAATTGAATTCAGCCCGTTCAGGGTTCAGGCCCGGGTCATCGGGCCAGACGCCGGGATGTTGAGGGACCTCTTTTTGCAGAACCAGTTGAAGACGATGGTGACAAGCTTTGTGTAGCAGAGCAGGCAGAGCCCTGGAATGGGCACTTTCTGTCAAGGCTTGCCTCTGTGTTGCGCACCTCTGTAAGCTGTTCTTTCCACTTCAGAATTTTGCCAATCTGAGAAACAAATCTGTGAGCTCAGAATCTGTCAGCATTTTCAGGTCATCGTGAACAGTGTGGCAACAAAAGAAAGTGAGGCGCATCAGCCAATTAGATCAGTGTTTTCAAAGAAGTAAGGTTACCCGAGTTTTCCCTTTCTGGAATTCTTCAGCCGGGGTCTGTAGACTTTTCCCATCCCTGTGTTGTGTTGGGTAAGTTGAACCTTTTCACATAGGCTCAGTTTCTTCCTCTTCATGTGTGTGTGTGTGTGTGTGTGTGTGTGTGTGTGTGTGTGTGTGTGTGTGTGTGTGTGTGTGTGTGTGTGTGTGTGAGAGAGAGAGAGAGAGAGAGAGAGATCAGTACATTCCCTGCCCAAAGATTTGCAGTAATTGCAGAGCTAAATCCAGTGACAGAACATGTGAACACCAGAGAGAATGAAGCAACAATAGTTAAAGTGCTTAGTTCAAAAAGGCAGTCCTCATTAATGGGGTTTTCACCTAAATCTGAAACAAGGTTAACTAACATTTCATCAGAAGATCCAAACATAAACGTTTCAAAGGAACGCTAATTTGATTCAACAATACAAAACATACGCAAATTACTGGGGTAAGCCCATTTTTAAGCAACAGAACAATAAACAACAGTTACATGGTAAAAAATCCAAATGCACTGACCCCGTTTCAGTTGTGGTATTTTCAATGCCTCAAGTATTCAGAAGAATGATGGCATGACAGTGACCAGTACTGAAATAGGTTTTTTCACAAGCATAGTACAGAAGGAACAATTTGGGACTGAGACAAAATGGCTGATATTAAACATAGGCTGCTAGACTGGGTTGGTCATTAGGCAGGTTTTGACTGAAGATCAGTCAAGTGGATGCTGTGATTGAGGAGTGGTTGGTGGTGGGGGGGGGGGGGGGGGGGGTGCATTTTGAAGCCAGCCAACATAGGGGTAGGGTGAGTTTGGGAAACAGTCATTGGAGTGCAATTCATTTGTTATGGAATTGTACATTCTCAACACCTGAATTTGATGCTGCTTGCGTTGTCATGTACATTCTCAACACCCAAATTTGATGCTGCTTGCGTTGTCATGTACATTCTCAACACCCAAATTTGATGCTGCTTGCGTTGTCATGTACATTCTCAACACCCGAATTTGATGCTGCTTGCGTTGTCATATCTGTTGCTGCTTCCTGTAGATGTGCCTGTGGTTATATGGATGAACTTGTTTGTTTCGTTTTTGCTCAGAAATCAGGAATCCACCTTTCAAGGATCTTAGCAAATCAGGGTCACAGGCACTTGGGTTAACAAAAAATTCACACACCCAACCGCCTTCCAGGAAACATTGTCAGTTGTCAAGCGTAGCATAAATATGATGCAGTGTTGTTGTTGTGTGTTTTTTTGGGGGGGTATTTACCCCATACCCCTTTCCCTGATTTTCTCAACCACAAAACCCAATGATAACTGTACAGAGGATGGGTCACAAAAAGTGCGGGTTTGTTTTTTTCCTGCTGCCAAGTGCCTGTGGTTAAAACTATGGGCCAGTACTCGCACCTTGACCTCAGCGTTTATACAGGACACAGATGTGCATGCACTGTTGATCTGTGTCTCCTCCGTTTACGTATGATACAAAAACACTTGTGTTGTTATCTGGAAGTTATTGTGTTGACTCTGGGACCATTTAGGCTACGGTCTGGGCCTGGTGTGGGCCCCACGCTTGGCGTGGCTCAAGCTGGTTGCAGGCTGCTGCATTCAGATCTGCAGCCTGAACCGCTGATGCAGACTTGGATCAAAAGTTTGGCATCATCAGCACTCTAAATGCACCATCTGTCTGCTGTACTTCCAGACCATAGCTCTGTGTTCCACGAGACAGCAGAATGATGACGTCCAATGAAATGCGAGTCGCACTCGGCCCTGCTCCATAGCCGACAGCCAAGTGCTGCTCGCATCCGCTCCGGGACGGCCAGGTTTGAACACAGCATCCTGCGTTCAGCCTGGAAACGGCCCCAGTCTGAACAGTGTGTTACTGTCAACAGCATGCGAGAGCTGTTCACTGCATGGTTAAGGAAACAAAGTCCAACACCTCACCTGTGCTCAGGTTGAACAGGGCAGGGGCATTGGACAGCCTGTTTACACACAGCCTGTTTGGTGACTGTGATTGGGTGATGTGTATGGCTGTGATTGCATTACGTGTTTGTGGCTATGATTGGATGATGTGTTTGTGGCTGTAATTGGGTGATGGGTTTGTGGCTGTTGATTGGATGATGCGTTCGTGGCTGTAACTGGGTGATGTTTGGGTGGGCCAGCCTTGTTTCCTTTCAGTTCCAATGAGCTACACATGGTCTGCTGCTCTCTTGGTAGAATGGAGCTAGGCTCTGAGGGAATGAAAACTGTAGCAAAAAATGGTAAAGTAAGAAAGAACTAAAACAAACAGAACAATGAACGTCACTTCAAAATCTCTGCTCTACGCAAAATCTTTTAATATGTAATGTGTTTCTAAGCACACCAGGATGAGTTTTGTTTGCATTCTCAAACTGCTGGTCATAGGTTCATTGTAACAGATTTTCTTCTTCTTTGACTTGAGCTACTTTTGCAACTTAAAAGATGATATTACATAATTATTGTAATGCAGGCATTAAATGTTTTTCTTCCTCCCGCGTATCCATGTAATGCCAGGGGCAGAAAAATGGCCAACAAAATGATGGCACAAATGAAAGCTGTTCACTGGCCCTGTATCTGTATGTCAAGGGCCGGTGTAGGCCAACACATTGATTGATTGATGATGATCGCTTATATAGCGCTATTCTCTGCTCTCTTGAGCAGACTCACTGCGCTCGCATGTAATTCTACATGAGTGACTAGCTTTTTATAGCGCGTTTTTTTAATATCCACCGAAGTGGTGTACTTACAGCGCTGGCATGGCTGGTGCCACATGAAATTGCTGCCGTCTCGGTGCAAGGTCTGTGTACACCATACAACCATGCTCCTTGTCACTTCATGCAAAGCTACATACGTAAGGTGTATGCGTGTTTAGCTGTAACCTGCCACCTGCACTTTGGGCAGAATGACCGGGATCTTTTACGTGCTACTGCGGTAACACGGGGGGGTGGAACGGATACCGAAATAAGAGTCAGCACACATGGCTTTGTGGCTGTACCTCGTTCACAGAGAAGCGCAGCTAAGACCAGTTCTGTGACAGCAACACAGCCCCCAGTTTGTTTAATCCAGCAGGTCTGTTTATTATTTTCAGTTTAAATGCTTTTGAGATTGCTCTGATTTTATACATTTTTTTAAATTAATGAGCCTTAGTAGTTGGCTGAATTGCCATGAGAGGGATAATTAAAGGATACTGATTTGACAGACAGGTGGCTTGTCCCAGGCCGTTGTATTGGGCAGGGACATGACTGATGGAGATTTTAGCGAGGCACAGTGGCAGTGTCCCCATTTAGCCCTGTTGGTTTCATGACCTCCAACGTTACACACATGCATAATAATATGGAGCAAGTTCACGTGAAAGCAAGGACGTCAAACAGTTTATGTTTCAAATTCAGTCCACCTGTTGCACCTGCACATACAAATGCAGAACTGATGGAGCTCAGTGAGGACAATTGGCGGCACAGTCCAAGCCAGCAGGGTTTGGACTTGGAAGTGATCGAGGCAAAGTGCACACAAAAACACACACACCTCATGTTTTGTAATGCCAACACAGGCAGACTAATTTACACATACATGATGATGATGTTTTGTGCACGTTTAATTCTGTGTTGCTTGCCTTTGGATTTATTTGGTTTCCGTGGGAACCAAACTTAGACGTGAGACAGAGGCTTGCCAGCTTTGTTATGTCATTTGTTACAGGCTTTACATATTCATTTGTTATTGGCTTTACATATTCATTTGTTATTGGTCTACTGCTGCTTCAGATGTTTGTTTTTGTCTTGTTGACTGCTTTCTTGTTGTCATGGGTTTTTATTACTGATACGCATTTTGTTGTTACGGCATAGCTGACCAAACTTTTTTTTGCGTATATGTGTTACAAACGTCAGTTTTCATGGCGTCATTTTTTGGCATTAGTCTTCATTGCCATGTGTCTTCACATACAATATTACAAAAAGATATTGCATATAAAGATTTATATATATATATATATATATATACACAAATGTACATTCTTTGGCTTGAACCATTCTTTTTTTTGTTCACAGTCTTTGTAAATTCATCTCATGATTCAGTTTCAGTGCTGTTTTGTACCAGAAGTATTTGTACAAAAGCTTTTTAATTTGAATGAATGGTTTGTAAATTAACTTGAATGTGTAGGGATGTGCTACAGAAACGTCTGTGGCTGACAAGGCTGATTCTTGAGGGAAGTGCAGCACTATAAACGCAAGCCTAAAGCTAAATTTAGAAATGGGCAGACAACTGAACAACACACACCAACTGAATCGTACAATTATAAATTGTGTTTTATTCAAAGAGCCCCCAAAACTAGGGACTTGCGGATGAATCTGAACAAATAGTAGCACATTTTTTGTGTGAGGAAAGATACTGTTTGATGTTGACCGTTAGCCCGTTTAGTATTTGTCAGCTTGAATTTTCTCAAGTTCTGTTCATTGATCATAGAAAATCTGTATACATGTATATGTGGAAAAGATGTGTTTGAAGAATCGTTGCTGAATAATTGAACAAGGTTGTATACATTTGCGGTCAGAGTTCTCTGAAACAATTTACCTCCTCATCAGCTGAACATTCCCGGAGCCCTGTTTCTCATTTTCACCCTGACCCTCCCTGTATTTACACCTGTTACTTTTAGAACCCCCCCCCCCCCCCCCCCCCCCCCCCCCCCCTCCCCCCAAAGTGCATGTTTATTTCAGAGGATGTTGTATCAAATCAAACTATCATGTTATAAACCTATCCTTTAATGCTAAACATGTATGAATACAATGTATATAATGAATAAAAATTATATTGTAACTGAACAACTATCTTTTGTATGTATATATAGATTGCACTCTGAGTAATAGGCATGTTCAGATCAGTTATTATTCAAGATGAACACAACAGGTTTAAACAGAATGCCTAAGCAAGTGCAGAAAGCAAGCACATGAAAAGAAAAGAAAAAGAAAAAACCCCACACACGCTCTATCTGTACAGTTTCTGTCCAATTTACACATGATCACACATATTCCAAGTGTTTACAACAGAATCTTCGAATTTTCAGTTTGACCGGGGAAATGAAACGATGCCCCAGTTTCCCAACCCCTGTGTATGAACAAAACTTCTGTCCTGCGTATTTACCTCGCACCACGTAGCCAGCCCCCCCCCCCCCCCCCCCCCCCCCCTCTGGTCACCTTCCAGACTCTTAAACTTCTGCATCATCCATTCACCAATGCCCCCACCCCACCCAGTCGAAGAGACAGAGAGAGAGAATCTCTGAGTCAACCCCTTCAGATGATCCAAACAGACACAGAGAGAGTCTCTGAGTCAACCCCTTAAGATGATCCAAACAGACACACAGAGAGTCTCTGAGTCAACCCCTTCAGATGATCCAGAGGGACACAGAGAGAGTCTCTGAGTCAACCCCTTCAGATGTAAATTCTGTGCCAATCTCTCTTCTGACTAAAAGTAAAAAATGATGCAATGGCAAACTGGTTCCCAATCTTTCACTGATGCTGGGTGAGTTTCCGACTAGTTCCGCCTCGAGGTGAGCCTGCGCGGTTGATGGGGCATAAAAATCCAAGAACTATGTAATTGTAAACTGTATCTCCCTACTACTGTACTAGCTGAAGCAAACAGGAGTCAAATGAAGTGATGAACTGATTCAACACAAGGGAGTTAATCAGCGCTCAAAATACGTAACACAAGCGCAACAACAAAGACCTGAGCGGCCTACGGTAACTCTCACCTGGCATGCGTGTAAACACAAGGTACGTAAACTCCACCAGAGGTACGTCCTCAGGATCAGGATGTACTTCTGGTGGATTTTATGTACCTTGTATTTACATGCATGTCAGGCGAGTGTTACTGTGGGCAACTTGGGTCTTTGTTGTTGTGTTACGTATTTCGAGTGCTAATTAACTCCCTTGTGTGTGGAATCTGCATGAGCACTCTGGGCCTCGTTAATTTTGGTTTCAGAGAAGTGATGAACACAGTAACACTATCTCCCTACTAGCTGAAACAAACAGGAGTCGAATGAAGTGATGCACACATTAAGGTACTGTGTGGGGTAGCCACAGTGTGGGTTACACACTCATCTCTTGTTCTCTCATACGCCTTCGGTTTGACGCATATTCACGACACATGCACGGAACAGTTTACTGATGTCAACACCTGGGTGCGAAAGTAGGTGCGTGTTGACTGCCACGTCCAAGTCTATGCTTCTGCACAGGGCGCCCTTTGTCAAAACTTGATGGTTGTTCAGAATGAGTACTTTTGTTGACTATAACATGTTCTGGTGTGTGTATGTATAATTTTGAAGGTTTTTTTTCTGCAGCAATAAAATGTATTTCAATACTATTAATCGCTCCGTTAGATTCTGTTGGTGGAGTGAACCTTATCTCAAAACATACAAGTTGCTAAGAGTAACTGAGGAGATTTGTTCAGAAAAATAAAACTGGCTGAATGACAAAAACATGAATGTAATGCAGAGCAATACTGTGATGTGCTTTCTGAGTTGTTCTGAACCAATGTTTGTTGAAGTTTTAACAGATTTGTTTTCCCAAAGCGAGTCAGCGCTGTGAAACTTATATGGAATTCCTAACAAAAATTGCAAATCTGAATAATGCACAGGCCAAAAAAGAGAGAGAGAGAGAAAAAAAGCTACAATGTGTAGACTTAAATGACCTCTCACCACCCTCTGGCTGACAGGTGGGTTTCTGTTAGTCAGTGCCTGTGTACACACACCTCCTTAGACAAGCCTGTGGGTATGCCCCAGTATCCCATTGTAAATATGGCACATGCCCATTTTGTTCTTGAAAACGGTGATCAAGCGCCTTGGGTCTGTGCAGTTCAAAGCATGTGCTTGAACACAGGTTACGTTCTTCACTGTATCTGTTCAGGTGGGCGGAGCTGCAGTTAGTGGGAACCAACCTCAGAAAATGTGAAGTCACTGGGAACCAACCGCTTGTGAGAAAAAAGAAAACCTAGCTAACCAACACGTATCTACCTGTAGGTCTGAGCCGCTCCCTAGCTACCTCTCTCCTGTCCAACCCCTTTCTCCCAGACCCCACCCTGTCCCTTCCTCCCAAGTTGCACCCCATTTCTCCCTGTCCCTCCCCTTTATCTAAAGCCCCACCCCTTTCTACTAAACTCCACCCCAATCCCTTCCTCCCAAGTCCTACCCCATTCTCCCAGTCCCACCCCTTTCTTCCAAACCCCACCCCATCCCTTTCTCCCAAGTCCCATCCCATCCTCCCAATTTCCCCTCTTTCTCTAAAGTTCCCCTTTTTTCCCCCCCCCCCCTTTCTCTAAAGTCCCACCCCTTTCTTCCCCCCCCTTTCTCAAGTCCCACCCCTTTCTTCCAACCCCCCCCTTTTCTAAAGTCCCACCCCTTTCTTCCAACCCCCCCTTTCTCTAAAGTCCCACCCCTTTCTTCCTAACCCCACCTCTCTCCCTTTCTCCCAACCTGTTCATCCAGACCCATCCATTTGTTTAAAGTTGCCCCCCCCCCCCCTAACTTGTAGATAAGAGGAGCGGCATTTCATAAACAGTGGCCCTACAGATGACTAGCAGACTACAGACATGAACCCGCAGGTGTTTTTGTTTCACAGGTGATGCCTCTCCCACCCTGTGACTCATTGGCTGCCCCATCTGTCTGACATGACACCTCTCTCATGCCATGACTGCCTCATCTGTGTGACATGACACCTCTCCTGTCCCATGACTCATTGCCCCATCTGTGTGACATGACATCTCTTTCATCCAGCGACTCACTGACTGCCCCATTTGTGTGACATGACATCTTTTTCATCCAATGATTCACTGACTGCCCCATTTGTGTGACATGACACCTCTTTCATCCAGTGACTCATTGACTTCCCCGTCTGTGTGACATGACATCTCTTTCATCCAGCGACTCACTGACTGCCCCATTTGTGTGACATGACACCTCTTCATCCATGACTCACTGACTGCCCCATTTGTGTGACATGACACCTCTTTCATCCAGTGACTCATTGACTGCCCCATTCTGTGTGACATGACATCTCTTTCATCCAATGACTCACTGACTGCCCCATCTGTGTGACATGACACCTTTCATCCAATGACTCACTGACTGCTCTGTCTGTGTGACATGCCACCTCTCTCATGCCATGACTCATTAACTGCTCCATCTGTGTGATATGACAGCTCTCCTATCCCATGACTGCTCCATCTGTGTGATGGGTAACGCATATCTCCACTTGCTCACCCCCCCCCCCCCCCCCCCCACATGACATGACACTGATCCCATCCTATTGCTGATCACCCTCCCAATTCTGCATGACATGTTACCCTTTTCCTGTCCTAGTACTACCCCCCCCCCCCCACCTGGACACTCTGTCCTAGTACTGACCTCCCCCCCCCCCATGTGACACTTCTGTCCTAGTACTGACACCCCCCCCCACTGTGACACCTCTCCTGTCCCCCCCCCACTGTGACACTTCTGTCCTAGTACTGACCCCCCCCCCCATGTGACACTCTCCTGTCCCATCTGCGCTCCAATTGGACACTTCTGTCCTAGTACTGACCTCCCCCCCCCCCAATGTGACACTTCTGTCCTGTCACTGCACCCCCCCCCCCCATGTGACACCTCTCCTGTCCCATTGCTGCATCATCTGTGACACTTCTGTCCTAGTACTGACCTCCCCCTCCCCCCATGTGACACTTCTGTCCTAGTAAGGACCTCCCCTCCCCCATGTGACACCTCTCCTGTCCCATTGCTGCATCATCTGTGACACTTCTGTCCTAGTACTGACTCCCACCCCCCCATGTGACACTTCTCCTGTTCCTAGTACTGACCCCCCCCCTCTCCCCCATGTGCACCTCTCCTGTCCCATTGCTGCGTCATCTGTGAGGTGTAAGGTAGGGGTGATGCTGACAGGTGTAGGTGTGGTCAAACTGGAGAGAGCAAGCAATCTTGTTGTACATGATGATAACCATGACGATAGTTACATGGGACTATCTCATTTATAGAATAAACCTGGCAAAATACCCAAAGTCTTGCATGGTTATTGTGTGTGGAAAGTGTGTTTGCAAAGAGAGAGAGAGTGTGTGTGAGTGTGTGTGTGTGAGTGAGTGTGTGTGTGCGTGTGTGTGTGTGCGTGTGTGTGTGTGCGAGTGTGTGTGTGTGTGTGTGTGCGAGTGTGTGTGTGTGCGAGTGTGTGCATGTGCGAGTGTGTGCGTGTGCGAGTGTGTGTGTGCGAGTGTGTGTGTGTGTGTGTGTGTGTGTGTAAGAGAATGAGGGGATAAGAAATCAAGTACTTAAGTTACCAAAACATAATGTTTGCATTCAAATCAAAACCTATTACCCCCCCCCACAAAAAACAACAACACAAAAAAAACACAACAACAACAACAATCTGTGCATTCACAAGCAAGTTTAACACTTTCATAAACATGCATGTACATAATCAAATTATATATATATATCCATACTACAATTCAGACCACCATCAAATTTCATTCTGTTCCATGGTGCTCTTTTGACCCACCCAACCAAAATACACGCCCCTCCTCAGACTCCTGTAAACACCCAATCAAATGCAAGCCCCCACCGCCAACTCCTGTAAACACCCAATCAAATGCAAGCCCCCGCCACCAACTCCTGTAAACAATCGAGTCAAAACACATACCCCCCCTCAGATTCCTGTTAACACCCCATCAAATACCACACTGACCCCACCTCAACTGTCAACACTCAATCAAATACTCATCCTCACCTGTACACACCCAAACAAATACAACCCCCTCCTCAACTGTCGGCACCCAACCAACTACACACCATTCACCCTGTCAACACCCAATCAAATACATTCCCCTCACTTGCAAACACCCAATTAAATACACACCCGTCCTCACTTGTAAACACCCAATCAAATACATTCCCCTCACCTGTCAACACCCAATCAAATACACACCTCTCACCTGCAAACACCCAATTAAATACACATCCCTCACCTGTCAACACCCAATCAAAGACACACCACTAACCTGTCAACACCCAAACACCTGATTAAATACACACCCCTCACCTGTCAACACCCAATTAAATACACACCCCTCACCTGTAAACACCCAATCAAATACACACCCCTCACCTGTAAACATCCAATCAAATATATTCCCCTCCTTGCCTGCCAACACCCAATCGAATACATGCAGCTTCTTACCTGCAAACACCTGATAAAATACACTTCCCCTTCACCTGTCAACACCCAGTCAAATACACTTCCCCTTCACCTGTCAACACCCCGTCAAACACACTTCCCCTTCATCTGTCAACACCCAGTCAAATACACTTCCCCTTCACCAGTAAACACCCATTCAAATACCCCCCCATCATCTGTAAACACCCACTCAAATCACACCCCTCCTCATATGTAAACACCCAATCAAATACATGCCCCTCCTCATCTGTAAACACCCACTCAAATCACACCCCTCCTCATCTGTAAACAGTCAATCAAATACACACCTCCTCGTCTGTAAACACCCACTCAAATCACATCCTTCATCATCTGTAAACACCCAGTCAGATACACCCCCCTCCTTAGACTCCTGTCAACACCCAATCAAATGAACACCTGCTCACACTCCTGTCAACACCCAATCAAATGAACACCTCTACTCACACTCCCGTCAACACCCAATCAAATGAACACCTCTACTCACACTCCTGTCAACACCCAATCAAACACGCCACTCCTCAGATTCCTGTCAACAACCAATCAAATGAACACCTCTGCTCAAAATTCTGCAGTCACAAAACTAAACACATGAAATGTTAAATAAATAAATAAAAATAAAATAAAATACATGATCCCTGTGAAAACTGTTTAGTTACAGAGATATGTTAAATAAATAAATAAATAAAAAATAAATAAGATACATGATCCCAGTGAAAACTGTTTAGTTACTGAGATATGTTAAATAAATAAATAAATAATTAATAAATAAGATACATGATCCCTGTGAAAACTGTTTAGTTACTGAGATAAACACATAAGGCAGAACACCACCCCCCCCCCCCCCCTCCATATTGCAAATGAAATCACAGGGCATCAGTCCTTCATGAAGAATATCAAGTGACTGCTACTCAGTACAGCGACTTCCTCCCTGAGCTGACCAACCAACCCCCCCCCCCCCCCCCCCCCCCAACCTCTTTCCGACACTACATTCGTTTGTGAAGAACATCGAAAGGCTGTTGTTCTGAAAAGCCAAACATTATTGCCTAGGTGAACCCCTCTTGCCTCCTCCTTTCCCAAGCACCAGTCCTTTGTGAAGAACATCAAAAAGCTGCTGCACCTGGGTACAGGAACTGTCAGCTAATTAGCAATGTCAGCTGTGAAGCTGTTTATGGTCTGCAGTCCAAAAAAAAAAGTTGCTTCTGCTAAAAGAGAATCAAGAAGCAAACAGACAAACAAACAAAAGGAAACAATTTACTGAAATGATTAGGCTTAAGTGGTGGAAATATGGAAAATATGGATAAGCCCTCCCACCCCACCCACCCCCCACCCTCCTTTGTTTAACAGACAATTTCTGCTTCCCACTGGTTTCAGCTATTTTCTTTCAGAGCTCTGCCCCCCCCCCCCCCCCCCCCCCACACACACACACATACACCCACACACCCAACCCAAATGCTTTTCAAGTTTGAGGGATAACATCTGCCCCGCCCCCGCCTCAATTGTTTCAGCTATTTTGTCAGAGAATCCCCATGCCTGGCTCTAGTCTACGCATCAACCTCCTTCCTTCCTGGGCTTACCCCACCCCACCCCACCCCTACCCCTATTGACAAGGAATCACTCCTTTGAGAAGAACGACAAAAGACTGCTGCTCTGCACGTGGACCTCTTTCCTGGGTCGACCCCTCTTGCCTCTCCCTCCCCGTCCTGTCGGCAGCTTCCGTTTGGCGCCCCCCACGCCAGCCACACCAGAAGAGGAGGCCCTGGCAGGAGGCAGCACGGGCAACGGGTCCGACGTCTGCTGAAGCTCTACGGCAAAGTGGAAGTCGGAATGTTCCGGCATTTCCCACACCGCCAGCGTCAGGCCGCATTTGTCGCAGGTCATCAGGTCTTCATGCGCCAGTTGGTTGTTGCGGAGCGTGACCTCGTCCGCTGGTGCTGATTGGTTGGGCCCTTTGGCTGCATCAGGGTCTGTCAAGTGAGACACTGATGTCCCGACCTCGCACGCAGTCTCTGTTTGCAGTGAACTTCCAGTGCCTCGGTCCTGAGGTTCCCTGATAGGCTGTTTCACTGTCAGCTCCACACACTGACGGAAAAAGTCAGTGTCTTTACTGTCCGTTTCACACTGACTGTTGGAGTCATCACTGATGATTTCCACACCATCACCACCACTGTCTTTGTCCTCGCCACCACCAACAACCACAGGGGTACGTGCTAAATCCACCCAGGGTAGAGCAGCCTTGTCAGCCATTTCCCTTCTGTCACTCTCCTTTTTAGGCAGCGTGACGAGAAAGTTGCTGCTTTTGTGCAGCAGCTGGTCCTGTCGGCTGGCAAAAAATCCCTTCGTCTTCTTCTCGCCTGTCTCACACTCTCTGTCGTTTCCAGCAGCACAAGCAGCACTGTCAGCGGCAGCGTTAGTTCGTGTTGCGGCAGACTTTTGAGAACCGCCGAAATAGAAGTCGAGGCTTCTCCGCTTATCTCCTGTCAGCTTTTGACTGTGTTGCGTTTGAGATGCAGCGCTCAAATTTTGAGATGCAACATCTCGGGAACAGTGATCTGCTGCTATTGGGCTGGCACCTTCTGAGTCTTGTGTGATTAACGACTGAGAAACACCACCTTCCGATTTCCACATCTGAGATGTCGGAACAACAGACTGCAACTCTGGACCAAAATCAGACAGAGATTCCCACAGATCAGACGATGAAGAGGTAGCAGGAAGTGGGAGAACCGACGATGGTGAAGATGCTGTTGACTGGGGGTTTCTGTGGGCAGCAGCCGAGGCGAACATGGATGAAATGTTTTGATTGGACGCTGACAGCTCCTCCTCAAACTTACTGGCTGACAGCCCCAGCATGGTAAGGGCCGGGCTCCTGTTGGCACAGATACAGAACACTGTCACGGTAAACACCCTGAAAGTACCCAGAGACATGCAATGAAACTTAAATATTACACTGAACAAGGTTTGTCACCTTGCTTGGTAAAATGCCCCCTGTTATGCACCGAGATATTGTGACTGCTATCATCAGTATGCTATACATGCCTGCTTTGTTTGCGTTTGGTCTGGTTGTTAGTAATAGCGTATCAGCATACCTAATTGGGTTTGCAAAGATATCAGTAATAGTAATACAGAAAATACAGGACTGGCAAACATTCAGTGAAACGTTGAACAGTGGGCAGTGTCAGAAAACAGGAAAGTTACACAAACAAACAGATAAAACACAAATGATGAAAAACTTCGCTTCCGCTCGGTGGAGGTTTGACACAAGGGACGCTACTCAAGAGGCTGCATTAGCCGGCAGCAGTAGCCCACCTGAGACAAGGTTGCACAAGTCTGCAAAACTGTCTTGGACAACTGTTAAAATTAAATAATAGAAACCCAATTTTTGGCATGACAACCCGGCTCACGATCCATCATGCACCACCATACCAAGTTTGGTTACAAAAGAAAAAATTCGTAAAAGAATGAGGAAGTACCTCTGGTGGAGTGTACCTTGTAGTTACACACATGCCAGGTGAGAGTTACTGTAGGCGACCCAGGTCTTTGTTGCGGAATTTGTGTTACATATTTTGAGTACTAATTAACTCCCTTGTGTGTTGATTTGGTTACAAAAGGTTGGCGGTTCAGAAGATATCTTCCAGACAATGCCTAGCCACATGGACAAGGACACACAGACACGGTGATGGTCCAGTCAACCATGGGAGTTATATCAGGGTGAAACACATTTTATCAGAACACATTCAACATTTAAAATATATATACAAGTTAAAGCTAGTACTTTGTCAGTCAACCATGGGAGTTATATCAGGGCGAAACACATTTGATCAGAACACATTCAACATTTAAAATATATACCAGTTAAAGCTAGTACTTTGTGAGTCAACCACAACATCAGGGTGAAATACATTTTATCAAAACACAATCTACATCAAAACTATACACAAGTTAAAGCTAGTACTTTGTTAGTTTTTGGATTTTAATGTCCCATCAAGTGCATAGGCCAAACAGTCACCTCAGGATGAATCAAACATTCAAAATTCTTTTACACCAGTTCAAAACACCAAGTCATTTTCACAACTAGGTCTCATTCACTGTTACTATGTTAAAAAACCAACCATCCATCTATCGATGCACAATAATGCAGGTTTTGGTACCTATTTATATTCTGTAAGCATTCATCAAGGGAACCTGCTTAAATTGTTTTTGATGACAAGAAGGGTGACATTTAATTATGGAAACTGAAAGGAAACAAGGATTTGGAGAAGAAGAAAAAAAAAGAAAAAAAAAAGAGGGTGAATGGACCAGGAAGGTAGTAATTAGTACAAGGAAGAAATTCCTGGCAATGGGAGAAGCATGTATGGCTATATTCTGACCCACTCAAGTCTTTAAATGGAGAACATTTGTCAGCTCTGGGTTCTCAACAAAGCAGACCCTAATTTCTGCATTTGCAGTACCCAGCTGCAGGCCAGTGGTTCCAAAAGATTAAAAAATATAACTATAAAAAGATGTGCATGTTTTAGTGTATGTGTGTGTGTGTGTGTGTGTGTGTGTGTGTGTGTGTGTGTGTGTGTGTGTGTGTGTGTGTGTGTGTGTGTGTGTGTGTGTGTGTGTGTGTGTGTGTGCGCGCGCGTGCATATATGTGTGTGTGTGTGGTTGTGGTTGTCAGTTTAAACTGTAATTCAGTTACTTGTGTTTTTACTACTTTATTCACGGTTAGGTAGCCTGAGAAGACTGTGATTGTGAAACCTTGCAATTCAGGTTGCAGTGCTCACCTAACATTTCTGACTAGTGCTCACCTGACATTTCTGACTACTGTACACTGAACATTTATTTAGGTTCAGGTAGCCTGAGGAGACTGTGACTGTGAAACCTAGCTATTCAGGTTGAGCAGTGCTCACCTAGCATTTCTGACTACTGTACACTGTCAGCTGAGCTTTCTTTTCTGTTGCAAATGTCCAGCCTGCAGAGTAAGTAAGCTGGTGTTTTACACCCAGCCAACCAACCAGCAGGAAGAAATGACCCTTGTATTTCACTGCAACTTGACTGCAGGTGAGTGAAATAGTCAATTATTTGTTGTATGCATGATAATTAATATGATTGTGATGATTATACATGAATACCTTTGCCAAATAATCAGATGCATTGACAGACTAGTAAGTAAGTAAAGTAACTTGGTGTTTTACGCCCAGTCATCCATGGCGGTTATATCAGGGCGGCACTGACTGACTAGACTGATAAACAAATGTCTGCGTGAGTAAGTTCAGAACGAGTGGTTAAGAACTCAGAATGAATGATCGCTGTGTGACTGTCACAGATTCATTACAAAGAAAGAAGGGTTAGCACTTTGAATCGTATCACTTATGAGTATGTTCTTTGCTTTCATTGCAATGAATGTAATCATGATTCCGTTTTGATTAATACTCGGTGAGTCACTGCACAGTAGTTTGAGTTACCCCATCATTGTATTATAGGATGTTGTACGCTGTGAGGACAGCTGAGACAGGGCGTAAGTGACACATTTTAAAATACACCCACTCCCTTCCTGAGTACTCTCCTGAGTAAGGCAAAAGTCTGTCAGAAATGTCTGACATTATCAAGATTTTTGAACAGCATCATCGAGCACATAGAATTAAACAGCACAGTTTTTGCCATCATTAAATAGCATGGGTAATATTAAGAGAAACTCCCCACATAACACAGCATGGGGCGTGTAAGAGAAACTCCTGGCATAAAATAGAAAACGGTATGTAAGAGAAACCCCACACATAAAAGAGAAAGCGGTAAGAGAAACTCAGGAAATAAAAAAAGTACAGAGACTGTAAGAGAAACTCCCCACATAAAATAGCATAAGGCATGTAAGAGAAACTCCCCACATAACACAGCATGGGGCATGTAAGAGAAACTCCCCACATAAAACAGCATGGGGTATGTAAGAGAAACTCCCCACATAAAATAGCATAAGGCATGTAAGAGAAACTCCCCACATAACACAGCATGGGGCGTATAAGAGAAACTCCCCACATAAAACAGCATGGGGTGTGTAAGAGAAACTCCCCACATAACATAGCATGGGGTATGTAATAGAAACTCCCCACATAACATAGCATGGGGCATGTAAGAGAAACTCCCCACATAAAAATGCATGTGCATGTAAATGAAACTCCCAACATAAAATAACATGGGGTCTCTAAGAGAAACTCCCACATAAAATACCATGGGGCATGTAAGAAAAACTCCCCACATAAAAAAGCATGGGGCATGTAAGAGAAACTCCCCATGTAAAACAGAAGAGGGAGTGTAAGAGAAATTCCTACATAAAAGAGCACAGGTAGTGTAAGATAAACTCCCCACAAAAAATAGCATTGGGTGTGTAAGAGAAAGTCCCCACATAAAATAGCATGGGGAATGTATGAGAAATTGCACACATAAAATAAGATGGGGCCTGCAAGAAGAATTCCCCACATAAAATAACAAGCAGCATGCAAGACAAACTTCCCGCTTTCAATAATGAAAAGCATGTGAAGTATAAGAGAAATTCCCCACGTAAAACAGCACTGATTGTGTAAGAGAAACTCCCACTTAAAAGAGAACACGGGAGTGTAAGAGAAGCTCCCCACATAAAATAGCACAGGGAGTGTAAGACAAACTTCCCACATAAAAGAGTATAAACAATGTAAGAGAAACTGCCCACATGAAATAGTATGGGGCATGTAAGACAAATTCCCACACAACATAGCATGGGACTTGTAAGAGAAACTCCCCACATAAAACAGCATGGCACACATAAGACAAACTCTAAACATAAAAAGAGATGGGTTCTTTGAGAGAAATTCGCC
>JABMCL010001153.1:22500-33722 GCA_018857735.1 Alviniconcha marisindica | reverse complement strand
GCTACGCTGGGCCTACTGTGCAGTAACAACTGAAAAGCAAAAAGAGCAGAGTTTGTAAGTTATTCTTGGGGTAATAAGAAGTCAGTGGAGAAGGCGAAGATGAGATGAAACATTGCCATGCTTTTGAAAGCTGCAGACAATACGCGCGGTATTATTCTGACTTTCTGTTTTCTTCTCTTTCCTTTTGATCTATCTAGCAAACGGTCTGGGAGTCCAGCTAGAACAGAGTTACTGGACAGCCAGCTCGTGACAGGACAGAAGCACAGCTAATGGATTTGGTTGCGTCTGCAGTTATTTGTATTTGTTAAACGTTCCTCAACCAATGCTGGGCGAGAAATAGCGCGTGCAACCGTTTTGCCGCCACACCTGTGATTGATTCAGTTCACACATGTAAGTGAAGTGTTAACCGCCACACCTGTGACTGGTTCAGTTAACACGTGCAAGTGCAGTGTTAACCGCCACACCTGTGATTGGTTCAGGTCATACATGTAAGTGCAGTGTTAACCGCCACACCTGTGATTGGTTTCAGTTCATACATGTAAGTGCAGTGTTAACCGCCACACCTGTGATTGGTTCAGGTCATACATGCAAGTGCAGTGTTAACCGCCACACCTGTGATTGGTTCAGTTCATACATGCAAGTGCAGTGTTAACCGCCAATCCGGCAGGTGCACTCCGAGGTCGGGTTTTGAATAATGAAGTTTGTCGATGTCACGAACACTACTAAAGCTGAAAGTATAATCCAGACAAGGGACTCTTAATACAAATTAACCAAAAATTTGCTTTAGTCCCGACGTTCTGGCTAGAAATAATCAGATGGCAATAAGGACATTGAGTGATTATCCTCAGATCGGGGCCCGTTGTGTCTGTGGTGAGACAATGACGGAGGGAACTGACTCATTCTGCGGAGCTCTAGATTAAGCCACTCTGCCCGTGAGTCAAAGTTTGGTCAAAACCGACACCAAGGCTGCGAACCGGCATCAGCTAGCGTTAACAGAGGCGAAAGAAAAGCAAAAAGCTTCCGTGACATGGCCCTCTTTCCGTCAGATGCTCACCAGTCCACAGCGTGCATGAGACCGTCCCACACGTAGCCCTTGTGGTGACGCAGGTACTTCATGCTGTGTAGGATGGTCACTGCCCTCGTTCCCCCCTCCCACAACGTGACCTTGGACCCCCTCAGTGGCCAGTTGCTGGACCCTGCGTGGCCACAGATACAATCATCATAGGTATGCTGCTGCTGAGGTTGACAAAATAGAACAGCTCTAGAGAAACGTACTCACCTATACGACACACAAGGAACAATTAAACGCAAGCGCTTTCGACAGAGAGTCTTCGTCGGGTGTAAGAAGATGGATAGTAAGTAAGCTGGTGTTTTACGCCCAGTCAACCGGTACGGTTATATCAGGGCGACGGAAGATAGACAGAAAATAATAAAAGAAGAAGGGAGTGAAGAAAAAATGGACAAGAAGCTGATGTAAAGCAATGTTAATAATGTATACGTAGCTTTAATAAGATTAAATAATAACTAAATAAATATTACACAAGTATGCTCATCAATATCACATGTCTATAAATTAAATGCGGTAGGCTGATTCAGTAACCTGTTAGGTGTTCATCCTGTCACCCAGTCTTTGTGGATTAAAAGTCCGCCCGTATACTCTGAATGAACAAGACAAAAGGAAAAGAATAATACTTTTTCTGTGTTGATAGTCCTATTGCTTGCTTTACAGTGTTGTTTCTGAACTCATTGTATCATTAATGGTTGACAAAATTAAAGGCGAACAGTTCTACAAGATCTCATTTCATGCTCACCCATGTCGATCTGTCCCCCGTTGCCGGAAATAAAGAGAGTGATCAGATTTCTCGAATACCCCAGTCTGCCCAGAGCAGCAGTGACGTTCCCAATCCCTTCATCCATCGCGGCCGTCATGGCGCAATGCAACTTCCGGGCTTCGCCGGTAGTGACGTTAGCGCAATATTTGTCGACGTAGTACTGGGGAACTTCCAGCGGGCCGTGGACAGCCTGGTAGGACAGGAAGATGAAGACTGGTTGGGATTTATTGTGATGTTTTAAGATTTCGATCGTTTTGTCGGTGAAGAGATGAGTGGAATAGATTCCCTTGGCGGACCAGTCGACCGTTAAGTTTGGCCCCACGTCGTTGTGCATATCGTACCCGTCCTTCTTGCTGAGGTGACTGAAGTACTCCGCCTTGCCGTTGTACATGCCGTAGAACGTGTCGAAGCCGCGGTAGGTCGGAGTCATGTTGTGGTTGCAGAAGCCGAGGTGCCACTTGCCCACCATGTGGGTCTTGTAGCCCAGGGTCCGAAGTTTCTGCGGTAGCAGTTCGTACTGCAGCGGCAGAGAAACGTTCTGCGTAGCATTGAAGATGGACTGTTGAAGACCCATCCGGAACGGGTAGACGCCCGTGAGGAAGGCCGCTCTGGAGGGCGTGCACATCGGCTGCATGTAGGAGTAGTTCAGGCTGACTCCTTCCGAAGCCAGCTTGTCGATGTTGGGCGTGTACATTTCGCTGTCTCGGAACCCGACGTCATTCCATCCCATGTCGTCGGCCACGATGACCAGGATGTGGGGTCGATTAATATGTTTAGCTTGCCGGTGATGCGCCGCGGCGGTGGAGGCGACGATGAAGAAGGTTACGACTACGACAGCAAGTTCCAGCCTGGTCACCTCCCGAGGGACTGTCATCGTGACGATTCTCTAAAAGGGAGAAAAGACACGTGCACAGGTTTCTCACACGTGCTAATTTTTGTCAGAATGCGGAAACCAGAATCAAACTGTTGTTGAAGCGTTCCCCAGCCGAGCATTCTGGGGGTCACCCGGTATAATTAGTGTGCAACTGTACATTGAGAGATGCATTCCATAATTATGGTGGGATGACTTCGCGTGTTGATTTTTTTTTTTTTTAAATCCGTAATAATAATACATACATTTTCTAAAGCGCTATTCCCCGCTGAGCGAGCTCAACGCGCTTGATTATAATTCTTATATATATATATATATTACCCCGCCGCATGGGCAGGCACAAGCCGTCTTTGGAGGATTTCTGTCCATTTCTGAAAGATGGATGCTGTTATGCGAGGAGTGTAGCCCTGTTATGGAATAAGTACAGCCATGTTATGCGAGGAGTACAGCCCTGCTATGGGAGGAGTACAGCCCTGTTAGGTGAGGAGTACAGCCCTGTTAGGTGAGGAGTATAGCCCTGTTATGGAATAAGTACAGCCATGTTATGCGAGGAGTACAGCCCTGCTATGGGAGGAGTACAGCCCTGTTATGCGAGGAGTACAGCCCTGTTATGCGAGGAGTACAACCATGTTATGCGAGGAGTACAGCCCTGTTATGAGAGGAGTACAGCCCTGTTAGGTGAGGATAACCGCCCTGTTAGGTGAGGAGTACAGCCCTGTTAGGTGAGGAGTACAGCCCTGTTAGGTGAGGATAACCGCCCTGTTAGGTGAGGAGTACAGCCCTGTTAGGTGAGGAGTACAGCCCTGTTAGGTGAGGAGTACAGCCCTGTTATGCGAGGAGCTGATCATGGCTGAAGATAGTCCCCACATTGCTATGCAGCGCATAACAAGACTTTATTATAAACTTGATGATATATTGCTGGTGGCATTGTAATTGTGACACAACCTAATTAAGCCCAGGCGTAATTAAAGCATCAAATAAAACAGAGAAAAGAAACCAGTTTTACGGCGTGTGTGCGTCTTAGAAATTTCTGTTTGTCAGACGGACTCTTAATATGTAGCGGCAGGTCACGAAGATCATGTCAGTAAGTAAGTAAGTTGGTGTTTTACGCCCAGTCAACCGGTACGGTTATATCAGGGCGATAGATCATGTCAGTGATCACATCAATCTGATTCACTGTGGAAACAAAGCTGACTGCTGGTGGTCTGAAGTAAGATCCAAACACATAAAAGGTGTATTAGTAAGTAAGTAAACAGGGACTTGACCATCACCCACCGGACCAAGTGGACGTGCCCCCAGGTTGCTCCGTCAAGTTGCAACGTTAACTGGGGTTTGCAGAGTTCTGACAATGTGATTCCTGACGTGGCTGACATCAGCGTATTACTCGCATAACGACGAGTCGTTTGGTATAGTTTGAACGATTGTTGTTGGAGACTGACTGAATATTCTAAATCCCCCCCTCCCCCCGCCACGCCCCTTTTTATTTTATTTTATTTTATATATATAAATTTTTTGTAGACTAGGACAGGTTGCAGTTGGTAACATTCGACGCTATTTGTGTACATATTGTATACCTCCCCCCTTTTCTTACACCCCCCCCCCCCCCCCCCCCCCCACACACACACACACTTACTATGGTATGTTCTAGGGCAATGTGTATATACAGGCTTGCCTTTTTTGGCTGGACGTTTTTTGTGGCGATTGTCCTTGTTTAGTTATCTATGATTGCGCGCTGTACGTTAATTGTATTATCGCTTATCTGTCTCTCTATTGCTTGAAAGAGGGATATACCCTGAAAGTCTTTGCATGTTTTGAGTTGTCCTTTAAAAACAGCGTTTTTTTTAGCAGTATGTGTGTTTGAATCGGATTCATTGCTGGCTCATATCACACTTCTCTTTGTATAGAGTCTGAAGATGATTTCAGACTAAATGAAAAAGAAGATGAAGAAAAATGAAGCTGAGTATTTTTCCTTAGTATCAATGAAATCTTATGAGTGAACTATAAGGTGTCCTAATTAAATGAAGTACCTCGCTGTGTGAAATGCAAAATAGTTATAGTGTCGATCACTGTTCAGCAAGAAAGAGTGAGACAGGAACATAATTTTAATACGTTTTGGATTCATGTATTTAAAGCATATAAGAGATACAGGTAGAGAACTCAGAAGAACTAGTCGCAGATCCTATTTTCTGCAACGATAACATTCTGGTTGGAAATAAAACTGTTTTTTTTATAAAAAGTGGATAGACAAAGGTGTATGTTTTATCAAAAACGTTCTGAATGAAAATGGTACGTTTATGTTATTTAAAAGGTTTAAAGAAATATACAGAATTAATACGGATTACATTACATATATTGGATGTGTACAAGCTATTAAAAGCTACATATGTAAAACGGGACTAACAGTTGAGAGTAATAGTTCAACCGATTTGACAAAGACGCTTAAGATTATTTACAGTCAACAAAAAGGTTCACGCCTGTATTATGAAATGCTTACACAGGGTAAAGATAAACCTAAGTGCTGTGAAAACTGGGAAGCAAGATTGAATACAGACATTGACTGGAGCAGAACCTTTAAGAAAATGCAAAACATCCAAGAGATAAAACTAAAATGGTTCCAGATAAGACTTGTACATAGAATATTAGCTACCAATATTGTTTTAATGCACATGGGTATTGAAAATGACATTAACTGTTCTTTTTGTAGACGGGAAAGAGACTCTATCAATCACATTTTTTGGAGATGTGTGTACATAAAGTCTTTTTGGGAACAGTTCCAGACTACACTTAATACCGGGAGCTCAAATGCGAGGACAATAGCGCTTAACGAAAATTTTGTACTTTTTGGTCATGACAGCCAAATTAAATCAGACAGCACCTTTGATTTGATAATTTTGCGTGCAAAGTTCTATATTTATACTTGTAAGATCAACAAGAACATACCTCAGCTGCACCTGTTCAAACACTATTTAAAAAATACATTTGATGTAGACAAATATAATGCGATATTAACGATGTCATATGACAAGATAGCAACCGAATGGTTGTATTACAAAAAGCTGATACAAATTTAGACGAGGTTGTTAATGATGTTAATAATCTTGTAAATTGTATTTATTGCCATGGTCCTTTTTTCTTTTTTCTTTTTTTTCTTTTTCTGTGTGTGTGTGTGTGTGTGTGTGTGTGTGTGTGTGTGTGTGTGTGTGTTGTGTGTGTGTGTGTGTGTGTGTGTGTGTGTGTGTGTATTTTATTTCTTTTTTCTTTTCTTTTTCTTCGTACTTTGCCTTAGGTATATGAATGGAGAGAGAGAGAGAGAGAGGGAAGGAGGGAGAGAGAGAGAAAAACTGTATTGTAATGGATGGATGCATGTTAATGAATAAAAGCCCCAAAGGGGAGAAAAAAGAAAAAGAAAAAAAAGAAAAAGAAAAAAAGAGTGAGACATGTTACAGTCTCGAAGTGAAATCAGCCATTACTAAAATGTTCAGTCACTACATGAAGTCACTGTTTGAGTCAGCGTTTACACGTAATGACCGAAAGAGTCATCTCACACATCGTGCCAGACTTCAGTTATACGATTGTTCAGACGAGGTTTCAAATCAGAGAAAATGACGTTTCGTCTGAAATGTCGCCATCAAGGGCATCTTCAGCGGAAGAATCTCTGGCCATGTTGCCGGCACTAAAGCCTACGTGGCCAGGCCGGACCCAGACAACAACCTTCTTTACATCTCGGTTTAAATCCCAGTATACCTTTTTCTTTCTTAAATGCACGAATTAAATTTGAGATGATGAACTCAGGGGGTTGGGGGGGGGGGGGGGGGGGGAGAGAGAGAGAACTGGAAAACTTCATTTTACAAGGATTGTAGTTTAGTTTCAGTCAAAACCTGGCTAACAGATAGTCCTTGCTAAGCGACTGATGAATTTTCTTTTGATTTTTTTTTTTTATGTACATGAAGCATGAATGTTTATACATCAAGCATAAAAATCTCCCCAGGAGAGAGAGAGAGAGAGAGAGAGAGAGAGAGAGAGAGAGAGAGAGAGAGAGAGAGAGAGAGAGAGAGAGAGAGAGAGAGAGAGAGAGACAGACAGACAGACAGACAGACAGACAGACAGACAGACAGACAGACAGAGACAGACAGACAGAGGAACAGACAGAACGGGCTTGCCTTCCTAGTCGATCGCTTAGTACAACAACGCCAGTTCGTGCCACTGTATGTGAAACAGCCATAAAGACTTGCGAGCTATAGATTATTTGAAGAAAAAAAACGAAGAAGAAGAAAAGGAAGGGAGGTTGGCGGGGGGGGGGGGGGGGGGGGGGGGGGGGGAGGGATTGAAAGAGGTAGGTGATTAAACCGCAGAATCAGTTGAAAAATGACGCTTTTGTTTAATCCAATACTGATACATATTTAGCGCTCCTAAGCGATTTGAATCTTTCTTGACGACCCTATCAACTACTTGCGATTGTGAGCATCTGTAATGCCGTGCCGCTCGGCAGATGAAGTGATAGTGTAGGCCACTAATCAAATACAAGAAAACCGATCCGAAGACGCGCGTTTGCTTGGTAAGATAATACGAGACGACGTGGCAGTATTTCCATGGTTTCCTTGCGTTTCTTTATATATCTTTTCCGTATTTACTGTGTTTGAGGTCTTCCAGACCTAAATATAATGCCACAATAACCAGTTACTTGCTCTTGTTGTTGTTATTGTTGTTGGTTGTGGTTGTGGTGGTGGTGGTGGTGGTGGTGGTGGTGGTGGTGGTGGTGTGTGTGTGTGTGTGTGTGTGTGTGTGTGTGTGTGTGTGTGTGTGTGTGTGTGTGTGTGTGTGTGTTTCTACGCTTAGAGATCTAAATATTAATTTTTCTTCTAGAAAAAGTGCCTCATTTATTAGATCCAAAGACTAGTAATTACCGTTTAGGCTTTATTTCCTTGCCTATGTTGAACTGTCTCGAAACTTGAACAGCTTTGGGGCTCAGTCTCAAGTCTCTGTTTGGTGCCCGTTTTTAAGTTGTGTATCAATTAAGGTTTGTATATTCAGGTTGTTTGTGTGTGCAGGTGCCCTGTGTGTGTCTGTGTGTGTGTGTGTGTGTGTGTGTGTGTGTGTGTGTGTGTGTGTGTGTGTGTGTGTGTGTGTGTGTGTGTGTGTGTGTGTGCCTAGAATAATCTCTTCGGACAATATTTTTGCGCCGTATAAATATTTTGATGATGATGATGATGATGATGATGATGATTATATTGTAAATAAGACGGTGTTAGCCGGGCGAGTTACCAGCGCAGATTATAGCTTGGATGCAGGTCCTCTCCGTAATAATTGTGAAGACATCGTGCTCTTCCGTCTTGTCCTGGTGTTTACACTAGGCCTCCTCGTCGCTGGTGTGCTGCTGCAAGTGTGCAGTCAGGGAGTGCACTGGTGAAGTGAAGTGAGGGAGTGCAGTCAGGGAGTGCACTGGTGAAGTGAAGTGAGGGAGTGCAGTCAGGGAGTGCACTGGTGAAGTGAAGTGAGGGAGTGCAGTCAGGGAGTGCACTGGTGAAGTGAAGTGAGGGAGTGCAGTCAGGGAGTGCACTGGTGAAGTGAAGTGAGGGAGTGCAGTCAGGGAGTGCACTGGTGAAGTGAAGTGAGGGAGTGCAGTCAGGGAGTGCACTGGTGAAGTGAAGTGAGGGAGTGCAGTCAGGGAGTGCACTGGTGAAGTGAAGTGAGGGAGTGCAGTCAGGGAGTGCACTGGTGAAGTGAAGTGAGGGAGTGCAGTCAGGGAGTGCACTGGTGAAGTGAAGTGAGGGAGTGCAGTCAGGGAGTGCACTGGTGAAGTGAAGTGAGGGAGTGCAGTGAGGGAATGCACTGGTGAAGTGAAGTGAGGGAGTGCACTGGTGAAGTGAAGTGAGGGAGTGCAGTCAGGGAATGCACTGGTGAAGTGAAGTGAGGGAGTGCAGTCAGGGAATGCACTGGTGAAGTGAAGTGAGGGAGTGCAGTCAGGGAATGCACTGGTGAAGTGAAGTGATGGAGCGCAGTGAGGGAATGCATTGGTGAAGTGCAGTCAGGGAGTGCACTGGTGAAGTGCAGTGAGGGAGTGCACTGGAGAAGTGCTGTCATGGAGTGCAGTGTGGGAGTGCAATGGTAAAGTGCAGTGAGGGAATGTAATGGTGAAATGCAGTGAGGGAATGCAGTGGTGAATTGAAGTCAGGAATGCATTGAGGGAGTGTACAGGTGAAGTGCAGCGAAGGAGTGCATTGGTGAAGTGAGGGAGTGCATCGGTCACAATGAAGTGCAGTGAGGGAGTGCAGTGGTGAAGTGAAGTGAGGGAGTGCAGTGAGCGAGTGCATTGGTGAAGTGCAGTGAGGGAGTGCAGTGGTGAAATGAGGGAGTGCAGTGAGTGCACCGGTGAAGTGAAGTAAGGGAGTGCAATGATGGAGTGCACTGGTGAAGTAAGGGAGTGCAATGGTGGAGTGCACTGGTGAAGTGAGGGAGTGCAGCGAGGGAGTGCACTGGTGAAGTGAGGGAATGCAGTAAGGAAGTGCATTGGCGAAGCGAAGTGAGGGAGTGCGTTGATGGAGTGCATTGGCGGATTGGAGTGAAGAAGCGCAGCGAGGTCATGCATTAATGGAGGACAGTAATGAAATGCAGTGAGTGAATGTATTTTGTAGATTGTAGCGAGGGAGTGTATTGGTAGAGTGCAGTGAGGGAGTGCATTGGTGAAGTGCAGTTAGGCAGTGCATTGGCGGAGTGCAGTGACGGAGTGCATGTTGGGGGAGTGCCGTGGGGTGCAGCAGAGGCAGAGAGGGAGCACAAGAGGAGACCCCACCACCACCACCACCGCCACCCATCTTCTACGAGGGTGCTTTTACTAAAGGTCGATTCCGTGCCTGACACACCGTGAAGAACAGTTACAAGATCATTTTGAATCTCTCCTTTTTATTCTGCATAGACACGGTACCCACAGTGTAACATTTGACATATATCGCATTTAAAAGGAAACCGAAGCGAAAGAACGTCACAGGCCTTATCGATAATAAGAATACGAATAAGAATACACACAAAAAACACAACAACAAAGACCAGAATCGCCCACAGGAACTCTAACCTTGCATTTTAGTAAATGCAAGATGCATCAAATCCACCAGAAGTAAATCTACAAAAACAAGGGAATTATTTAGCTCTGGAAGATCTGATTCGCCTGGGGGTATTTCGCAATTCCCCCCTCCTCCTCAGCCCCTCCCCCACACCCCCCCCCCCCCCCCCCCCCCCAGACACACGCACCTCCTCTCCCTACCCGTCCCCTCACTGCTTAGGTATCCTTCAAGATGCCCTCAGTGAAGGTGGTTTCCGTCTCTGACGCATCAACTGTAGAGTCATCTGGGGCGCCCCTAGTTGTCAGCATGGCCAGTACAGCAGCAGGTGTTGCCACGGGGTGCCCTGTTGCCGGTGTTGCGGCGGGCTGCCTTGTTGCTGGTGTTGCCGCGGGCTGCCCCGTTGCCGGTGTTGCCGCGGGCTGCCCGGTTGCCTGTGTTGCCGCGGGCTGCCCTGTAGCCGCGGGCTGCCCTGTTGCCGTGGGCTGCCCTGTTGCCGGTGTTGCCGCGGGCTGCCCTGTTGCCGGTGTTACCGCGGGCTGCCCTGTTGCCGGTGTTGCCGAGTTGGGCGTGGTCTGGCCGGGGTTGGCATCATTGGGGGCGGATGGGGCAGTCCCACTTTTGTTCAGCTTGGCCAGCATTTGGTCATAGTTGTCCGACAGCCCGTCCACGTGTAAGCTGAACATATTGACGTTATCGCTGAGACACTTTATATAGTCTATGGAAACTCGTGGATATTTGTTTATGAACACATTGACATTATCGCTGAGACACTTTATATAGTCTATGGAAACTCGTGGATATTTATTGATGAACACATTGACATTATCGCTGAGACACTTTATATAGTCTATGGAAACTCATGGATATTTATTGATGAACACATTGACATTATCGCTGAGACACTTTATATAGTCTATAGAAACTCATGGATATTTATTGATGAACACACTGACATTATCGCTGAGAGTCTATAGAAACTCGTGGATATTTGTTTATGAACATATTGACATTATCGCTGAGACACTTTATATAGTCTATAGAAACTCGTGGATAGTTATTTATGAACATATTGACATTATCGCTGAGACAATTTATATAGTCTATAGAAACTCGTGGATATTTATTTATGAACATATTGACATTATCGCTGAGACACTTTATATAGTCTATAGAAGCTCGTGGATATTTATTTATGAACATATTGACATTATCGCTGAGACACGTTATATAGTCTATAGAAACTCATAGATACTTATGAACATATTGACATTATCGCTGAGACACTCTGTCGATTATGAAAGTAATATTGACATTACCGCTGACACACTCTGTAGATTAGAAACTATGGATTATTTTATGAACATATTTACATTATCGCTGAGACACTCTATAGATCAGAAACGTATGGATATTTATGAACATATTGACATTATGACACTCTATAGATTAGAAAGTCATGGA
>JABMCL010001153.1:0-15000 GCA_018857735.1 Alviniconcha marisindica | reverse complement strand
GCAAAAGCGCGTCTTCGGGTCGGTTTTCTTGTATTTGATTAGTGGCCTACACTATCACTTCATCTGCCGAGCGGCACGGCATTTCTGATGCTCACAATCACAAATAGCTGATAGTGTCGTCAAGAGAGATTCAAATCTCTTAGGAGCGCTCACTGTGTATCAATATCTGCTTAAACAAGGGCGTCGTTTTTCAACTGATTCTGCGATTTAATCACCTACTTCTCTCATACAGAGAGAGAGAGAGAGAGAGAGAGAGAGAGAGAGAGAGAGTGTGTGTGTGTCTTCCCTAGTCATCTAGAATGTATGTCGTGTGCAAGAGAGCGTGACCTGTAAAAATATGACGTATTTTATAATCTAATTACATTTTGTAGGAATCAATCAAGCCGACCGGGCAGGCCTTGACAAAGCCCTCAAGGGCGAAAATTCGGAGTAAAAGGTTTCCAATACAAAACATGCTTGGACTTTGTTATACTCTCTGTCTCTGTCTCTGTGTGTGTGTGTGTGTGTGTGTGTGTGTGTGTGTGTGTGTGTGTGTGTGTGTGTGTGTCTCTCTCTCTCTCTCTCTCTCTCTCTCTCTCTCTCTCTTCTCTCTCTCTCTCTCTCTCTCTCTCTCTCTCTCTCTCTCTATATATATATATATATATATAATCTCCCCCTTCCCTCCTTTCTCCCCGTCCCTTATGGTTTTTGTGGACGTTAAGCACCATGTTTACTTACTTAGTAATAAACCTTTTATGTGTTTGGATCTTATTTCAGATCACTAGCAGTCAACTTTGTTTCGATAGTGAATCAGACTGATATAATCACTGATATGATCACCGGCTAATATGATCGCTGATATGATCCTCGTGCTTGATGTGACGCTACATATCAAGAATCAGTGTGTCCGTCAGCGATTTCTAAGATGCACACACGTTATCAAACCGGTTTCTTCGCTCCGTTTTATTTGACGCTTTAAGCCTTGGCTTAACAGACGATCTTGGAAATTCAGCTGACTGCACTCGGTAAGTGCCTGCGGGTGTAGCGCAGAGTAGGCACGCTTTTGTTGGGGGTCCAGTGAGCCAGTGACGAAGATGGGCGGATACCGGTTAAAAAATAAAAAAATAAAAATAAGCAGAAAAGGCATCAGAAATGCCGGTCAAACACTATTCGTGGGATACATGCAGCTCTGATAGTACGTTCCCCGGTTTTGTGAAGGGCGTCTGTTTTGTGCCGTTTGCCAAACCAACGCGGCGAACGCTTCAAACCTGCCCTCGTTGGATCAAAAGCCTGTGGGCGTCCCCACAGCCAGTCCAATGTCAGCAGAATTATCTCTTCTTTTTCTTCTTCTTCTTTTTTTATCACTCGAAGCGGTCGGAATTTCGCACACGAAAGGAGCGTCTGAGCTAGTGAATTGGCAAGCGATTTGACGTGCCCAGTTGCTTTTTGTTTGTAGTTGTTGTGTTGTTGTGTGTGTGTGTGTGTGTGTGTGTGTGTGTGTGTGTGTTAGGGAGCCAGTTATATGTTTTTGCTTTGAGGATGGAATATATTTATACGTAAGCACTGTGTAAAATATGAAAATCTTTGGTAACATCCAAGGAGGCGGTCGGAAATTCCTGGTACATTTATTTGCCACTTTGGGTCACAAATATCATTCAAATCAATCAAACGGCTTCAAATGTAATGCATGAAGCCAAAATTTGCAACAAAAGTTAGTTTTATTACAGTCTGCAAAAGGTGAGTTGTCAGTACACGATAAATTGTTTTGCCGACATCAGCACTGAGGTAGCTTGCACGGTGTTACTCGGAAACTAGATCTAGATCAAACGTCAATGGCGCATATTCATACTGAAATACACAAATGTGATAAAACTCACTTTTTAGTCAGGCCTCATGACTTTTTACATCCATCGCCAATAAATTCTGCATTATATGTTGTTAACATGTTTGTTCTGGTCTGCTTATTCAGATTCTCTGGCAGATTATTCTGCTTACTTACGAAAGTTACAAGTTAGTTGCACACTTTGATCTATCCTTAGATTTAATCAATTTATTTCAGGGTATATTTTGAATTTCAAGTCATTATTCTCTAACAGTTTACCACTTTTAAATCTGAACGAATTCAGTGAATATTGTATTAATTAACAGTACACACATGCTGCTGAAGTGCATGTAAACAGGGTGTAGTGTTTTTGTTTTTGTTTTTTACACTACCTTCATGATGTCAAATGTCCTGATGGACCTATCGCTTCACGCTGACACACAACACAGAGCAGTACTGTCAGTTTATACGAGAAATGATCAACACCTCAAAAACTACCATATCTGAAGCAGTCTTCCGGTGAGATGCTAGTGGTGGAACTGAGCAACCGGCTTCGCTATTCCCGGTTCTGTACTCGATCTTCTGCCCGCATTGATCTGCTTCTGGTAAGCCATGAAGCGCTACCGACGACGCAGCAGAGGCTACCTAAAATTCTTTTTACATGCGTTCCTCTTAATCAAGAACACGGTGTAAATAATGAACGCTCGTAGTCGATTTAGTCAATCTGCCATTCCAAACGGCATGTGGCCCCACCAAAAAGACCGTAGTGCGCGGGGGAACAAAAGTGTTTCTCGCGCTTAGCGCGCAGCCGGCAGTCCAATATATATATGTCATTCTCCTGAAAACTGGACCAAAGAGGGTGCCGCTTTCCCGATGAAATAAAAATTTAATTAAAACATGAAACATTTTAAACGACCGCTATATTTCTGATGTAATGTGTTTGGAGAAATAAGAGAAATGCCACAATGAGTGAATCCATCATTATTTCTTGTGCAGTGAGTCTTTTTTGGTAAAAGTCGCGACATTTTCATGGCCGCCATTGGTGACATGGCTAAGGGAAGGTTACCGTTCATGACTGAATAAAAACAGGTTTCATGAGAAAGAAGGAGGCTAGTTCTTTCATACAAATGGTATTTAGTGTGTGTATTGCTTGTTACTAACAGCTCCAAACAAAGGAAAGATAATCAGTGTCTCGCACGTTACCGATGGTGTCTTCTGAGTGTGTATCACAATATTGTGACTTGTTCACAACAGAAACTAAAGAACTTTCTTTTTTTCCATCTGGTTGGTCGATAACCACATTTCACCTTATTTTTAATGTTTGTTTGATGACATGAGAGTAGATACGAAATAAAATACAGTCATTTCTTCAGGAGTGGTTGACGTGGTGTCTTACAATGGTGTAACGTGCGAGAACACAAAAGAATTATTTCTGCTAGTACCATTGATTTTCGACCTACCCTAACGTACGAGTCTACATCAGCTGACTTGCGGCAGCAACGTTTGACCTCTTTTTGTGCTGTGTGTGGTGTATTATTTTACTACAAAACGGAAAGCATTGTGGTGTCTTCAGGGGTGAGGGCTGTAACGCTCCTGACACATTAATTTTGTTCCCACTCGGCTGAGTGTTTGTATGCAACCTTTTGTAACCAAACTTGGCATTGTGGTGCACCACCATGAGCCGGATGGTGGGTTCACACGATCGCAGAAGTTTGCAACTTTACCCCAAAATGTATTACTACGCGTCGCCTACCCTTAGGTCAGAAACGACGTTACCGTTAAAAAACCAAAAAACCAGCACGTATGTTAAAAACAACCACACCACGTAATAGATGAAAGATTTTTCTATCGATCCCGTACCCTTATGTCATTACATTTTGTTTAGTATGACAACACGACGACGTGTTTCAAACTTCTGCGACAGCGTCAAAAAGATTGAGAATCGAGCCGAAAAGTTGCATACTTATGCAACTTTTTGAATCCACTTGTGTCAGAAACTTGCTTATTGTAAAAAATCTAGAGCACGAAAAATTTCAAGAGTAGTACCACGTGAAAGAAGAAAGATTGTTCTATCTGTTCCTTACATTCTAAAAATTATGTCACGTTCACTTTGACCACACGAAACCGTGTTGCAAACTTCTGCGACAAACATCCAAAATCGAAAAGTTGCAAATTACCTTTTGGATGGTGTCGTTGTTTCAGGGCCTACCGCTTAATAACCATGAGTGGAATGTAAAGAGAATAGTACCATGTAAAAGATGAGAAAATGTCCTATCAGTTACATATTTTTGTGTGTTAACTTTGCTTTTATTTTAAACACACTGCATTGTGATGCATACCGGCGTGATGGCGTCGTAAAATTTCAAACTCGACCCCAAAAGCTGCATACTTATGCAACTTCTTCAAGCCAGTTGTGTCAGAAACTTGCTTATTGTTAAAAATCTAGAGAACAGAAAATTTCAAGAGTGGTACCACGTGAAAGAAGAAAGATTGGTCTAGCTGTTCCTTACACTCTAAAAAGTATGTCACGTTTACTTTGACCACACGGAACCGTGTTGCAAACTTCTGCGACAAACATCCAAAATCAAAAAGTTGCAGACGTCTTTTCGGATGGTGTTGTTGTTTCAGGGCATACCGCTTAATAACTATGGAGTTGAATGTTAAGAGAATAGTACCATGTAAAAGATGAGAGAATTTCCTATCAGATACATATCTTTGTGTGTTAATTTAGATTTTATTTTAAACACACTGCATGGTGATGCATACTGGCGTGACGACGTCGTGAAATTTCAAACTCGACTCCAAAAGTTGCATACTTCTGCAACTTTTTGTCGTCACTTGCTTCAGAAACTGGATTACTGCTAAATAACTAGGGCACTGAAAATTAAGCGAATGGTACCACCAGAAAGATGAAAGATTGTTCTATATGTTTCCTATCTGGTTGAGATTATTTTGTTTTTAATCTGACCACACCAGACTGTGTTGCAAACTTCTGCGACAAACAGCCAGGTTTGGGAAGTTGCAAAGTTCTCAACAGAGGGTACCATCATGAATTGTCAAACTGGTAAATATATACAACACCAAAGTAAAAATAAACCATACCATATGAAAGAGAGATTGATTTCCTGTCAGTTTCATGTACTGGATTGATTTATTTACGTGCGGTTTGACCATACTTTTCCGTGTTGCATAGTCACGAAAGACGTGAAAGTTTTCAATCAATATCGGAAATTTCTGCCTCGAATTTCGTCGTCGCATACGTCAAGAAACAGGCTGGCATTAAATAAGAGTAGCATATAAAAATATAATAATGACAAGAGATGAAAGATGGAAAGTTAATCTATTCACTGCACATCCACGTTGATTTATTTACCGTTCGGCTTCATCCCACCAGACCGAGTTGCAAAGATCTGCGACAAGTTGCAAAGTTCTGCGATTTGAACCCAAAGTTTCAAACTTATGCAACCTGGAACTGGCACACCGAATCTACTACCAATATTATTCAGTTGATCGCATTTTTGTGATAATGCTGTTATCTATGCATCCCTGTTTGATTTGTTGATTCGCTTATTGCTGGTCACAGCTGCATCAGAAATAATATCGTAAACGTACCTGCGCCTACATTGGCAAAATATAAATATTTTTCATTGTCAAGAAAGCACATCGAGTCTATTAAAATTCATTTAGTCGAGTCTGTAATCATACAGAAGAAAATGTCTAGATCTAATGCAAAATTGAACGTAGTAAACATTGATGACACGTGACTACAGATCTACCGGCTGCTATTATACATCTGCATAATAGTAATTAAAGTGTTTTATTCTACCACCATGGTTAAGTATGAGCACCTACCTTATCCACACATATGAATGATAGTTGATCTACCTTTCTAGTCGATGAAAAAATTCAAAGAATTATTATTCTTTCCAAATGATTGGATAGGAAACCCCGAAGCTATTGGACTACCTACCTACAAACCCCTATGATTGGCAGTGGCGCACCTGCTCAGATGGCCATATCGCACCTGCTCAGAAACCAAATCGTTGAATAACATTTCGACGCGTCTACCTGTATAGTTTCCAGACCGACAAAGTTGCCCGTTCATTAAATACAATGTGCACCACATACATGCCCATTCAGGCTATTTCTCCTAAACCACAGACCTACCCGTCAGTTAATGTGTGAAAAAATATAACGAGCTAGCCGCATGCCTGTACACTCAGGTGAAAGTCACAAAACTACCCGTTTATCCACACCAGCATTTTCTTGCTATTCTTCACGGCTCACTGCAAACATGCCGGCACAGTTATGCCTCTCCCTACCCACAAATAGTTTGGATGATTAATACACCTGTGAATCTTCTCATCTGTCCACATACATGGCCACTAAGTTAATAGTATCTTTGGACTAGGAGGTGAGTGTAGAGGTAAATCTTCGTGGTTAACCGGAAAGAAAGGATCAAGATGAACATGATCGGTGGGTATATAGACGGGTCTGTAAGTGGACAGGTAAGTTTACATATCAAGTTGCATCAAAATTAGCAGGTACATTCATTTTCAGATGGGTCTGTCGGTACGCAGACCAGCAGATGAGTTGACAGATAAGTGTGCATGTAAAGCCAGGTGAAAACACACACAAATTGAACCGGTTGATTGATGAAAAGGTAAATCTCCGAATATTTAGAACAACAGGCGAGAGGACAGGTAAGTACAAATGGTTTGTCGGAATGAAATAATCAAAATGAACAGGTAGGGTAATGAACGGGTAGATATATGGGCATGTACACAAGTAGTTATGGTGACAGGTAGGTCTTTGTGGTTAGACAAAAGAGAAGCATGAAGATAAACAGGTAACTTTATTTTCTGGTAGATCTGTGTGTACGTACCCCAGTAAATGAGTTGAAAGGTAATTGTGGATGTTATGCCGAAAAGGAACAAATAAACTGAACGGGTATAGTGATGAACAGGTACACCTGTAGACATGTAGTGCAGTAGAAATGTTGACGGGTAGATCTTAGCGGTTAATCGGAATAAAAGTAAAATTAAATTTATGAACGGGTACATATGTGGGCAGGTATAGAAATAGCTGTGCTGACAGGTAGGTCTTTGTGGTTAAAAGAAAGAGAAGCATGGAGACAAACAGGTAAATTTACTTACGGGTAGATCTGTGTGTAGGTACCCCACTAGATGAGTTGAAAGGTCATTGTGCAGGTTATGCCATAAAAAAAAGAGAGAGAGAAATAAACTGAACAGGTATACTGATGAACGGGTACAATTGTGGACATGCAGCGCAGTAGAAACGTTGACGGGTAGATCTTAGCAGGTAATGTGATTTTAAGTATGAAAATGAACAGTACATGGGTCATGAACGGTACATCCATAGGTAGTTGTTGTGACAGGTAGGCCTTTGTGGTTAGACGAAAGAGAAGCATGAAGATAAACAGGTAAACAGGGTGTTGCAGCGCAGTAGAAACGCTGACGGGTAGATCTTAGCGGTTAATCAGAATTAAAGTATGAAAATGAACAGGTAGGGTCATGAATGGGTACATGTATGGGAAGGTACACAAGTAGTTGTGATGACAGGCAGGTCTTTGTGGTTAGACGAATGAGAAGCATGACGATAAACAGAGTCATGCAGCGCAGTAAAAACGCTGACGGGTAGATCTTAGCGGTTTATCTGAATTGAAGTATGAAAATGAACAGGTAGCTCATGAACGGGTATATATATGTAATGGTGTGGAGTGGTAGAAGGACAGGACACAGGCAGCGGAGTCAGTCAAAATGGAGACCACAGCAGGCAGCAATCAGGTTTTATTCTACAGCAGCAGACAACTTTCTCAGCACCCCCAAAATCCTCACGCGCACGCATAGATAAGAGAACTGCGCGGGCCGCAAAGAACACACGCTATCGCTACAATGAAATCAGCCCTCTGGACCACAAAATGGCTGACAATTGTGTTTCCTTGGCCCGCACAAATACAGTTTCCTCAACAATAACTAAACTAATTAAAACATGAAATACATCAAATAAAAGCTACAGTTACAACCTTTTAAACCGTATAAACAAAATGTACTCACATGACTTATTTAATTTGCAACAAGAGTGGGAAGCGTGGCTTGCACCTGTCTCTAAGCAGATTCGTACAACTAAATCACAACTAACACAATGTACAAAATATAACTGTTACTAAAACTTATATCAGAATAAAGAGCACGCTCCCACGGTTAAAATGGTACATAACAATTACAATACAACGCTCTATAAGAGAAGCAAGACACACTCAAAGACTAGTACTAAAACAATCGGTGCGATCTTTCGCCTGGGGCGTGTTATCTTAGTCGCAACAGCGCTGATAGTGATATCAAGTAGTCTATGAATATAACTTAGCTTCTACAGTACACAATACTAATAAGTTAATTCCAACCCAAAATAAACACTAAACATGAAGTCAGCTAAGCAAAATACTATACGACAAAGCACTGATCGACACAGAATTACTTTCATCGAGTCAAAACAACGATTCACTACTATTCACTAGTACTACACAGAAAATGCGCCATGCAGACGACGGCTATAAAAAGAATGGACCTAGAGAGGCATCGGCTACTGATTAAGCTCGACCCTGCGTCTAAATAATATCTAAATAAACATTCTAAGATGCCAAATTATATTACATATGGCTTGGTGCATAAAAAGGACTAGGTAAACAAAGAGTAGGAAAACAAACAAGTGGTCAAAATATTAAGGGAGTAAACAGATTTGAAAATGGCGCGCACCGGCGGCTATTGCCGGTCGGCTGTGAGAAGGCCATGTGGCGTTACGCAACACGCAGCGCTTCAAAACAAAAGCGTCGTCTGCTCCGGTTCCCGGGTTACTAACAGTACAGTAATGAAATTGCATGGATCTGATAACCGGGGCGGGATTATTGTAAAAACGTACGAAGAGCACTTGCTCACATCTATATATATATACTCTGTTTATCTGTTTATTTTCATGTTTCTCTTTCGTCTAAGGTAAGTCTTTGTTCTTAGGCAAAGGAGAAGCATGAGGATCTGTGTGTACATACCCCAGCAGATGAGTGGAAAGGTAACTGCATGTTATAATGAAGAAATAAACTAAACAGGTATACTGATAAACAGGTGTATCTGTGTACATGTAGAGCAGCAGAAACGTTGACGGATAGATCTAAACGGTTAATCGGAATGACAGTATGAACATGAACAAGTAGGGTCATAAACGGGTACATCTATGTGCAGGGTACACAAGTAGTTTGGTGACAGGAGGTCTTTGTGGTTAGAGGGAAAGAAAACATGAAGGTAAACAGGTAAATATTTTTTCGGGGGAAACTGTGTGTAGGTACCCCAGAGATGGTTGAAAGGTCATTGTCCCAGGTTAGCCGAAAAAGAAGAAGCAAACTGAACAGGTATACGATGAACAGGTACATCTGTGGACATGTGAACAGTAAAAACCGTGAACGGGTAGATCAAGGGTTTAAATCAAAATTGAAAGTCTGAAAATGAACAGGTGGGGGTCATCAAATTTGGGGATGTACAAAAGTAGTTGTGGTAAGGTGGGCCTTTTGTGGTTAGACGAAAGAGAAGCATAAAGGTAAAAGGAAATTTATTTTGGGTGGATTTGTGGGTAGGTACCCCAGTATATGGTTGAAAGGTCATTGCGCAGGTTATGCCGAAAAATAAAAAATAAACTGAACGGTTCTGTGCCATATTTTGGGGACATGTGAAAAATGGAAACGTTAAAGGGTAGATCTTAAGGGTTTTAATCTGAATGAAAGTATGAAAATGAACTGGTAGGGTCATGAACGGGTACATCAGGGGGCAGGTAAACAAGTAGTTGTGGTGATAGGTAGGTTTTTTTTTTCTTAAGCGAAGGAGAAGCATGAGGGTAAACAGGAAATTTATTTTCGGGGGATCTGTGGGTAGGTACCCAGAGATGAATTGGAAGGTCATTGTAGGTTATGCCGAAAAAGAAGAAATAAATTGAACAAGTATAGTGATGAAAGGTCCCATCTGGGCCCTGCAGAACAGTATAGTGATAAAACAGGTACATCTGTGGACATGTAGAACAGTAGAAATGTTGACGGGTAGATCTAAACGATCAATCGGAATGAAAGTATGAAAATGAACAGGTAGGGCCATGAACGGGTACAAATATGGGCAAGTACACAAATAGTTGTGGTGACAGGTAGGTCTTTATGGTTAGACGAAAGAGAAGCACGAGGGTAAACAGGTAAATTTATGTTCGGGTGGATCTGTGGGTAGGTACCCCAGTAGATGAGTTGAAAGGTCATTGCGTAGGATATGCAGAAAAATAAGAAATAAACCGAACAGGTATATTGATGAAAAGGAAAGTCTGTGGACAGGGGAAAAAAACACAAGGTTAAGGTTTGGGGAGACAGAAAAAAAGGGGGTCCTTTGGGGGGTTTTTTAGACGGAAGAGAAGCATGAAGGTAAACAGGAAAATTTTAAATTTTCGGGTGGACTGTGTGTAAATACCCTAGTAGACGAGTTGAAAGGTCTTTGGTGCAGGTTATGCCAAAAAGAAGAAATAAATGCACAGTTATAGTGATGAACAGGTATATTTTGTGGACATGTAGAACAGTAGAAACTTTAAACGGGTAGCTTAACGGTTATCAGAAAGACTGTATGAAAATGAAAAGGTAGGGTCATGAACAGGTACATCTATGTGCAGGTACACAAGTATTTGGGGACAGGTAGGTCTTTGTTGTTAGACCAAAGAAAAGCATGAGGGTAAACAGGAAAATTTTATTTTCGGGTTTTTTTTGGGGGATATGTGTGTAGCTACCCCAGTATACGATTGAAAGGTAATTGTGGATGTTATGCCAAAAAGGGAGCAAATAAACTAAACCCGGGGTTTAGTGATAAACAGGTACATCTGTGGACATGCAGAACAGTATAAACGTGGACGGGTAAATCTTAACGGTTTCAGAAGGGAAAGTCTAAAAATGAACACGTAGGGTCATAAAAGGGGTACATCTAGGGGCAGGTACACAAGTAGTTGGGGAGACGGGTAGGTCTTTTGGTTAGACGAAAGAGAAGCATGAGGGTAAACAGGAAAATTTTTTTTTGGGGTGGATTTGTGTGTAGGTAGCCCAGTATATGAGTTAAAAGGGTCATTGTGAAAGTTATGCCGAAAAAGAAGAAAAAAAACTGAACGGGTTCCCGAAAACGGGTACTCTGTGGACAGTAGAAACTTTGACGGGTAGATCTTAAGGGTTTAATCGGAAGAAAGTATAAAATCAACGGGTAGGGTCATGAACGGGTACATTTTATGGGCATGTACACAAGTAGTTGTGGTGACGGGTAGGTCTTTGTGGTTAGACGAAATAGAAGCATAAAGGGTAATCGGGGTAGATTTTTTTTGGGGTACTCTGTGTGTATGAAACCCATAGATGATTTGAAGGGTAATTGTGCATGAAGTTATCCCGGGAAAAAGGAAAAACTAAACTGAGCAGGCATACTGATGAAGGCTATATGTGTGGACATCAGAGCAATAAAAATGTTGTGGGTAAAATCTTAGCGGGTAACCCTGAATAGAAGTATGAAAAGAACAGGCAGGCCCATGAACGGGTGCATCTTGGGCATGTAAAGGAATGTAGAGTCAAGAAGCAGGTCTTTGGGGTAGGGTACCCTAATAGGAAAGATTAAAGTAAACAATTTTTTTTGGGGTGGTTTTAAGATGTGTAAGCATCAAAATAAACGGGAGGTAGTTAAACGGGTACATCTGTGGACATGCAGACTCCTAGCTGAGGGGACAAGTAGATCTTCGATCATGGCTGGCAAGAAGCGAAGATCAAGATGAACAGGTAGATTTATTTCCGTGTATGCCTGTGGGTACGAAGACCATTAGACGAATTGACAGGTAACTTCATGTTCAGCAGGAAGGGACAATGTAAATGAACATATACGTTGACGCCATTTCGGATAGCATTTATTTTATTACATCATCTTGTAATTTCTGCTAATAATTTCATTTATATGAGCTAAAACTTCTTTTTCGTGTATTGCACAATTGTTTTATTTCAGTGTATTAAGTTGCAAAATTTATACACACGAAAGATAGTATGCCACGGGGAGGGGGGGTGGGGGGGCGCTCCAGGCGACATGGCCAGCTTTGTTTGCTTTGTTAATCAATTATTCATTAATCTTGGCATACCATCCGATCACGCTTCTTTTCTCCACAAACATTGCAACAATGTTGATGCCTTCGGACGTCATTTATTCCTGACATCACAATGCCCTTTCTAATATTGAAAAGTTGACTGCTATCTACTGTACAAATTTCTTGATTTGTGTACCATCTAGTATCGTTGGCAAATTTAAACATACCACAGAAGCGAACATTCTCCTGGGGTAAGATTCGGGAAATATTTACTTGTACATCTCTTGACCGGGGCATGTTTGTTTCAGCTATTTCCCTTTACTTTCTGTCCTTTGCCCGTTTCGAAACTTTATCTAATATTTTATCGTGGACTGTGTGCTTAACTGGGTTGTCTGATCGGTTTGAATCTAAAAAAGACGGGCCCAAAACAGGCTATCGAGTGAAAGAAGTGCATAAAAGCGGTAAAAAGCACCACCCTGCGCATACAAAACATAATTCCGCGATTTTTTAAATTATTTTACTCTGTGAAGCTACCGTTCGAACAGGCATATAACCCCCCTTCGCCCCCCCCCCCCTCCCCCCCCCCCCCCCCCCAAAGTTGGGGGCACATTTTTACGCTTGATTAAAATCATTCCTTTTTTTCGTCCATTTGTTATTTCAAAAAGTTTCAAAGATATGCAACCCTTTTTGGGAAAACTTTCAAACTTCTGCGATCGGTGAACCCACCGGAAAGTCATGCGAAAAAAAATGGGTTCTATCTTCCCAAAGGGCAAGGTCACAGGGGGGCTTATATAACAAAATATGAAACCCTTTCTACTAATCTTTTTGTAGTTTTAAACCCGTGAGTGTTTTGCAACCCAAAATCAATTTGATGGGGAGATCATCATAAGCAAAGAAGTGTCCAGAGAAAATATTGGATTGCTGTGTTCAAGGTCAATGTAACAGCCAAAGTTAAAAGTTTCAGTTAATGTTAGTTTGGATGATATGAATCGCTGAACCATTTGTAACCAAACCAAACCCAGTATGGTGATACATCATTATAAGCCAGAGTGTCATTTGCGAAAAATGGGTTGCTTTTCTTCAAGGTCAAGGTCACAGTAACTGAATTTGGGGTTTATACAATAAATATGATTTTTTCTATTATATGTTCTGAACTGCTGATTTTTTGGGGGGGACCAACTTAGTTTGACAGTGCATGTTCATAAGTTTGGGGTGTCTTGTGAAAAGGTTGCTTTTTGTATTCAAGGTCAAAGTCAAAGTGAAGGTTTTTAACTTCAGCGAAAGTTTGCCCGGCCCAAAATTTTGATCGGTCAAACTTAGTATTTTGATACATCATCATCAAACCAGAGTATCATTCAGAAATACCCTTTTTTATTTTCAAGGTCAAAGCCACAATCGTTTTACTAGATTTCAGAAATACTGAAACTTTTGCAGTCCAAATCATTTTTATGGTACATCACACAACACAGGGTAAGGGAAACCCCGAAAAAAAATTTCTTGCTTTTACACAAAGGGGGTGAGACAGAGAAAATGGTTGGGTGGGCTGTGGACTAGATTGCTGCCACTCTTGCCCATCCCGATATCTAAAGCAGGGGTCAGTACCGGCTCCAATCAAGAAAATGTGGAAAGAACATGGCTTTTGTAATGAATATACTTGTTTATTAAGTTTGTTGGTCAATGGTTCAAGTGTGTGATTCTTATATCATTTTGTACTTGTGATGATGTCCACATAACATGTGAGACAGATAATTACTTTGGAAAAGAAGAAAAAAGAAGAAGAAAAAAAAGAAAAAAAAGATAAAACTAAGGAAAAGAAACGTGTAATCTATTTCGTGCATGTCTGTACCCCGAAGAAGACATTTTAAAACCAAAATCGTTAAAGAGACAGGATTCGTTTTTGTTGTTGTTGTTTTTGGTTTGTTGTTTTTGTTGTCTTTTTTTAAATCGGGAAATAAAGAATTTTTATTTAATTTTGAAATATTTTATAAAAAAAAAAATATAAAATAAACAACTCAAACTGGCCACTGAGCCGACTTTATTCCTGCATTTCTGGTGTCTTCTGTAACACGCGAGACACGACCTTTTGAAGAACAAATGCACAATTAACCAATTCCTGTCCCCGCTGTCAGTTTTTTTACTTTTATATGTATGTAAAAAGAGAGTCAAGCTTTCATTTTCCCAAAAAAGATTTTTTTTAAAAACACCCTTTTATTTTTTACCCTGTGTCACTGTTTGACGGGTTTTCAGGGGCAAAGCCCATATATATATATATAATTTTTAAATATATATATATATTATATATATATATATATATATAAATATAATAGATAGATATTTGATATGTGTGTGTGTGGGTTTTGGCGCGTGGCGTGCGTGGTGGTGTGGGTGTGTGTGTGTGTGGTTTGTGTTTGTGTGTGTGTGGTGTGTGTGTGTGTGTGTGTGTGTGTATGCCCGGGTTTGGTACCGTCACAGACCAGCGCTTTTCGACTGCCGCCTCCATTTTGAAATCATGGACGTATATATGCCAGTATATAGATCAAGTCCGTGTCTAAAATGGTGTCCTGCCCTCAGGGGAGTTCACTCTCCCGGAGTAAGAAAACACTGTCAAATTATCTCTCCTGTTATTTCCGGAAATCGTCTATTAGGTTGTGTCAGAATTACATTGACACCAGCAAGTTATCATCAAGGTTATAATAAACTCTTGTTATGCGCTGCATAGCAATGTGGGGACTATCTTCAGCCATGATCAGCTCCTCGCATAACAGGGCTGTACTCGTCGCATAACAGGGCTGTACTCATATAACAGGGCTGCACTTCTCGCTTAACACATTAACAGCATCCATCTTCCAGAAATGGATAGAAATCCTGCAAAGACGGTTTGTGCATGCCCATGTGGCGGGGGTAATATATGTAAAAAGAGTTTATAAAGTTTTCCCACCATAATTATGGAATGCATCTCTCAATGTACAGTTGCACACTAATTATACAGGGTGATCCCCAGAATGCTTGGCTGGGGAACGCTTCAACAACTGTTTGATTCTGGTTTCCGCATTCTGACA
>JABMCL010003047.1:7500-33428 GCA_018857735.1 Alviniconcha marisindica | reverse complement strand
TTAAAAACACAATGTTTTGTGTGAGCGCTCAGGGCGTCGATGAGCCTATGGGAAATGTGTATTATTGTTATTATTATAATTATATTATTATATTATTATTATTATTATTATTATTATTATTATTATTATTATTATTAAGTTGAATGAACTGGAAAGGTCAAATGTATGTCCGCTCGAATGGACAACAGTAGGCGAAGCATGCAAGGCTAAAAAGCAACCGAACACACACACACACACACACACACACACACACACACACACACACACACACACACACAACACCAACACACACACACACTTACCCTTGCCATTTTATTCAGCTTCGCGTCTACTGTTAGAAGGAAGAAAGAAAAAATCCAAAGGGACGATATCATTGCAAGCTGTTTTCACTAAATTATGCAAACCTACCTGGTTGTTTCCCATGAAATAACCTTAAATTTAGCCCATATAATCGCAATGGCGGTCAGCTCTGTTTGCTAAATATGGAAATGTGCTCCGCGGAAGGAGCCCGTCAGCTGGGATTAAGCTTTACTGTAACACGATTTAAGCACAGTTTACTATAGCAGTGCTCCATCCATTGCTAGAGGAACTGAAAAAACTAAAGCAACTTTGAACCAGTTCCACTATGACTTACTGAGTTCTCTACGGGGAAAGAAGAAAGAAGAAGAAAAATCGGGGAAAACGTTAGTCGCCTATTAAGCAGATCAGCCCAACCTAAACCTGGTCCATTTTTGCAGGTTTAACGGGACGGGTGAAGTTTCATCCGCATAATGCCCCGACTGTCTCAAATACAAGGACGGCCACTTCGACAGTCACATTTAGCACCCGCTTCTCCAGTACACCGTCCGTGTCAGTTGCCATAGCGGATTTGGATGTTAACAGTGATCATAACATCAGAGTCAATACTTCCTTCCGTCTCGTGACTACGTCGGGCTTCCAAATAAATACTTGTGAGTGGGATAATACTCGTATCTACCTTCTCGTTGTCTCGTGGATAGCTTGCTCCACCTGATCACCTGCCACGTGCTCCATTTCCGGTTTTCTTTGTTTCGTTTTGGTGACTGCGCCTTCGGGTCACCCCACTCAACAGAAAAGAAAAACAGCTTAAGCAGATGCAAAACACGTTTTCTGTAGTAAGTCAACTTGGTGCTTAACGTCCACAAAACACGTTTTCTGTAGTAAGTCAACTTGGTGCTTAACGTCCACAAAACACGTTTTCTGTAGTAAGTCAACTTGGTGCTTAACGTCCACAAAACACGTTTTCTGTAGTAAGTCAACTTGGTGCTTAACGTCCACAAAACACGTTTTCTGTAGTAAGTCAACTTGGTGCTTAACGTCCACAAAACACGTTTTCTGTAGTAAGTCAACTTGGTGCTTAACGTCCACAAAACACGTTTTCTGTAGTAAGTCAACTTGGTGCTTAACGTCCACAAAACACGTTTTCTGTAGTAAGTCAACTTGGTAAGAAAAACAGCTTAACGTCCACAAAACACGTTTTCTGTAGTAAGTCAACTTGGTGCTTAACGTCCACAAAACACGTTTTCTGTAGTAAGTCAACTTGGTGCTTAACGTCCACAAAGATTATTAGGCTTATTAGAGACGAGGAGGGCGGGGTGGGGGGGGGGGGGGGGGGATGTTTTAAAGTTTTATTTATTGTGAGGGGCAAAGTCACAAGACATTGTTCACAGACCACAACTTTTGGAGAGAGAGATGAGCCTGTAGTATCTCTGGCTAAAGCTATAAGCCAACAGAACAAGGTGTTTGTCCAATCGTTGTTCGTTGTTTGGATACATGACTTATTGGAGCACGGGATCAGGTCAGTGGAGCAGTTGTCTCAGCCAATGGCTGTCTTTTTTTTTTAACATCCATTCTCTCTCTCTCTCTCTCTCTCTCTCTCTCTCTCTCTCTCTCTCTCTCTCTCTCTCTCTCTCTGGTTTGTATTAATGTACATGTACTCAACATACTGTAGCTCATTGTATCCTTAGTTAATAGTAGTTTCCCTCATGGGCGAGGGCTGGATGTAAAAAGACCTCGAGTCTTCTCCACTACCTTCGTAAAATAAAGTTTATTCATTCATTCATTCATTCATTCTCTCTCTCTCTCTCTCTCTCTCTCTCTCTCTCTCTCTCTCTCTCTCTCTCTCTCTCTCTCTCTCTCTCTCTCTCTCTCTCTCTCTCTCTCTCTTAGCAAGGACTAATTGTTAGCTTTTTGACTGAACCTAAACTACGGTCCTTGTAAAATAAAGTTTTCGAGTTCTCTCTCTCTCTCTCTCTCTCTCTCTCTCTCTCTCTCTCTCTCTCTCTCTCTCTCTCTCTCTCTCTCTCTCTCTCTCTAGCTTAGCAAGGACTAATTGTTAGATTTTTGACTGAACCTAAACTACAGTCCTCCCTTAGCAAGGACTAATTGTTAGATTTTTGACTGAACCTAAACTACAGACCTTGTAAAATAAAGTTTTCGAGTTCTCTCTCTCTCTCTCTCTCTCTCTCTCTCTCTCTCTCTCTCTCTCCTCTCTCTCTCTCTCTCTCTCTCTCTGGCAAGGACTATTGTTAGATTTTGACTGAACCAAACTACAGTCCTTTAAATAAAGTTTTCGAGTTCTCTCTCTCTCTCTCTCTCTCTCTCTCTCTCTCTCTCTCTCTCTCTCTCTCTCTAGCTTGGCAAGGACTAATTGTTAGATTTTTGACTGAACCTAAACTACAGTCCTTGTAAAATAAAGTTTTCCCCCTCATCTCTCTCTCTCTCTAACCTCTCCTTCGTTCTGTAGTCTCCAAGTACATCAAACCAGACGATCAAACCGATGGGTCTCAGTATAATTGTTCTGATAGGTTACTAAACTTTTGCAGAGATCGAATCTTTCAAAATACCACATTTTCAATTCCTCCTCTATCTGTATTCGAAGTAGGAATATCTATCTCAAAGCTGGATAATAAGAAATCTACAGGTTGTGATGGTATTAGTGTCAAACTTCTAAAAATTGCCCTTCCTTACATAGCTGAGACACTTACATATATTTATAACTTATGCATACAAAAGAATGTTTTTCCAACCGCATTCAAGAGAGCTAAAGTAATTCCACTCCCTAAAACAAAAACTATCTCCACCGATCTGAACGATTACCGCCCTATCTCGATCCTGTCTGTTCTCACAAAGCCACTAGAAAGACACATTCACAAACATTTGACAAACTTTTTAGAAACACACCAGCTTTTCCATTCTTTCAGTCTGGCTTCCGATGTGGGCATTCTTGTCAAACGGCGGTTACCCGTTTAACTGATACTTGGCTCTCAGCTTTTAACAATCGCCAAATGTCAGGCGCCGTATTTCTCGATTTTCGCAAGGCTTTTGATCTGGTTCATCACGATATTTTACTGAAAAAACTATCCACGTACAACTTAAGCATCGCAAGTATAGCTTTCTTACGATCTTACTTACAGGATCGTCTACAATGCGTACTTGTAAATGGCACATACTCCCAAGAAGCGTCTGTAACAAGTGGAGTGCCTCAAGGGTCGATCCTAGGCCCTCTTCTGTTTTGCATCTTTATTAATGACTTGCCCCTGTGTCTTACACGTGCGTCAGTCCAGTGTGATTTATTTGTTGATGATGGCACCCTTAATACAGCTAATGACAACATAGATAATATACGTAGGGATTTACAACAAAGTCTATATGATGTCTCTGATGGTGTTGTAGAAATCGGATGGCACTGAATCCGACGAAAACAAAAGGCAGTTGATGGCGACGAGACAAAAACACCAGAAAAAACAGCTCCCTTTAAATCTAAAGTTCGAGACCACGCCAATAGAACAAGTTTCAAAACATCGCCTACTTGGGGTAACTGTAGATGAACAGCTAAAGTGGCAAACGCATATTAACAACATTTGCAGAACCGTTTCTAGAAATATTTTTCTTCTTTCGAAAATGAGCCAAATTGTCAGCCAAAAATCCTAATTAGCCTTCTTCTTTGCACACATTATGTCACATATGAACTATGTTTCAAATGCATGGGATGGATGTGCCTATGTGCACATGAAGCAGCTGTATTCTCTCCACAAACGTGCCGTAAATTTGTTGATGCCAATTCCGAATTTAGACTACAAACAAAAGTGCTGTGCTCTCAAACTACTCCCTTTAGACAAACAATTATTGCTCAACAAATGTGTTCTAATGCAAAAGGTTGTTCACGGCAAAGCCCCGCAGTATCTGAAAGATCTCATGATTCCATCTGAACGTCTTCATGTTCATGGGAATAAACAGCTTTTGCCCAGAACAAGGATTGATATCTTTAAAACGAGTTTCTCCTTTTCAGGCTCCTTAGCGTGGAATAGTTTAGCTCATCATCTCAGATACCCATGGAATTAAAAACGTTCAAAAGGAAAGTATTTCAGGCACTCGCTAAGCCTCCTTGAATACTCTTGTTCTTTCTTTTCTTTTCTTTTCTCGCTTGTCAGACAGCTTGACACAAAATGTATAGAATGTTGTTATTGTTTTCCCTTCCTTGCTTTCTTGTAAACTTTTAGATTTTTGTTTGTTTGTTTGTATTTTCATGAAATATTTACTTTCTTTTTCCACGTGGTCATTTTTTTATTTTGTTAAATTCAAATTTAATGTTTGCATATATATGATTGTTGGTATGTGTGATGTGCTTTGATTTTGGTTAGGTGTGTATAATGCGCCATTGCTTAGCTTCCAATCCTGTTAGATGTGATCTTGTTTTATACGTAGATAGTGAGATAGCCACTATTCTGTCGCTTTTCATTATTCGTTAATATGTTTTTGTAATTTTTTCTTCTCTCTCTCTCTCTCTCTCTCTCTCTCTCTCTCTCTCTTCTCTCTCTCTCTCTCTCTCTCTCTCTCCTAAAAAGAATTGTCTTACTTTCCTATTATTGCTCTGTTCGTATGATGTGATGTTTTAGACAGAAATTAGTTTTGTTTTTTGTTTTATTTAAGTCGTTTTTTCTCTAGCGTATTTAATGGAATTCTTGTTTGATGTATTGAGTGTTGCTGTGTTTGTCATCAGGGACAGATTTGTAAAAAAGCCGACACGTGCTTAAATCTTTATCCCTGTGTAATAAAGTATTTCAGTTATCTTTCTCTCTCTCTCTCTCCTCTCCTCTCTCTCTCTCTCTCTCTCTCTCTCTCTCTCTCTCCTCTCTCTCTCTCTCTCTCTCTGAATAAATTAAGAAAGAAATTTCACTTTGACGTGCCATTTATCTTACAAGTGCAGGTTGGTATATAGTCCTATTTTTATAAACAGACTTATAACGTGGGTAAAACACAAAGAGAACCAAAGATGATGCAAAAGTCAAAAATATTGATTTCTTTTAGAAAGTAAATGATATGTTTTGAAATAAAAATACGCAGTGTTTGAGCTATAAAATGCCTCTCTCTTATCTCAATAAAATCAGCACAAAAAAAGTCAAATATGTGCTACAGTTAATCGCTCAGCACAAGCGATACGCACTGGTGGCTCGGTCATCTCCCTTCAATACAAAGGTCATCTCCCTTCAATACAAAGGAGTCAGTAACATCTGAGGACAAGTGGTGCAATCCTTTATGTTTCGAAATATCTTATGCAGTTTATTTTCAGGGAACCTGTCCCACTGTGACTGCCAAAGCTCTAACACATATTTGTTTACACGAACTTTAAGTCTGAGAAGGAATGAGCTCATCCGAGATGTCACCATCGAGGGCATCCTTAGCAGCAGCCGAATTTTCTGTAATACCTACAGTATATTATCTGTGTATGTATGTATGTATACCCTATACATTTTTTAGTATGAGCATTACTCAGTGTTTTTTACTCATTCTTTACTATCCCTTTTATGTTAGAGTGTGCTTTTGTTCTCTTCTTCTTTTTCTGCTTATTTGCTCATGTTTATTCATTCATTCATTCCTTTACATACACACACACGCACGCACGCACGCACGCACGCACGCACTCACACACTCTTTTGAATTAAGCGCGGGCTTCGATTTCGCCAGGAAATAAATTGATGCATTATCTGATCTGAATACGTTTTGCTGTGTGAGTGAGTGTATGTGTGTGTGTGTGTGTGTGTGTGTGTGTGTGTGTGTGTGTGTGTGTGTGGTGACACACACACACACACACACACACACACACACACACACACACACACACACACACACACACACACACACAAATAAATCACAAAGAGCATACCAGTTATACGGATTGTACAATTCAGAACGTAGAAAGTATTTAAAGTATTACCGAATTACAATGTAGGCCTATGTTTACTGCCATTTGTATCAAGGACAACAAAAAATCACAGAAAAAAAAGAAGAAAAGAAAAAAGAAAAAAAAAATCAAGAAAGCAAACTGCACGGGAAATGAGAGACAAATACACCGACATTATGTTACTAAGGCCATTGCCCCTTTCGATGGGGGGAGGTACATGTTCAAGGCATCCATTCTGAACACTTAAAAAACAAACATTCTCTCTCTCTCTCTCTCTCTCTCTCTCTCTCTCTCTCTCTCTCTCTCTCTCTCTCTCTCTCTCTCTCTCTCTCTCTCTCTCTCTCACACAACACACACACACACACACACACACACACACACACACACACACACACACACACACACACACGCTCGCAAGTACGAGCACACACGTGCACACAACACCAGCACGCACGCACGCGTACTCGCAATCTCACACACGAAAAATCTAGACAGAAAATTCATACAAAACCAGTATCAAGGTAAACAGTTAATCAAAGTCCTTTGGTATTATCATTCATCGTTTTTAATCTCAGCTGCAATGCAAAGATCAGAAACTTTGCCATACCATATATTGATTCCTGTGTTTCGTGATTTGCGTTTCTTGCAAACCAGTTTTCTTGATCAGATATATTGCTGTTGTGATTTACCAAATACCTTGTTCTAAGGTTTCTATAGCCTGAACAATGCAAAAGGAAAGGTATTTCGCCCTGTAGTTGTATCAGAGACAAGACAGTTTACCTCTCCGGTAATTTTGAATACCGATGTTTATGTGTGTTTATCTAGGAAAAACTGCTATTCTTCTTCTTCTTCTTCTTCTTATTATTATTATTATTCATAGCTTTTATATAGCGCTATTCTCTGCTCTCGAGCAGACTCACTGCGCACATTGGCATGTGATTCTGAACGAGTGACTGTATCCTTTTATAGCGCGTATTGTTAATATCCACGGAAGTGAGGTACTGGTAGCGTTCTGTGGATGTTGCCTGACTGGTGTCACGTGAAATGCTGCCGTTTCGGCGCAAGTTCTGTGTGCACCATTCAACCATGCACCCGGTTACAGTGTCACTTCATTCAGGATTTGAAAGGTCTGTCAACCTCACAGGGTCACCTCAGGACCATCAAACTCCGTCATAAGCAATTGCACATTTCAAAACTCTTCTTAAATATAAATATATATATATATATATATATATATATATATATATATATATATATATATATATATATATATATATATATATATATATGGGTCATTCTCCTGAAAACTGGTCACAATTGTGACAGAGGGTAAAAATTAAAAGTGTGAATTTTTAATGCTATTATTTGGGAATGAAAGCTTAACATCTCTTGTGTTCATAAATATAAGACATAAATTGACAGGGTGACAGGAACTTGGTTAATTGTGCATTATGTTACGTCATAGGTCAGTGTCTCGCGTTACAGAAGACACCAGAAATGCATGAATAGAGTCGGCTCAGTGGCCAGTTTGACTCTTGCCTTTTTTCATTATACAATATTTCCTAATTAATAAAGGAATATCTCTCACTTCTGACATTAAAAAAAAAGTCCTGCGTCTTTAATGATTTTGTTTTAAAATGTCTTCTTCGAAGCACAGATATGCACGAAATAGATTACACATTTCTTTTTTTTTCCTTTTTGTTGTTGTCTTTTTTCTTTTTTGTCCCCAAAGTAATTTGAAGGAGAGGGCGGGGGGGGGGGGGGGGGGGATGCATTGCACTAACTTGGTCTGAACCGTATATATATATATATATATATATATATATATATATATATATATATATATATATATATATATATGTGTTGTGTGTGTGTGTGTGTGTGTGTGTGTGTGTGTGTGTGTGTGTGTGTGTTAGAGGGATATTTGTTTCTTGCTTTCTAAAGTTAATAACCAATCGCACTTAATTAGTAATCTGTCTCACATGTTATGTGGACATCATCACAAGTACAAAAGGATATAAGAATAACACACTTGAACCATCGACCAGAAAAACTTAATGAACAAGTATATTCATTACAAAAGCAATGTTCTTTCCACATTTTCTTGACTGGAACCGGTATTGACCCCTGCTTTAGATATCGGGATAGCCAAGAGTGGCAGCAATCTAGTCCACAGTCCCCCAAGCCATATTCTCTGTCTCACGCCCTGTGTAAAAGCAAGAAAACCTTTTCACGGTATCTTACCTTCTCTTGTGATGATGTACTATCAAACTAATTTGGATTGCAAAAGTTTCAGTATTTCTGAAGATCTAGTAGAAAGGGTTGTGGCTTTGCCCTTGAACATCGCAAAATAATATTTTTGAATGATACTCTGGCTGATAATGATGCATCACCATACTAAGTTTGACCGATCAGAGATATTGTCCGGGCAAAAATTCACTGAAGTTCAGAACCTTCACTGTGACCTTACCTTAATACAGCAAAGCAACCTTTTACAAGACACTCCAGCTTATGAACAACACTGTCAAATAATTTGGTCCCCCCAAAAACAGCATTTCAGAACTTTAAATAAATTTTTTGTATGAACGAAATTCAGTTACGTGACCTTGACCTTGAGATAGAAACCCATTTTTCGCATATGACGCCTGGTTATAATGATGTTACCATACTGGCTTTTTAAAAGGTTCAGGATCAAAGATATCATCCAAACTAACATTAACTGAAACGTTTAAACCCTTTGGGTTTTGACATTGACCTTAACACAGCAACCCAAATTTTTCACGACATTTCTTTGCTTATTAATTCAAAGGGTTTTGGTTTCCCAAAGACTCACGGGTTTTAGAACTAATAAAAAGATACAGTAGAAACTGTCATTTTGTTTAATAAGCCCACATGTGCCTTGCCCTTTGGGAGATAGCATCCCATTTTTTGGCATGACATTCCGGTTCATGGTGGTGCACCACGATCCCAATTTTGGTTACAAAAGGTTGCAAAGAAAACTCAGCCGAGTGGGGACAAATATGTGTCGCGAGCGTTACACCCCTCACCCCTGAAGACCCCACAGTGCTTTCCCCTTTTTTATAAAATAATACACACACACAGGAAAAAAAGGGTCAAACGTTGCTGCGCAAGTCAGCTGATGTGGATGTCGTTAGGGTAGGTCGAAATTTAAGGGTACAAGCAGAAATAAATTATTTTGTATGTCGCACTTTACACCTTTGTAAGAAAGTCAACCCCCCCTGAAGAAATGTTATAATTTTTTTCTATTCCTTTGTCATCAAACAAGCATTAAAAAAAGGGTGAAATGGGTTATCATAAGCTGATAAAAAAAGACATTTTTTTTATTTTCCCTTATAAAAGCCAATATGGGATACACACCCAGAAGCACCATCGGTGTCGAGAATTGATTATCTTTCCTTTGTTTGGAGCTGTTAATAGCAAGCAACACACAATAAATACCATTGTATGTAAGAACGGCCTTTTTTTCCCATGAAACCTGTTTTTTTTCAAACATGAACGATTCCAAAGGGAAAAATTGCGACAGCTAACCTTCCCCCAAAAACCCTGTCCAATGGCGGCCACAAAATGCGGATTTTTTCCAGAAAAAGGGCCCCCAGCGCAAGAAAAATATGCATTTACCCATTTGGTTTTCCCTTTTTTTCCAAACACATTACATCAGAAATATAGCGGTAGTTTAGAAAGGTTTCATGTATTAGTTTAATTTTTATTTCATCGGGAAAGCGGTACCCTCTTTATGGTCCACTTTTCAGAATGACCCATATATATATATATATGTATAAACCCTTTCTCAAGTCAGTCTACAAAACCAACCCATACATGAACATAAAACATACATAGACAAATATATCAAACACAATTTTCTGAAGAGTTAATCCCTTCAATATTACCTCTGTTAAAAGAGCACATAAGGCTAGGACATACAGGTATTGCTGACCACTCCATCTAATTCATCAATACCAGATTAAAGAAAAGAAAGAAAAGAAGAAGAAGAAAGAAAAGAAAAAACAGAAACAAAAAGAAAGAAAAAAAGAAGAAAACAGTCCACAAAACCAATCCCTACAGGAACATAAAACTCATTCATTTGCAAGAATTTCTATAGCGGTTTCTTTGTTGTTGTAGTTTTTTGTTTGTTTGTTGCAAGAGAAACCAGTTACAGCCGATGGAAGTAGAGTGTGGTCGTCTGCTAACAGATGTAGAAACAGTTTTATCTCTGCTGGACCAAGAGAGGCTGCGTGTTTACTCTTTTCTAAGATTCTAAGAGTTCCAAAAAGTCACTGTTACTTAAATCTGACTTACTCATTACGCAAGCTTTGCGGTATGACGTAAATGCCCCTAATATCCTAAACATGTGACCCCCGACCCGATATTTAAATAGGACCAAGAGAGACTCCATGTCTACCCATTTCTACGATTTCGTTTGCGAGTTCATTTATCAGCATAGACGACGGTACTGATTGGGCTCAAGAGAGACTCCCTTGTTCAGGTCTTAAAAAAATCGAAAAAGTCAAAAAGTCGCTTAATCCTGACTTACTCATTATACAAGCTTGCACCATGGCGTACATTCCCCTAATATCCTACACATTTGACTCCTGACCCCATATCTAAATAGGACCATGCATGAAATATCACGGTTTACAGTATCATACGCCTTTTTGAAATATATAAATGCCACACAGAGTTTAGTGTTTCTCAATAGGTGTTTTTTCCAAGGCTGCATACAAAGTAAACATGTGATCGATGATTGAATCGCCTTTCCTGAAGCCTGCCTGGGCATCATTTAGAACCCAGTTACTCTCATTCCAGTGCTTATCGAATAGTACATTAATGATCTGCTTTAAATATGGAACGATCATTGATTCTGCCACAGTTAGCTTTTCTGCCAAAATACAGTCTGGTCTCGCTGACTTACCCGCTTTCAAATGTCTGAATGCTTTCTTTACCTCTTGCTCAATTATTTCACAATCTGGTATGTCATCAAAAGTCTCTTCTTCCTGGACATCATCATCGCTTTCCACGTAAACATCATCAGCTGTGTTTTTGATACTTTCAGTAAAAAATCGGTCAAAGTGTCTAACCACTATTTTTTTTTCTGAATATTGTTTACAAAAGTTCTCCGTTTTCTATGTTTTCTTCCTTCCTTCCAAAAATCTGAGGAATTTTCACAGACTCAAGAAAAGCAGATGCTGATGGTTTCTTATCTTCTCTCTTCTTGTTTTCTAATAAACATTTGCATTCCTTACGTTGTTTTCAATACAAGTCAAAATCATTATTGTTTCTGGTTCTCCTCAGTCGTCTTAGGCATTGTTTTACTTCTTCTTTTTCTTGGAGTGACAATCCTTATCAAACGATTTATTATCATATTTTTGCTTTCCTGTACTGTTACCTTTCCTCTTCACACCACTACGAGACGCCCTGCTTTGTAGAAGGTCCACTACCATTGCGTCTACGACGATTCTCTTCTCTTCTGATTTCTCGTCTATCGAGATCATATGTGAAGGTGGCGCTGTCTGTGTCAAGCTCGTCAAACTGTACCTTGGATGGCTGCCCCTTTTGTCTCATCTCCCGCTACCGTGACATCTCTTCTTTCCGCTTTATTTGCACTGATTCTGAGAAGTCTTCCGCTTTGATTGACTTGGAAAATATAATCTGTTGTGATTGTTGACCTTTGCACATATCAAACTTCACGCACCCACCGGTCCTCAAGCGAAAAGCTTTTAAAATTCCAAAACATAATTTGAAATCTTTTTGGTGAGCGCTCGTTCACTTTCGTCGCTCCATCTTCCAGAAATCACTGTTTGATGATCTGCGAAATATCGCCACTGTATCTGAGTTTAAAACCCAACTCAAGAATTCATTCTTTAGACAGGCCTTTTGACAAAGCTAGGCGCATTGCGTTTTGGTTTTGCAATGATATTTGCGCTCTGTTAGATCTATCCGTTATTATATTGTAATCAAGACATTGGACAGAAAGCTGTGCGATATCAGTGCTGCACTCTAATCGGCCCTCAAAACAAAACCAAAAACAAACCAAAAAGGACAAAAATTAAATGGGGCAAGACTGAAGAGGGCGTGGCATATTGAGAAATGACACCAGCGTTTCCGGAAACTTTGTTAAGCAGGACATCAATATTCAAAACAGAGCTTTCCATTGATGTAACAAGTACACGCACCTTCACAGGGATAAACGATTCACATGAAATCACATAAAAAAGGGGTAGAGATGTTGTGTGAGTAATGTTTGTTTTATTAGAATTGGTCGCTTTTATATATAGCTGTTCTCTTCTGGCCGACTCGCTGCGCTCATGTCGAATGTGATTCTGAATGAGTGACTGTGGTCTTTAACGGCGCGTTTATTTAACAACCACCGAAGTGATGTACTGACAGCGCTATTTGGTTGTTACTGGTGTGGCTGGTGCCACGTGAAACTGCTGTCGTCTCGGCGCACGTTCTGTTTACACCACACAACCATGCACCAGCTAACACTGCCAGTTCATTCGAAGCCATTTGTGTAGGGTGCATGTGTGCTTAGCTGTAAGCAGAGTATAACATGGATCTAGAATGACCTGGATCTGTTATGTGCTAATGCGGTAACACGGGAGTGGAACGGATACTGAACTAAGAGCCTGCGGGGACTCGAACCCGCGACCTCAGTTTCGATCACGAGTCCGGTTCTCTAACCACTGAGCTGTCCTCGTCGGTTGCTTGGTTAAACGTGTTTAACGCCGAGTTGTCTCCGTAGAGGTTCTGGTGGGGACCGAGATCCCAGGATTTGGGACAAGAGGGAGACTGTACCTATCGCTCCGCTGTCACCATCAGAATGATTTGTACATTAAGGTGGGTAGCGGTGTAAGTCATTTTAATACATCATTAGCTGTTAGGGGCAAAGTCACAAGACAGTATAAATAAACCACAACTTTTGTGGGCATGTTTTCGCCCCCCCCGCCCCCCCCCCCCCCCCCCCCCCCCCCCCCAATTTTTTTTTTTTAAAAAAAAAAGAGTAAATTAAATAAATAAAAATAAATAAAAACAATAGCAACTTGATTTGTAATACCTTTCTTGTGCTTGTGATCACAATGCTATTTAAAATCAATTATTCGTGATGAGATACAAAGGTAATGCTGAAGTTACAACAGCCGTTTGCTAATCGACCTTAATTCTCTGTCTTTGTTGCTTTTGTTTCGTTTACCACACGCTTTCTGGCGGGCAATGGTGTGGTAATTTAACAATGCCAATAGTTCCATGTCTGTTGCTACTGTTCAAACTTCCACTACAGCAAATTAACCCGTACAGTGCTGTTGACATTCACTGCAAGCAGCGACATATGTTCCAGTGGACAATAACTCTGGACCCACTTGCGTATTGGCTTGCTGAATGTTTTATTTCGAGTTTTGCATACACGTCCACTTTCACTTCAATCCAGTTCATCAACAACAGTTACTAAAGTATGAGAAGAGTCTTCGTACCGTTAAGTAACGTGTTGATTTTTTGCTTTCAATGACAGTTATATTGTGAATATTTTCAGACTGGACAAAAACAGTAAAAACAAAGGCTGTGACGATTTTGCTTTCCCACCGATCATCGCTTCGTCATTGCCACTCTCTAACTTTAACCGTATTTGCCAGTTCAAAGGTAGATACCGTGACTGACATCTAGTGCACTGGCGCTGAATTGCTGAGGTTACTGAGGTTACATATGGGATCCGAGAGAGAAAGTTGTTCCATATCAGTACTACATACTCACCAACTCTCTCTCTCTCTCTCTCTCTCTCTCTCTCTCTCTCTCTCTCTCTCTCTCTCTCTCTCTCTCTCTCTCTCTGTCTGAAAACAAAAAGAAGAAAAAAGTACAGAAAAAGGTTTAAAAAATGGACAAAATCTAAAATTAATGGGGTAAGCTTGAAGAGGGCGTGGCATATTGACAAATGGCACCAAAAGGTCTGGAAACTTGGTTAAACAAGACAGCAATATCCAGAACAGAGCTTTCCATTGATGTAACAAGTACACGCACCTTCACAAGGATCAAAGATTCAAATGAAATCGCATAAACAAGAGCAAGAGCTGTTGTATGCGTAATGGTTGTATTATTATTAGAATTGATCACTTATATATAGCCGTCTAGGATCACGTTCAATGTACACCACACAACAGTACACCAGATAACAGTGTCAATTCATTCGAAGCCACATGTGTAGGGTGCATGTGTGCTTAGCTGTAACCTGCCACTTGCACTTTTGGCAGAATGACCTGGATCTGTTATGTGCTACTGCGGTGACATGGTGATGGGGTGGATACTGAAATAAGAGCCTGCGGGACCCGAACCTGCGATCTCAGTTTTGATCACGAGTCCGGCTCTCTAACCACTGGGCTATCCTCGACGACTGGTTGGTTAAAGGTGTTTAACGCCGAGATGTCTCCGTAGAGGTACTGGTTGGGACCAAGATCCCAGTATCTGGGGGAAGAGAGAGACTGAATACCTATCGCTACGCTGTCAGCATCAGAATGATTTCTACATTAGGATGGGCGGCGGTGTGAGTCTTTTTTAATATTTTGTGAACTGTTAGCGGCAAAGTCAAAAGACAGTGTCAGTTCTCTGTTTTTCTTGCTTTTTGTTGTTGTTTTTGTTTTCGTTCCCCACACGATTTTTGGCGGGCAATAGTGTGGTAATTTAACAGTTTTAGAAGTGCCCTATCAAGCATCAGTTTTCACCACCCGCGCCCCCATTGCCAAACCAAAAACGGAGTTGCTATTCTCCGAACTTCTCCTACACCAAATTAACCCGAACAGTGCTGTTGACATTGACTGCAAGCAGCGACAGACGTTCCAATGGACTATAACACTGGACTCACTCGGGTGTTGGCTTGTACCGATCATCTCCTCGTCACTGCCACTCTCCAACTTTAACCGTATTTGCAGTTGAAAGGTGGATATCGTGACTGACATCTGGTGCACTATTGTTAAAAAGCTGAGGTTACATCTGTGATCCGAGGGACCACGGAGGTCACAGACGTGACTGGACAGGCCACTGAAGTACCAGCCGTGACCCAACAGACCACTGATGTGACAGATGCGGACCGACAGACAACAGAACTAACAGTCGTGACCAGACGGGGCAACTGAGTTTACAGGCGAGACCCAGCAGACCTAAGAGAAAATACACGTGACAGGACAGACCACCGAACTAACACAGACGTGACACGACAGACCACTGACTAACAGACGTGACACGACAGACCACTGACTAACAGACGTGACCCGACTGACCACTGAATTAACAGACGTGACCCGACAGACCACTGACTAACAGACGTGACACGACAGACCACTGAAGTAACAGACGTGACCCGACAGACCACTGACTAACAGACGTGACACGACAGACCACTGACTAACAGACGTGACCCGACAGACCACTGACTAACAGACGTGACCCGACAGACCACTAGAGAAACACAGACGTGACACGACAGACCACTGACTAACAGACGTGACCCGACTGACCACTGAATTAAAAAAGACGTGACCCGACTGACCACTGAATTAACAGACGTGACCCGACAGCCCAAATAAGAAAAAAGATGTGACGGGAAAAGGGACTATGCCCTACAGACGTGACTAAAACAGACCACTGACTAACAGAGTGACTCAACAGAAACACGCCCTCAGACGTGACTCGACAGTTTCACGGGCCCAAACAGACGTGACTCAACGGGCCCACTGACTAAAAGACGTGACTCGACAGATCACGATTTAACGGGACGTGACCCGACAGGTGATGTAGAGTCCGAAAGTCTACATGTTAGAAACATCTGCATGAGTACTGATTTTTCCACCTTTTATTTCAGATTAACTGCGTACATTGAATTTTTTGTTGTTGTTGTCTTTTTTGGGGGGTTTTGTGTTCTTTATATTTCTTGCACCAGTTTGTCGCCGACAGGAGCCTACCAACCGTCAAAAGTTTACTGAAGTGCCGTTACTGTGATGTTCCAAGCAAAATCGGTTATGATTGGTCCGGACAGATCATTAACATTAAGGCTGCCCACACCGACGAGCAAAAATACTATATATTTCACTGTGTGTAACCAGACCGCGTTGCCACATGTAACACTGCGAGACAAGTAAGCGGTCACACTCCAAGCATCACTTTCGAGACTGAAGCTGGTAAATACTCGACCATGTCTGTCTGTCTGTCTCTCTCTGTGTCTCTCTGTCTCTGTCTCTGTCTCTGTCTGTCTGTCTGTCTGTCTGTCTGTCTGTCTGTCTGCCCGGGGTTTCCCCTGTTTGTCCGCCTTCCACCTCCGAGTGAACTATCAAAAAAAATTATTCGGATATATTGTGATAAAGCAAAAAGTATCACAGTCACACTCTATTTTACAGCTCAAGCCACTGGCACTTTACTTTGCCAGGGCAGAGACTGCGCTCGCTGGGATTCCGATGAATGTGAAATCATTAAGCACCATGTTGCGACATTCATGGAAAACAAAAATGCAGAACAACTGGCAGCCTCACTTCTTGAAGCTCCTGTGACTTTCATCAAGTCATTTTCTGGGACAATAGCCATGAAACCCTTGCCTCCAGATCAGATGTTCTCCAACTCCACATCAAAGGGGAGATATCTCCATCCTCGCCTTCAGACTTTCATTCTCTACTGTCCAGCCAGATCAGCTCCCAGGCATGTCCAGCACAGAATATAGTTCTTCTGCCGCCTACCCCCTTGGTCACCTCCAGATCCCCGGACGACAAGGACCCAGAGTCACTTACGAAAGGACCCACATTGGCGGAAAAGAGGACCCCCGCTCCCAATCCCCCCAAAGACTAAAAAACACCGCAGACGTACGCTGTGCTTCACCCCAAATCCGAAGAGGAACCAAGCTGCCCTAGCACCGTCACTCCGAGGGAAACTGGAAAGCCTTGAGGCCTCGCTTGAACCCTTTAAACTGAAGCGCAGCGCGAGACAGAAGACTCAACTATATCCCTTATTAATGACTCAAAGTGCTCAACCAAAAATGAACTCCGTACATTCGTAAGTAGGAAAGTTGAGTCTCTAACTGACACGATACACAAACTGAATGAAAAAATAGCCAGTTTAAAAAAAAGCAACAGCCGTCTTATCAAAAGAAAACCATTCGCTAAAAACTCAGCTTGGTACCCTGCAATCTGAGATAAAAAAGACTAGAGCCCCACCCGTGATACCCACTCGTGACAGTTATTCGATGACCGACGTACCGATTGCAGGCCCGGTGAACGCCGCTGAAGAACAATCATCGACATGTTCTCCAACCGACAACAGTCACACACCCAGCTCTAAAGTCTTCAGCTCCCAAAGTGAAATACCACATACACTCACCACTACATATAGGATTACCGCAGGTGAACAGGAAACCTGCAGTTACCCCATCCCAACACAGAACCCATTTGATCCTCTGTTAAGCCCTGAGCAGGAGAAAGCAGCCACTGCGGAAATGAATCGGGCAGAGGGAACTGACAGCCACACCCCGGTTGACACAACTCAACGACGTCACCGACAAGAAAACGCCGAAAAGTCAAAAGACAATACCCCCAAACTGTCTCCGAAAGAAATTTTAGGAAACATTTCTATCCCCCAAGGAGCTTCTCTACTTCTGATAGGAGACTCTGTGATCAGACATATTAACCCCAGACGATTCGCTACCCACTTTGAATCGCTGTACAAAGTGTGTGTGCCTGGCGTGACGACTCGCGATCTGTGTGCATGGGTGCACTCGTTGCCCATCATACGCAGTGTTAAAGCAGTCACTCTTCACGTCGGGATCAATGACTGCCCAGCAGGACAGATTTCACAGAACAACTGGTACGAACTGATCGCACTACTGAAAAAAGTCTTTCCAAACGCATCACTGTCTTTCAGCTCAATCATCCCAGCTAAGGGGAGACATAGTCTAAACAATTCGATCGCCCCTTCAAACCGCAACCTGTTTAAAGTGTGCCAGGATACACATGTCACGTACATCGACAACGAACATACGTTCACTGCCCCATCCGGAGCACCGCGTTTAGTCCTGTACCAAGACTTGACCCACCCCAGTAAACAAGGAACGGTAAGATTAGCTGGCAACCTCGCACAAGGTTTTGGCATCTGGGAACATGACAATATAAGTCAGAACCAACAAAACGGGGCCAATAGCCATAGGGAAAGATATGGAAATGAAACGGGGCAATTTTCCGGTGGCTGTGGACACGGTAACGAACATACTCGATTCAGATACCCCCCTCCCGCCGCTGGAAACTGTCCTCCTCCATCATCCAGCCATCACTTCCCTCCACTACCTCCCCCTCAAAGAGAACGTACCCCTCCCGTTCTCTATCAGCAGCCTATAGACAGAAAAGACACATATGAAACGCCTGCACCTAGAGATCCCATATATATCCCACCCGCTTTCCACCAGCAACCGTATCCCCCCCAGTACCCCCTCCAGCCTTCCTTTGACAGACAAGACACACCTGAAACTGCTGCCAACCGTTTACCCCCCATTCCTGTCCAACAACCTGCAAGACAATCGGACAGCCAACTAAACCCCTATGCACTACAACTCTTTAACATGATAGCATCCCAACTCATGACACAGCAGCCTATGTTTCCTAACCACCGGCACCAGCAACCCTCCCCCATTCCCCGTACACTTTTTCAGCCATGCTAAACTGGTCAGTGACGATCACGAAATGTTGTCTGCGTGTATCAATAGACCTATATAGGTACCTGTTGATACATTTCTACACGTATTTTTTTGCGTGCGTGATCTAGCAACTCCAACCCACCCCACCCTACCCCACTCCCCGTACAAGCATTTTAAATGTGCTAAACAGTTGAAGATCATGAAATGTTTATATGCATATTTATCCATGTACGTATTGACGCAGTATTGTGTACGTAGGCTATGCGTATGCATATATTGTATGCGTGTGTGATCTACCAAAACCCCCCCCTCCCCTCCGCCACACACTCTTAACTGTGGTAAACTGCTGATGATCACGAAATGTATGTATATATAAATTATGCATATTATTTTCTACACAGAAACATGTATGTATTAGTTTTGCACGTATATATTTGCGTATATGTTCGTGTGCGTGCATGTGCCCCGCGCGCGCGTTGTGTTGAGTGGCGTGCCCTGCGTGCGTGTGTGTGTGCGTGCGTGAGTGTGGAGTTTGTGCATGTACGTGTGTGTGGGCGTGCTGCGTGTATCGTGCGTTTTGCGTTGGGGTGCGTGCGCGTGGGGCGTGTTTTTTTGTTTCGTGTGTGTGTGTTTTTGTGAGAGAGAGAGAGAGAGAGGTGTGTGTGGGGTGTTGTGGGTGTGTGGTGGTGTGGTGTGTGTACGCGCGCATGTATGTTGCAGATGGCTGGGCTGGTATTGCTTATACTGTAACAGCTAATACTTGTGTAGTCACTGAAGCGGATAATTAAGATTGATTGTTTCCCAAAAAATTTATATTTTGACTGTCATTGTGTTTTGCTGCCGTTCATTGCTCTTCTAGTAAGGCTGAATATCGTGTAAAACGTTTTGTATAATTATTGATTGCTTACGCGTGTCATATTGTTCATTACTTAACTTCGGTAATTAAGTGTTGTTTTGTTATTTTTATTTTTTTTTTTTTTTTAAAATTTACTCCCAGTGTACATAATTTAGGTTTCACTATTTCTTTTTCTTTGTTACTATGCCTATATCTATAAACACCTGGCCATCTAAGGATGGACTAAGAATAGGGTACTTAAACATTAATCATGCCATTAACAAACTTACTGATATCTCCTCAATTCTGTTCAATTCTGGAAGAAACTTTCATGTATTTTGTTTTGCAGAATCCCGATTATCAAATCATGTATCTGATTCTGACGTATCAATGCCTGGTTACAACGTTATGCGCCTAGACCCCCAAAAACCCCTAAAGACACAGGTCTGTTGTTATACTTTTCCCACTCAGTTAACCTAAAGCGTGCCTCGCATCTAGAACAAACAATACTGAATCTATCTGGATAGAAGTATGTCTAAAGCGAAGTAAACCAATTCTCGTGGGATTCACATACAGGAACCCTTCCGAACGTATTTACTGGTTTGATAGATTCACTTTAATGATGGATGCCGTTTGTCTAGAAGCAAAAGAAATAATATTACTAGGAGACTTTAACATCAATCTTTTAAAGCCACATATTAAATGGAAACAACTGTATGAAAACTTTAACTTACATCAGCTAATAGATAAACCAACTCGAATTACTACGAATTCTGAAACTTTGATAGATCATATTTATGTTACTACCAAACAAAATATTGCCGAAGTATGTTCCCCCCGTGTGTGGTTGTAGTGACCATTTACCTATTTGCATTACATGGTTTAAAAAAGGTGTAAAAATTCCTAAAGCTGCACATAAAGAAATACAATACCGATGTTTTACTCATTTTGACAAAGATGCTTTTTTTTCTTGAATTGGTTCACTCTCAACTCTCACAAGTATACCAGTATACAGACCCCGATGAAGCTCTTGAGTTTTGGTACAAAACATTTAGTTCTGTTTATAATAAGCATGCGCCTTTTATGACCAAGCGTGTTAAGTACACAAGGAAACCTCCATGGTTGTCAAAGGAGATAGAAGAGGCCATGCATCAAAGAGATAGGCTAATGAAAGCAAGGAAACACGAAGAATTCAAAAAGCAGAGGAACAAAGTGACATCTTTAATACGTGCTTCCAAAAAAAAAATACTTTCAAAATTTAGTCGCCTCAAAAAAAAGATTTTCGCCTATTTGGAAGGCCTTCCTTCTAAAAAAAGATCCCCTTTTTCCCCTCCCAAACACAAAGGTTTTTCCCCCCGATAAGCTAAACAGTCATTTTGCAAATGTATCTGACACAGTCATTACCAACGATCAATCAAAACTGAATGATTTAAGTTTTTTTAAAAAGCTTTTGCGAATCAAAAATATCAAATTCTACTTTAACGATTCCACCAATTGCAATATATGAAGTGTTCAATGCCCTTTAAACTGAAACAGACAGGAACCCGAGGCCTGGATGACCTAGACGGCAAAATTATTAAAATGTCTGCACACGTCATAACTGAGACTGTTACCTACATATATAATCTTTGCATAGACAAAAAATATTTTCCAAAAGCATTCAAACAAGCTAAGGTTATACCCATTTACAAATCAGGAGATAACAAAGACCCTTCAAACTATAGACCCATCTCAATTCTGTCTGTTCTTTCAAAACCTCTAGAAAAAAAATATTAACAAACCCTTTTATCCTATCTTAAAACAAATAACTTATACACCCCAACCAATCTGGATTTAGGGAACACCACTCATGCCATACCGCACTTACAACATTAGTAGATATTTTTTTTAAGAACATAAACAACAATGAATTTACAGGAGTACTTTTTGTGGATTTTGCAAAAGGGATTTGATGTCATTGATCATGATCTACTTTTGAGGAAATTAGCTCTTTATGGATTATCCAATGACACCTTGCACTTAATTTCTTCATTTCTGTCAAATCGAGAACAGCTTGTTTGTATAAACACAATTAAATCCGATTTTCTTCCCGTAAAATACGGTATTCCACAAGGTTCAGTGTTAGGCCCACTTCTCTTTTCTCTTACATAAACGACTTACCCTTATTCATAAAAGCTTTATGTAAAATATTTGCTGATGACACCACTATCCATTCTAGTCACTCAAACCTAAATAATCTTTTGCTTAGCTTACAAGAAAGTATAAATAATCTTCTTCAATGGACTGAACTAAATCATATGTCGCTAAACTGTACAAAACCAAATACATGACCATAACAACAAGACAAAAACGCCAGAACATATTTTCTCGCATGCCACTTTATATTGGAAATGAGAAAAAATTTTCGAAGTAGCAACACATAAAGTTTTAGGAGTAACTTTGATAATAATTTGTCTTGGACAAATCATGTAAATGAACTAACCAAACGTGTTTCTCAAAAGCTATATCAACTCGCAAAAATTAAACACTTTCTAAATGCTCATGCTCGAAAAATATTTTTTCATGCACATATCCAACCAATCATTGACTATGCTTCAACACTCTGGGGCTCTGCTAGTGCAAACACATTAAAACCTCTTGTTAGTATTCACAAGCGAGCCCTTAAATTAACCCTTCTAAAATCCACATCTTTGACAGTTTACGACTATAAACTTTTAGATGTTCTTCCGCTAAAATTAAAAAATTTAATAAAGGCATTATTATGCATAAAATAGTATCTGGTTATGCACCATCAAATCTAAAATTAAACTTTCATTCAAATCAGAACAGAATTCACACAAACTTTTAGTTTCCCCGTCCCAGATTTGATTTAAATTTTAAAATTTGTTGATGTATTCCGGGGGAAACCTATGGAACAATTTCCCTTATCAATTAAAATTTTGTCAGATCACAAAGCATTTAAAAAAACATTTAAACAGTACTTAATGGAAAAAATCACAACAAACGTTGATTAAGGATATGTGCACTATTTTTTTGATTTTTAACATGATTTGAACATTTTTAATTTTATATTTTTAGGAAATATGTAAATTTTGCATACATGTCCCCCCCAATTCTGTCTGTCGTCTGTCTGTTTTTCTGTCTGCTTCTGTCTTGTCCTTCTGTCCCCTCCCCCTGTCTTCTGTCTTCTGTCTTCTCTGTCTCTCTCTGTCTCTCTCGGGCTCTGGGTTTTGTCTCCTCTCTCCCCTTCTCCTTTTTCTCTCTCTCTCTCTCTCCTTTCTCTTCCCCTCTCTCTCTCTCCCCTCTCTCTCAATAGTTAATAGAATTTTGGAGTTTATAATTATTTTGTTTTGTTGTTGTTGTTTTTTGTTTTGCCCGAGGGCTGGATGAAAAAAAGTATATTGTACTTATTCCTTTACCCTCGTAAATAAAAAATTCGTTCGTTCGTTCGTTCGTCTCTCTCTCTCTCTCTCTCTCTCTCTCCTCTCTCTCTCTCTCTCTCTCTCTCTCTCTCTCTCTCTCTCTCTCTCTCTCTCTCTCTCTCTCTCTCTCCGTCCAAGGAAATACACACACCCCACACACACACACACACACACACGCACGCACACACACACGCACACGCACGCACACACACACACACACACACACACACACACGCACACGCACGCACGCACACGCACGCACACACACACACCACGCACACACACACACACACACACGCACACGCACGCACGCACGCACGCACGCACGCACGCACGCACGCACGCACACACACACACACACACACACACACACACACACACACACACACGAACACGAACGCACGAACACAAACATACGAGTGTTCCGGGTAGTTTTCTTTTTTAAGCTAGAGGTCATTCTTGTTTCAGATTTTTTGATAAAATTGATTTTGGTGACGTTATTCGTGTAGCTAATATAATAGTCAATGGGTCAGGTATCTCTCTGTCTCTCTGTTTTGTTACAGTTTTGTTGGTGTAACTTGCTGATATATGCTGTTATTTTGATAAAACTGTAAGAGCAGTCTAACCTCACTGATGTGAAAAGACTTTAAATAAAAAGGAAGAACTTACTGCGATTTGAGAACCAGTTAGGCCGATGACGTAATCAATTATTACAGTGATTGTAGGAAGGATGTCGTAAACCAGTGCTTGGGGTTGGACAAGCGTTCTCACCGATATTCGCATACCGGACATGGGTTTTCTCTAAAAACTAAAACAAAAAGACTACCCTAGTGGGAAAAATTCTCATATTAACACGACGACATTTCAAATTGGGTTTCAGCGAGCACTGCCGTTCTCTGAAAATGAAGCTGTTGTCTGCAAGCCTTCTGGTTCTGTGGAGCTGTCTGGTCCACAATGTTCAGCAAAGCTGCGCCAATCATTGGCCTGCACCTCCGGAAAAGGCATTGGCTCCAGTTTCGGAGAATGGTTCGTTTCCAACTCCGGACAGTATTTTGAACGTGAAACCTTTCTTTCTTTTTCATGGATAGTTTATTAACCTGTTTAAGGCCATTGTACGTGCTAAATCTGAGTGGTTTTCTTTGGGAAAGCTACTTTATTATAGTTGATGATCAATTTCTAATTGTTTTAAAGAAAAACAAAACAACAACAACAACAAAAAAGAAGAAGAAGAAGAAGAAGAAGAAGAAGAAGAAGAAGAACTGGCACGCTCCCGCCAAACCATTTTATGACATTCCTTGTTCTTATTCTAGCGCTAATATTTCTTGTACGTTTTTGTTAGTGTATAGGTGCGATGGCAATCCTGTAGTGTGCCCCTCCAATCGCGATTCAGCATGGCTGCGACAGCCGTTTGCTAACTGGTGATTCGCTGTTTTTGGTTGTTGTTGTTGTTGTTGCTGTTTGTTCCTTTACCCACCGATCTGTGGCGGGTTCATTGTCAATACTGCCATGTCAAGCTTTAATTTTCACGACCAAAAATGATTCAAGTTATTATCAAACGTTTCATTCCACCACCCGGATTTTGGCTTGGTGCATGCTTCCTGCTTTCGATTTTTGCGTACATGTCCACTTTCACTTCGATCCTCTTCACTAACAACCATAATTTAAGTAGGACAAGTGTGTCTGTATAAAATTAAACAACGTAATGATTTATGCTTTCAGTGGCAGTTCATTTGTGAATCTTTGCAGACAGTTATTTTTTTAAAGCCTCAATCAGACATCTATGGTTTTCTATTTATCACTTCAACCATCTCCTTGTCTCCCCCATTGTCTGAGTTTAATCTTATTTGCCCCCTCTCTCCCTTTCTCTAACTTTAACCGTATTTCCTTCGTCTTTCTCACTGTCTAACTTTAACCTTATTTGCCCCCTCTCTCCCAGTCCCTGACGCAATCCCTATTTTTCCCCTCTCTCCCACTCTCTAACTATAACCCTATTTGCCCTCTCTCTCCCACTCTCTAACTATAACCCTATTTGCCCCTCTCTCCCACTCTCTAACTATAACCCTATTTGCCCCCTCTCTCCCACTCTCTAACTATAACCCTATTTGCCCCCTCTGTCCCACTCTCTAACTATAATCTATTTGCCCCCTCTCTCCCACTCTCTAACTATAACCCTATTTGCCCCTCTGTCCCACTCTCTAACTATAACCTATTTGTCCCTCTGTCCCACTCTCTAACTATAACCTTATTTGCAGTGCAAAGGCTGCCGGTATCATGACTAACACCTAGCGCCATCTGACATCTAGTTAGTTTTTTTAAAGACACTGATATTGATGACTATCATTCATTGTTTAGAATCGACTAAAAATACATTTTCAATGTAACTAGCTAGTAAATGTATGCGTGTTTATATAAATCGATTTTCTGTTGCTAAAGCTTTTGGTTTTACAGCTGTAAAAAGAAGTACATCATCAACTAAAACAAAAAGCGCAACAACAAAAAAGAAGAAAAAAATAACCACATGAACATAGCAGTTTTGGAAATGTACAACTGTGGAAGAGAATTGTCCCTAACGTGATGTTGTTCAGGTGTTGGCGTTTGCTCATTAGAGTCACCGAAGACTGAAGGTTAATTCTGTTCTCATTTCACTCCGCAAGCTGAATCTGTACCAGAATGATCAGCTGTGCATAATTATGTGTGTAATAAATAGTTCAAATACATTGACATTCGTCGTGGTTCACCACGACTGAACTAGGAAACTCTTGTGTGAGGTTATTCGTAGCCAAGGAGTTTTAATTTGCACAA
>JABMCL010003305.1:10000-30000 GCA_018857735.1 Alviniconcha marisindica | reverse complement strand
GACTGTATTGCTTGAGATGCTGTCCCAGTGATGACAATGACGTCAGACGAACAGAGATTGGTCCCAGCGTCATGCACTGGCCCTTTTTCCGCGGCCAGTAACAACCCGTCCTCTGACGTAAACGTTACAGTGACCACATGACAGCGTGTGCAAAACGACATGACACTTCGAGTGAAAATAATCTGTATATAATAAAACTGACTGTACTAGAATTAACCAAATCTCTCTCTCTCTCTCTCTCTCTCTCTCTCTCTCTCTCTCTTCTCTCTCTCTCTCTCTCTCTCTCTCTCTCTCTCTCTCTCTCTCTCTCTCTCTCTCATGAACTACAGAGTTGTGCGCCGTGCGTCAGCGTGATGCAACAACTGTCGTCACACCTGAGTTTTGCCGTGTACATGTATTCATTTGTTCAGCATAAGTAAAGTGTTGCTGCCTCTTTCATAGTGCAGTAGAGGTGGTAGCAGTTTCTAACCATTTGTTTTACTTTTCAGTTGTTCGCACTTTTCTGTTGCTTTCTGTCCACTTTCATTTGCTAAGTAGACTGAATGAATAAAGTACTGACGTGGACAAAACTACGTGTCAATTCTTATTGCCTGACTTTATCCTTTGGACTTCACTGACTTAGTTTTAATTACCTCAAACTCATCCGTTTCATCACCAAGGGATACAATCATGCTGACGTCACTTCCGGCCACAAGACGCCACAGGTCCACCACAGTGTCTGGGAGAGGAAGTTGCGTCAGGATGAAGCTTCGTGGTTGACCATTGGTCTGCACACGACAAGGAAAACCGATTTATAAAACACACTTTTGTTTCTTTTCTTTTTTGTAACTTCTTCTTTCGACCAGCACGCAACCCCTCACTTCGATCTGGGCAAAGAGCAGAGAACAGCGCTATGTAAAAGTGATCCATTAATTAATAAATTCAAGGTTTTGCAGGAGGATAACTGACCGTCAGGCGAACTGCATTGATGTAGTCATTCCTTCCAGGTACCGAAAGTGTCAAGTGCACCACTTGGTCGTCACCTGTAAACACACACACACACACACACACACACACACACACACACACACACACACACACACACACACACACACGCACGCACACACACACACACACACACACCACACACACACACACACACACACACACACACACACAACACACACACACACACACACACACACACACACACCACACACACACACACACACACATAAAATTGTCATTTGAATTCTCCCAAAGTGACCGTACGGATGATATCGTATTTGGATGGAACTCATATGGTTTGTTCGGCCTGAATCGAAACGACTGTAATGGGAGACAACAACTAGGGCCATCTGCACCGTAATTAAATTTACGTTCACAAAGTGCCAGAGCCAACCAAGTAACCAGCCAGTCCAGCAACCAATCATGAAGATAAACAAGCACGCTTATCAAACCGACCAAATCTTATGTCATTTGTCATCTCCTCCACAAAGACTGTAATCCACCCCAAACAAACCAACAACCAATAAATCTACCAGTACAAATAAAACTATTGATGCTTTCCTCCAGAAAGCAACAACAACAAAAACAAGCGGCCTAAGTAACAGGCAGCCAATAAATAAATAAGCAATTTTGCCATACCATTCCGGTCCCTAAGGAAATAAATCAAAACAGGAAATTGTTATTAATACCAGGCTTAATTGTTATTTGCATTCACGAACACAAACCTGGCAAAACATCCAGATATCTGTTCTTGTTGATGTTTTCCTCTCTCTCGGCCTCCGTGTGGCTAGGTTTGTGCAACAACACCTTCATTTGCTTCAGCTTCTGTGGACGATATTATCATAACAATTACAGTCCACGAATATCACACAAGTTACTTCGCGGATTTTAACCTCCAGTCAACTGCCTCCAGCTCAAGACGAAATAATTAAGGCCTATCATACAAACAGCAAAGGCATGAAATAGATCGTCATAGGCAACGTTTGAGTTTTGTTGATACAGCAGCTGACAACCATTTCAATGACGTTGCATGTTTTTCCTTTTGTTTGCATTTGAGACAACGAGATCGTTAGCTTTATACACACAATTTTATTGAAGCACGTCAATACAATAGCAGGTACTAACATATAAAAGGTTAAAAAGAACGCCATTTTATTATAACAAAACACAGCAAGAAGATTTTCTGGTAATCCCCTTTTTCAAGCTACAAAACAACACTTAAACAACAGTTAAATGTTGAAAATTGAGATGTAGGATACTCACCTGATTTTGGTTTAGATATTTTGTTATATTGGTTTGTGTTTGGAAGCAAAGTGGGCATATGGTACGTGAAAACAAGCATCCTGAGTATTTGTTTCTTGCCAAAACGAAAGCACCTAGCTATGACGAAAATCGCTCGTTATTTGTTGTGTCATAAATAAGTTTTTTTTGTTTTATATAAGCGGCGGAGGGGCGAGGGCGGGGGAGGGGGGGAGGGGATTGTTCAGTGTTTTGTTTTGTGTTGTTGTTGTTGTTGTTGTTGTTGTGTTTTGTGTTGTTGTTGTTGTTGTGTGTTGTTGTGTGTTGTGTTGGTTTGATGTTGCTTTTGATGTGTTGTTGTTGTTCTTGTGTGTGTGTGTGTGTGTGTGTGTGTGTGTGTGTGTGTGTGTGTGTGTGTGTGTGTGTGTGTGTGTGTGTGTGTGTGTGTGTGTGTGTGTGTGTGTGTGTGTGTGTGTGTGTGTGTGTGTGTGTGTGTGTTGATCTATAACCATACCCATTTCGGCCCAAGACAACATCTAACCTGGAACTGGATGTCGATTGGTTGGTTGCTGTGAAGAGGGTCCACAGAGAGTCTGAACACGGAGTCCATGAGGGAGACAGGCAGTCTGCAGTCCTGACTTGTGTACGCTTCCAATAGCGCCTCGTGAAGCGCACAGTACTGAGACTGAAGGAAGAGAGGTTGTATGGTGTATAAGACAAAGCCTGCTATAAGCATATCAAACACGATGACTAAAACAACAATCTCTGAACAGCAAAGAAAAACGAGCATAAAAGGCATGCGTCGCCTGGCCAGCCTCGTTAGGTTTTGCTCAGTTCAGTTCACATTGATATCTACGCGCTCAGGAAAATCCATATGCGCTTCACCTTGTCTTCGAGACGTTTTCATCAACGCTGCCTTTCAAAACACTGTCAATGTTGATACGGTGTGCGATATAGCCCTTTCTCGTCCTTTTATGGTAGATAAAACAATAAATGCTGCACCATTCAAAGAGAAATTAAGCCACGCCTATAAAATAAATATCATGTATATTAATTCAGACACTCCACAAGTTGGTGGAACTGAAAATCATTCTGGAAAATACTCCAGCAATTGGTACTGAACTCCAACACGAGATCTGACTGAAGGGATGAACATGGATGTACGTGTTGGATGTACGTGTTGCTCTCCAAAGGAGCAGTACGTGTGAATCTACATGAACCTTCTTCTCTCTCTCTCTCTCTCTCTCTCTCTCTCTCTCTCTCTCTCTCTCTCTCTCTCTCTCTCTCTCTCTCTCTCTCTCTCTCTCTCTCTCTCTCTTTTAAGCGCACAATGCACAGCCCAACTAACCTTTGTCTGTACCATGTTGTACCGATCATTGCGCATGTTTTTGACCACCTCGAAGACGTCGACCTGTTCCTGGTGCTCCACGCGATCCATGAGAATGTCCAGGGCGATGAACGTCCCGGTTCGGCCCACTCCAGCACTGTGAAAGCAGGGGGCAAAACTCAAACAATAAGCTTATGCTTGACCGTTAAGGAAGACTAGGTCCTACTCTATAATACATGTAGTAAAACAAAGGAGGTTTTTCTTCCTTCACTTATTCATCTCTCTCTCTCTCTCTCTCTCTCTCTCTCTCTCTCTCTCTCTCTCTCTCTCTCTCTCTCTCTCTCTCTCTCTCTCTCTCTCTCTCTCTCTCTCTTGTTAGTACAACACTTCGAGGACCAGCCGGTATGCTCTGAAAGTGTTATGCTACATTATAGTTATTATGATTAACATCACATTCTGGACAGGAAAACCCCAAAGAGCAGAAGAGAACTCCACCAAAACGGACCTGCAGTGAACCAGCAGAGGTGAGGGTGACTTCAGGTTCTTATGGGAAGTGCGGACGGTCCTCCAGAAGTCCACCAGCGCAGTGGCTGTCGGGATGCCGTGATCCGGCCACGTGGTGAAGTGATACTGCGTCACGTGACGTGTCGCTCCGTCCTGGAAAAAAACGGGGGTGGGGGGGGGGGGGGAGGGGGGGCAGTGGCGGTACTACAAGCGAGCCATGACAGTGGGCATGCAGGCCAACAAGTACGTACACCCAATGCGCAGAGAGCATTTGCTGTACGTGTCTCTACGCTTGGCACTTAGCACATAGTGCCAAGTGCTACTGTTTAGTACTAAGCCCAGTCACATGTACATACCAATCATAAAAGGCGGGGTGGGGGGGGAGATACTTTTAAACGCTCATAAATTATCATCATGTCTCATCCTAGGAATAGTTTCCATTATAATTTTTCCTCTGAGAACGTAGACCCCATGCAATCATTCTTACAGAAAGGACCTCGCGTAGACACTATCCAACTTACCCCTCCTTTGATGTCAAAGGTCAATCATTCTTACAGAAAGGACCTCGCGTAGACACTATCCAACTTACCCCTCCTTTGATGTCAAAGGTCAATCATTCTTACAGAAAGGACCTCGCGTAGACACTATCCAACTTACCCCTCCTTTGATGTCAAAGGTCAATCATTCTTACAGAAAGGACTTCGTGCAGACACTATCCAACTTACCCCTCCTTTGATGTCAAAGGTCAATCATTCTTACAGAAAGGACTTCGTGCAGACACCATCCAACTTACCCCTGCTTTGATGTCAAAGGTCAATCATTCTTACAGAAAGGACCTCGTGTAGACACTATCCAACTTACCCCTCCTTTGATGTCAAAGGTCAATCATTCTTACAGAAAGGACTTCGTGCAGACACTATCGAACTTACCCCTGCTTTGATGTCAAAGGTCAATCATTCTTACAGAAAGGACCTCGTGTACCCACTATCCAACTTACCCCTCCTTTGATGTCAAAGGTCAATCATTCTTACAGAAAGGACTTCGTGCAGACACTATCCAACTTACCCCTCCTTTGATGTCAAAGGTCAATCATTCTTACAGAAAGGACCTCGTGTAGACACTATCCAACTTACCCCTGCTTTGATGTCAAAGGTCCTCGTCACGTACTGAGCTTTCTCACATGCTTGCAGCCCTGTGACTTCAACTGACCCGTACCTCTGCTTCGTGCCTGGGTCAGGCCAGTATTCTGCACACTTTCTCTGTTAACAAGTAATAGAAAACTGTTGTGACCAAAATGACACGACAGGTTTTACCTGAGAGTGCAAAGTCTCTCTCTAAGCCAAACAATGCACCCACCTGGAGATGGCAAATGCAAAATCCTACGTTCATTGTGGTTATAATTCTGTTTTAGTCGTCCTTTTTAACTCTTTTCTGACGCACGTAGATGTATGGGTGTCTGTGTCTGTATGTACATGTGTCTGTGTGTGGAATTTTTAACGTGCGCACAGATGTTGATGCGTGCGATTGCACACGGGGGCAGTACAGACACCGTAAAACTGACTCTGGGAGAAAAATCCCTTGCCGCACCGGGGACTCGAACCCGCGTCAGTACTGCGCCTGGCCTCTCAGTCAGCCGCTCTACCAACTAAGCTGTCCCCGCCCCTGAGGGTTATTAATGTAACCAGAACGCCTAGCATTAGAATTTACCATCAAAGCTTAAGATCAGCTTTATTGGCCGAGTCTTTAAACAGGCTGCATGGTCATGTACTGAGTGTAGGAGATAGTAAAGTGTGGCCAAACTACAGTTAGCAGTACCACAGATAAAGCCAGCGTACCTTTCTACCTTCCTTGAGATTGGTCAACATAACGACGAGCACCACGTGATCTTGCCACACCATTTTCCAGAAATCCCCCACAGTGTTAGGTCTGGGACCTGACGACAGAAAATCCAGTATTTTGTACACGTTCCGTTATGACCCTTCATTCACACTCGCAAGAGGGGTTAAATAAGCCAGTTCAAACATTTACATCACAATTAATTGTGACAAATCTATGATATAACACATTGATTACCACGTGTACTGACATTCTTGTGTTCATTTTTTTGTTTGTTTTTAGATTCATGACAGATACATCTGTTATTTCATCAAACATAATTGTGGTGTTTACAATTGTGGATTTAGTAATTAATAGAGGGATCAATCCAAGGGAAATAACCACTACTCCTTTGTTTTTATGTCCAGGAGTTATGTACCTTGCATTAGTGGTTAGAACAACGTGACTGCTGCAGATTCGTGTCAATAATATTAAGCCACTCATTGCATCATCGCAAAGCTGTTGGTCTTGATATTTCACAATCATAATGCCCTGAAAAGGATTCGCGCTGGGAACACACACACACACACACACACACACACACACACACACACACACACACACACACACACACAACAAACAAACAAAAATATATATATATTGTATATATATATTTTATTATATATGTGTGTGTGTGTGTGTGTGTGTGTGTGTGTGTGTGTGTGTGTGTGTGTGTGTGTGTCTTATACAAGATAGATATGATAGATAGATAGATATCGCTGGAACACACACACACACACACACACACACACACACACACACACACACACACACACACACACACACACACACACACACACACACACACACACACACACACACATATATATATATAGCTTTGCGTATACAACAGCTTTGCGTATACAACAGAGTCATGTTATTCATATGGTAACTGATTCCAAGAAAAAGCATCACAGTCGGATGTAGCTATTGTAAATGTGTTCACACTGTAGATATCAAAAGTTCATTTTTAAAAAAATCCACTGATAAGATGGCCAGTACTCATCCTGTGATGGAAACAATGTTTGCAACACTACATCACCCATCACCTTGTGCAGCAATGTACGCCTTCGCCGACCGAAAACCCTGCAAACAGAAAACCCAGAGTCAATCATAATTAAGCGACCACAGCTGTCAATGCACAAACGTGTGTAGAGAAAGGCTGGAAAAGTATAAGGCTATAGCTACCATTATGACAAGGTCTTTCTGCAGATGTTAATTGTTAGGCAGGACAGCGAAGTTATGCTGTCGTGGCCTCTTAAACGTGTGCAGACCTGTAGCACACGGTACCTCGAGTTCTGTCTGATCTAAAGGGCTAGACACTCAGTCCACCACCTTGAGACAAAGAAGAAGTGATAAAATATCATACTGCCTGAACCGGGGTTTGAATTCTCAACCTTTCCATCCTGAGTCGAGTCTTTTAACCACCCAGCCACCTTCAAGAATGATGACCAAATAATGTAGAAATCTCCGTCACTCACTGTGACGTAGCTGGCATTGATGTAGTCATTGGATCCTGGGTCTGGCTCTCCGCGAAGCACCACTCGCGTGTCGTCGTCTGACAAACACAAAGGGAACGTTATAGTAAATCGACGTTTAAAGTAATTGTATTAGACCATCTCCGTATGATGCTCGATCGCCATTAAAGAATATTACACTTAACAAATACCAAGATAAGTCTTCTCTACATTTTCTCAAGAAAGAATGCATTTAACAGGTACATATATAAATCTTCTCTATATTTTCGTCATTTTGATCGTTCTTGTGTACAATAACCCAGACGGTCCCTGGACACTGAACATCAATGCCAAATTGTATTTATTTTTTATTTTGCTTCATTCAAAGTTGTTCCCTCTTTTTTCTTAACCGCTTGATAAATGTTTTCATCTCCGTTTGAACTACTAAACGTTTTTCAAATCATGAAATTCTTGTGTGCGTGTAATACGATTAATTTGTGCCTGCTTACAACATAAGAAATAAAGAACTTCAGCATCAGGCAGACAGAGAGGGACAGAGACAGAGAGAGACAACAGAAACAGACAGAGACAAACAGACAGACACAGACAGACAGACAGGCTGACACAGACAGGCAGACAGGCTGACACAGACAGACAAACTGACAGACTGACACAGGCAAGCAGAAGCTGCCGCGGAACGCGACTGTTACCTAATGAAACTCACAGGGCAAGATGGAGTTATTAAACCTGTTCCTGCAGGAGTTTTCATCTTTGGAGCCAGAGTCCTGGGCTTTGACCAGACGCACAGGCAGCATCTACAAAGAGTATTTTCAGTGTCAACCTGAGTACACTTACAATCACATACTGGCAGTGTCAGCGGTAACAAATCGCATGTGTTCAGTGTCAACATGGTACATTTACAGTCATAAACTGACAGTGTCTGCGGGAACAAATAGCATGTTCAGTGTCAACCATAATACATTCACAGACACACACACACACACACACACACACACACACACACACACACACACACACACACACACACACACACACACACACACACACACACACACACACACACACACACACACACACACACACACACACACACACACACACACACACACACACACACACACACAACCACAACAACAACAACAACAACAAAAACGTTCAGTTTCAGCTTCGGTCGGTCAGTGTCCGCAGTAAGAAAAGTATGTTCAGTGTCAAAGAGTGTATATTTGCAGTCATGTATATACAGGCTACAGTCACACACTGGATGAAAAATACCTATACACCTTTACTCAGCATTACTGTATGACTTTCCGCTGGGGGAAAAATAAACAAAAACAAAACAAAATCTCTGTGCAAGATGGACCACTGTATCACCCTTCCTTTTGGCATCAAACATACAGTGTTCTGGAAGGAAAGTTTTGATATAAAATTTATTCCTGACCTGTCTTCAGTAGTTTGCCACAACAAAATTATTGACAGACAGGACTGATCAATTATTGATAGACAGGACTGATCAATTTTTCTGCCAACGATCCTTCTAGGTGAGTGGCGTTCCGGTTGTTCTCAGCGGAGTTACAGAAGGTTTTTGTCTTCTTATTTTTCTTCTTCTTCTTCTTCGAAATCAGGAAGTTGTTTGTTCAAGTCCTAACCCTTTGTGTGTTGAATTGATTTGTTTTCTCTAAATTGTTCCAAATAATTAATCGTTTTTGTAGAGATAGGGGACGGAGAATGTATGGCATGGTAGAGAGTCTCACCTCAAACTCTGCATCGATGTCGTCACCACTCAGTTTGTTCAGCAGGTATTGCTGCAACGAGTCCAGCTTGAGACTGGTACGTTTAGACGTCATGTAAACGTCATCGTTGTAATACACCCGCTCGCGCGCCATCACGTCATAGCCTCTCTCTGCGTCCACGTTGCCGTCTATCTCCACCTTTTCCACTTCCTCTTCCGCTTCCGGTTCAGGGGACTGCGGTGTTGCTTTGCAAGTAGCTGTGGTCGCGACGTTGATGTCTTGCTCTGTGTGGACTGTGAGGTTGTCCTTGCCGCTAAAGCCAACGTTGACATAGGAGGAGGATGAAGCGGGTGTGTTCTTATTCATACCTTTCTGCTTGACAGTTTCAGCTGGTTCTGGACGAGCTGGAAAGGTGTGAAATCAAGGCAGACCTGTCTTACATTCTGACTATAAGTATGCACAGACATTGCTATGGTAGCTCCTACATAATCAAATCTGGTGTCGAATACTATGTATTTCGGAATCAAATTAATATTGAATGTATTTCTAGAAGCAGCATCTGTTTTCATTTCTTTCTTTCTTTCTTTCTTTCTTTTCGGGGGAGGGGGGGGGGAGAGGTGGTGGGGGGGTGACAGGGGGTTGTGTGTGTGTGTGTGTGTGTGTGTGTGTGTGTGTGTGTGTGTGTGTGTGTGTGTGTGTGTGTGTGTGTGTGTGTGTGTGTGTGTGTGTGTGTTCTTAGAAACCCCTTCACGTAGTAGCTATCAAGTGGTAGTGAGTAATCCTAAGCTGAAACACCTCAGACCAGAGATCACAAAGTTGAACAGCTTACAGTCTGCAGCTTCAGAACCGAAAAAAGCTCCTCTTAGTCTTGTTACTGTCTCTGTGATCTGGATTATGTCACGTTGTGCGACCGTAAGCTGAATTAATTTTCTAATAATGCACCTTTCTTTTGGGACTTTTCTGGGCTGTCTGTCGTCATGACGGTGTATGTGATGGCGGCGTTTTCATAGACGTCGTTTTGCGATGACTGAGTAGCAACGAGTTCACTCATCTGCACGTCCTGCTCCATCGAGTCCTTGGACCTAGCCCTGCTTCGTCTGAAACAAACACAGTACAAGAGATCCGTTGCTTTTCGTCTTCTATTACATTATGGTTGTTTGCTCGAATGCACTTTTTGCCACAAAAACAAAGTCGGCTTGCCTTTTGCCCCTCGAGTCCAGCTACCCAACTTAAGAAATTAATCCTCAACGTGCATTGGTGAAGTCATCTCTCTTGAACCTCTTCAAAACATTGACAGGTCAGTGCTGCAAGAGGGTATGAAAGAAATGTGATTAGCCTAGCGTTACAACTGAATCCACGTATATAGTTATGGTATTCTTCCATTTAACCATTTAGACATTCAGTGTGGTATTCTTCCATTTAACCATATAGTCATTCAGTGTTGTCGTTTACTACTAACACCACAAGAAATATTATTTGGTAGTGGTAGCAACAGCAGAAGCAACAGAGTATTAGTATGTTACAGTATAAAGAGAAGGAGCAGTAGCAGTAGGCCTAAAATATAGTAGCTGAAAGTGGCGTCGCTGCAGCAACCGTCATAAAGGTAATACTGATACAGCAGGAGTAGAGGCAGCCGTAGTAACATATTATTTTAACCTAACAGTGGTAGCAATCGCAGCAACAGTTGTAGTAGTGGGAATGCTGCAGTTGCAACCCATGTTAATATATATTTCTCAAGTGTAGAGGTGCGTTACTCACCTGAAAACAACAATCACCACAGCCACTGCTACCACTGCCAGCAGTACAATCACAGCACCAGCCACGGAACCAACGAGGACACCTGTACTGGTCATCTGAGTGCTGGTCATCGCTGCTGGGACAAACGTGGAGTATAACGTTAGCAGAGTCAGAACCTGTACTGGTCATCTGAGTGCTGGTCATCGCTGCTGGGACAAACGTGGAGCATAACGTTAGTAGAGTCAGAACCTGTACTGGTCATCTGAGTGCTGGTCATCGCTGCTGGGACAAACGTGGAGCATAACGTTAGCAGAGTCAGAACCAAAAAGACAAATTACAAGTCGGCGTCCACTCCCAGAAATGTCCAATGATAGTTACAGGGAATTCAATCAGACTGGTTCTTTTCATGGGAGGAAAAGGAGGGCGAGTTTTTCTTTTTCTTTGTTCAGTTGACTCGAGTTCATATAGAGGAGTAAAAGATGAGCGATGGGTCTGTCAACATGCATCATGATGATTAATAAGTGAAATAATTATTCTTCCTTTAGGCCGTCGTACAGTTTGTACTGTTTCCCAGATGTTAATAGTCATCGTTCAGTTTGTACTGTTCCCCACATGTTAATAATCATCGTACAATTTGTACTATTTCCCAGATGTTAATAGTCATTGTACAACTTGTACTGTCCCCCAGATGTTAATATAATTTTAATTTTAAATACGTCTCCCAGATGTTAATAATCATTGTACGATTTGTACTGTCCCCCAGATGTTAATAATCATCGTATAATTTGTATTGCTGCCCAGATGTTAATAATCATCGTACAATTTGTACTATTTCCCCATCGTACAATTTGTACTATTTTCCAGATGTTAATAGTCATTGTACAATTTGTACAGTCCCCCAGATGTTAATAATCATCGTACAATTTGTGCTGTTCCCCAGACCTTAAAAATCATCGTATAATGTGTACTTTCCCCCAGATGCTAATCATTATCGTACAGTGTGTAATGTTCCACAGATGTTAATCATCATCATACGATTTGTACTGTCCCCCAGATGTTAATCAACATCGTACAATTTGTACTGTCCCCCAGATGTAAATAATCATCCTACAGTTTGTACTACTTCCCAGATGTTAATAATCATCGTACAATTTGTACTTTCCCCAGATGTTAATATAATTTTAATTTTAAATACGTTTCCCAGATGTTAATAATCATCGTACAATTTGTACTGTCCCCCAGATGTTAATAATCATCGTACAATTTGTACTGTCCCCCAGATGTTAATAATCATCGAACGATTTGTACTGTCCCCCAGATGTTAATAATCATCGTACAATTTGTACTGCTGCCCAGATGTTAATAATCATCGTACAATTTGTACTATTTCCCAGATGTTAATAGTCATTGTACAATTTGTACTGTCCCCCAGATGTTAATAATCATCGTACAATTTGTGCTGTTCCCCAGACCTTAACAATCATCGTATAATGTGTACTTTCCCCCAGATGTTAATCATTATCGTACAATTGTAATTTCCCAGATGTTAATATCATGTACAATTTGTACTGTCCCCCAGATGTTAATAATCATCGTACAATTTGTCTGTTCCCCAGATTAAAATCATCGTAAATTGTACTTTCCCCAGATGTTAATAATCATCGTACAATTTGTACTGTCCCAGATGTTAATAATCATCGTACAATTTGTACTGTTGCCCAGATGTTAATAATCATCGTACAAATTGTACTGTTGCCCAGATGTTAATAATTATCAAATACGAGTACGGTATTGTTTTACTATACGTTTGATTGCCCATAAGCTTCTAATTCTTGATGAGCACGATTTCGTGACGTCACAACAGTTTATTTTACATCAGCACATTGTGCAATATCACGATCCCATTAGTTTCTTGATGAACACGATTTCGTGAACACGTCACATTTTTTTTATTTTTCACAGTTTATTTTACATCAACACATTGTGCAATATCTCGATCCCATAAGCTTCTTGATGAACACGATTTCGTGACGTCACAACAGTTTATTTTACATGAACACAATACAATACAACTTTATTGTCTCTCTGTAGAGAAATTAGCTTTCTGGCTCGTCATTTACATAAAAACATTCAATACAGTTAACAATAAAACATCAATAACTCAATGAAACATGGAGCTAAAAACCGCTCAAATACAAGGAAAATACTTACCAATAACAATGTACACACACACACACACACACACACACACACACACACACACACACACACACACACACACACACACACACACACGCACGCAACACGGACGCACGAACACACGTACGTACGCAAGCACGCACGCACACAGTGACGTAAATCCCGTGCCGATTACTCGTTTTCAACTGTTACATACCAGTATCACATAAGTTCCCCAGCCAACCGGGTCCACACGAGCAGCTTCCCGTCACTTTATCGCACACGTCATTGCACCCGTCACTGCATGTCTGGGTGCAGTTCTGACCGTACGTTCCGTTTGCACACTCTGTAATGTTCAAAAACAGGTGTACTAGTACACTACTAGGTACATGAGATTCGCCAAATGTGTTTGAGGTCACACGCACGCGCACACACAACACACACACACACACACACACACACACACACACACACACACACAACACACATACACACACACACACACACACACACACACACACACACACACACACACACACACACACACACACACACACACACACAACACACACACACACACACACACACACACACACACACACACACACACACACACACACACACACACACACACACACACACACACACACACACTCACGCACGCACGCACGCACACACGTACGTACGCACGCACGCACGCACACATTGTGCAATATCACAATTATGAAACAAAGAAAGCATTCTGTTCCTTTTGGACAAGCAGCAGTTGAAGATGAAGCTGTTTCAGGCCGTCGAAGATGCTCGAGCCTTCATCGATGGCGTGATTTCTGGTATGCATCAGTCACCGTAGTCTGGTGCCATATTTGTTCGGTTTCAAAGGATGACTAAATGTGTGCATGCCGAGGGTTTGCTCGAAAAATTAATGCAAGAGATCCGTTTGCGTGCCCTGATCTCCACATAAAAAAATTAAGGGGTCGGGTTCACCCTCGTAAGGACTGTTCCTTGGGCTTCCCATCCACCCCGTTTTATCGTTTGTTGGGTTCCCCACGTATCTCAGTTTGTTGGGTTCCCCACGTCTCTCAGTTTGTTGGGTTCCCCACGTATCTCAGTTTGTTGTATTCCCCACGTCTCAGTTTGTTGGGTTCCCCACGTCTCTGAGTTTGTTGGATTCCCCACGTCTCTGAGTTTGTTGGGTTCCCCACGTCTCAGTTTGTTGGGCTCCCCACATCTCTCAGTTTGTTGAGTTCCCCACATCTCATCAGTTTGTTGGGTTCCCCACATCTCAGTTTGTTGGGTTCCCCACATCTCAGTTTGTTGGGCTCCCCACGTCTCTCAGTTTGTTGTGTCCCCACGTCTCTCAATTTGTTGGGCTCCCCACGTCTCAATTTGTGCGTTCCCCACGTCTCATTTTGTTGGGTTCCCCACATCTCATTCTGTTGGGCTCCCCACGTCTCAGTTGTTGGGTTCCCACATCTCATCAGTTTGTTGGGTTCCCCACATCTCAGTTTGTTGGGTTCCCCACGTCTCAGTTTGTTGTGTCCCCACGTCTCTCAGTTTGATGGGCTCCCCACGTCTCTCAGTTTCTTGGGCTCCCCAAGTCTCTCAGTTTCTTGGGCTCCCCACGTCTCTCAGTTTGTTGGGCTCCCCACGTCTCAGTTTGTGGGTTCCCCACGTCTCATTTTGTTGGGTTCCCCACATCTCATTTTGTTGGGCTCCCCACTTCTCAGTTTGTTGGGTTCCCCACGTCTCTCAGATTGTTGGGTTCCCCACGTATCTCAGTTTGTTGGGCTCCCAACGTCTCAGTTTATTGGGTTCCCCACATCTCTCAGATTGTTGGGTTCTCCACATCTCATTGTGTTGGGCTCCCAACGTCTCAGTTTATTGGGTTCCCACGTCTCTCAGTTTGTTGGGTTCCCCACGTCTCAGTTTATTGGGTTCCACATGTCTTAGTTTGTTGGGTTCCGCATATCTTTGTTGGGTTCCCCACGTCTCAGTTTGTTGGGTTCCCCACGTCTGTCAGTTTGTTGGGCTCCCCCACGTCTCTCAGTTTGTTGCGCTCCCCACGTCTCAGTTTGTTGTGTTCTACATGTCTTTGTTTGTTGGGTTCCCCACGTCTCAGTTTGTTGGGTTCCACATGTCTTAATTTGTTGGGCTCCCCACGTCTCTCAGTTTGTTGGGTTCCCCACGTCTCAGTTTGTTGGGTTCCACACGTCTAGTTTGTTGGGTCCACATCTCCCCACGTCTCTGGCGGTTCCCCACGTCTAGTTAGCCCTGGTCCACCAGTCTCTAGTGGGCTCAAACCAACACACTACACAATTACCACCACGTCTCACGTTTGTTGGTTACACACGTCATACGTTTGTTGTCACAACACTCTCTCATTTCTCCCCACTCTCATCTACCACACACACACACACAGCCACACAACCACAACACACCACCAATCACCTCTTCCTCATCTTTTCCCCCTCTCTCTTTCTCCTCTCTCCTTCTCCATCATTCTCACCTACTCTCTCTCTCTCTCTTCTCTCTCTCTCTCCTCTCTCTCACACACACACTCACCCACACAACACACACACACACACACACACCACACACACACACACACACACACACACACACACACACACAGAATCTAACGTTTACGTCCCCACCTTTCAGCGTGTATGGTTCTCCACGCTTCTGTGTTTGTGTTCCTTACGTCTGAGCGTTGTTGGATCTAGGGTTTCTCCACACTCATCAACGTTAGTGGTCCTCCTCCACCCTCTTCGCTTAGTTGGCCTCCACCCCACCCCTCCTCCAGCGTTGTTGGGTCCACCTCCTTCACGTTTGGCCACGCCCCTTCTCAGCGTTAGTTGGGTCCCCACCCCACCCCTCCTCTCAGCGTTAGTTGGGTCCCAACCCCACCCCTGTCCCCCACCCACCCCACCCCTCCTCTCACTGTTGGGTCCCCCCCCCCCCCCCCCCGACCCGCAACCCCCTCCTCGTCTTAGCGTTAGTTGGATCCCCCATGTCTCAACGTTTGTTCGGTTCCCACACCCGAGTATTGTTACTTGCTGTTTGTATTGCTTACCTTTTACTTTACATAAGGGCAACACAAAATCCCCACTGCAGGCGGAGCAGTTGCCGTTCACATGATGGCAGACCTCATCCCCCTCACACTGACCACAGGTTTCTCTGCACTCTCTGCCGTACCTTCCTCCGTCACACTCTGAAACACGTGGTATGGAGGTTAGTACACTGACCCCATGTTACCCTCCGTCACACTCTGAAACACGTGACATGGAGGTTAGTACACTGACCACAGGTTTCTCTGCACTCTCTGCCGTACCTTCCTCTGTCACACTCTGAAACACGTGATATGGAGGTTAATACACTGACCCATGTTACCCTCCGTCACACTCTGAAACACGTGATATGGAGGTTAATACACTGACCACATGTTACCCTCCGTCACACTCTGAACACGTAATGAGGTTAGTACACTGACTCCTTTCCGTCACACTCTGAAACACAGTGACATGAAGGTTCAATACACTGATGACACGACAGGTTTCTCTGCACTTCTCTGCCGTACCGTCCTCCGTCACACTCTGAAACACGTGACATGGAGGTTAATACACTGACCACAGGTTTCTCTGCACTCTCTGCCGTACCTTCCTCCGTCACACTCTGAAACACATGATATGAAGGTCAATACACTGACCACAGGTTTCTCTGCACTCTCTGCCGTACTTTCCTCACTCACACTCTCAAACACATATCAGATGCCAAAAGTCATCCACATATTTTCCCTTCAACACACACACACACACACACACACACACACACACACACACACACACACACACACACACACACACACACACACACACACACACACACACACACATCACACACACACACACACACACACACACACACACACACACACACACACACACACACACACACACACACACACACCACACACACACACACACATCTTTGTCACATAGAATCAATCTCTTTCATGCAGATAGCTAATTATGTCAATTATACAAACATACCACATTGACGACAAGGGTGTAGCCTACCTTCAGTGCACATAGAGGTCTTAAAACCCGGTTTGCACGTGCAGTGGCCAGTGGCTTTGTCACAGGTACCGTCACAGCTGACGCTGCAGTTCTGAGTGCAGTTTATTCCGTGCGTTCCAGGTGGACATGCTGCACAACATCGCAAAACTCAAATGACTAACGCCTCAACAATTAATTACTTGCTTGTTGTTGTTTTCTACACTTCGACCTAAGTACTCATTTCTGGTTGTTTATACATATGTAAACAACCAGAAATGAGTTCTTATGAGAATTTTCTTTTAGGAATACCGTCGAAATCTTGATGATCGCAGCCGCTTAATTTTTTTATCCGGTTCTTTTTTTCTTTTTTTCTTTTTTTTCTCCATATTATTTCTTGTTCTCTTCCATGATCTTCGTTTCCTTCTTATATTTTTTCCTTCTTTCAGTCTCTTCATTTCTTCATCCCCCCCCCCCCCCCTCTCTCCTCTCTCTCTCTCTCTCTCTCTCTCTCTCTCTCTCTCTCTCTCTCTCTCTCTCTCTTTATTAACCAAAAGCTTACCTGTGTTCTGTGAATGCTCTACAGTGACAGGAAATTTACATTGCGATGCAGACAAACCCATCATTTTATCTCAGTGACGTAAATCCCGTGCCGATTACTCGTTTTCAACTGTTACATACCAGTATCACATAAGTTCCCCAGCCAACCGGGTCCACACGAGCAGCTTCCCGTCACTTTATCGCACACGTCATTGCACCCGTCACTGCATGTCTGGGTGCAGTTCTGACCGTACGTTCCGTTTGCACACTCTGTAATGTTCAAAAACAGGTGTACTAGTACACTACTAGGTACATGAGATTCGCCAAATGTGTTTGAGGTCACACGCAACACACACACACACACACACACACACACACACACACACACACACACACACACACACACACACACACACACACACACACACACACACACACACACACACACACACACACACACACACACACACACACACACACGCACGCACGCACACACACATCTACTTTATACAGATAGCTTATGTCAATTATGCAAACATACTACATTGACGACAAGGGTGTAGCCTACCTTCAGTGCACATAGAGGTCTTAAACCCCGGTTTGCACGTGCAGTGGCCAGTGGCTTTGTCACAGGTACCGTCACAGTTGACGCTGCAGTTCTGAGTGCAGTTTATTCCGTGCGTTCCAGGTGGACATGCTGCACAACATCGCAAAACTCAAACTACTAACTCCTCAACAATTAATACTTGCTTGTTGTGTTTTCTACATTGACCTAAGAACTCATTTCTGGTTGTTTTTATATATATAATTATGAGAAAATTTTTTAGGACCACCGTCGTAATCTTGATGACCGCAGCCGCTTAGTTTTTTTGTTTTTGTTTTTTTTTTTGTTTTCTTCCTTATTTTTTTTGTCTCTGCTGTCTTCTTCTTCTGTCTGTTGTCTCTTCTGTCTTCTCCTTCTTCTGTCTTCTCTCTCTCTCTCTCTCTCTCTCTCTCTCTCTCTCTCTTCTCTACTCTCTCTCTCATACCATCATCCTCATTCATAGTATCTCCTTCTCACCAACCGGCCACACACACCCGTCCCCGCACACTCATTACTGAGTGGGCATTTCCGCATTCCGTTCAGTTTATTCGTCTCGATTTTTTGCTGTTTTGATAGAAAATAATCTGTGAATACGGCTTGTTAGTTGTTTATCAAACGTGAATTTGTAAAACACAACTCCTGGCAACCGTTGGTGAGGCGGTCTGTTAAATGATAACATTACTAGAAGCATGTTTGAAAAATATTGTGCAGCCTAAATATGCAGTTTTCATGTCTTTGTAAGAGTTAATGGCTAAAACAAATAAACTTTCTGTTCTTGTTCTCTCTCTCTCTCTCTCTCTCTCTCTCTCTCTCTCTCTCTCTCTCTCTCTCTCTCTCTCTCTCTCTCTCTCTCTCTCTCTCTCTCTTAACCAAAAGCTTACTTGTGTTCTGTGACTGTTCTACGATGCAGACAAATCCATCATTTTATCTCATCGACGTAAATCCCGTGCCGATTACTCGTCATCAAATTGTACATACCTCTGTCACATAGGTTCCCCAGCCAACCGGGTCCACACGAGCAGCTTCCCGTCACTTTATCGCACACGTCATTGCACCCGTCACTGCATGTCTGGGTGCAGTTCTGACCGTACGTTCCGTTTGCACAGTCTGTAATGTTCAAAAACGGGTATCTACGGAATTTGAGATTTGCAAAATGTGTTTGAGGTCAGGAAAGTATAAAATCGGTTAAAACTGAGCCCGCGCTTGTTAGCCTTGTGTTGATGTATCATTAACAGTAAACAGAAATTTGATGCAAAAACAACAACAACTCCTGCTGCTGTTCACAGCCCGAAGTTGCGTTAGAAGAAAAAAGCGGTCTGCTTCATAATGATAACAATAAATGCATTTCTAATGCGCCGAATCCCTCTATGATACGCGTGTGAGGCTCAAAGTGGTATACGTGAAACAGTACAACAATACACTACTTAATTAATAATACATTACATATATCTCATTCTGTCCCTCACTCTTCCCAGGATGAACGTGTTCACACACACACACACACACACACACACACACACACACACACACACACACACACACACACACACGCACGCACGCACGCACGCACGCACGCACGCACGCACGCACACACACACACACACACACACAACACACACACACATACACACACATACACACAGATACACACACACACACATACACACACACACACACACACACACACACACACACACACACACACACACACACACACACCACACACACACACACACATGAACACAACAAACAACACAGGCACCTGCACAC
>JABMCL010003305.1:2500-5000 GCA_018857735.1 Alviniconcha marisindica | reverse complement strand
TTGTGTGCTTAAGTGGAACAGTGCTGTAACGATTATCTCACATTAACAACAACCCCCCCCCCCCCCCATTCTCGCGAGAGCATGCGAGATCCAGGCAAGAGAATGGGGGGGGGGGGGGTTGTTGTTGTTAATGTTGAGAGTATTCATCATTTACTAATTGTAATGCGTATTTGAGTGGGCGAGCGGGAACTGACGTGCGCGCGTGTGTGTGTGTGTGCGTTGTGTTGTGTATACATAGTTATTGTTTTCTAGGTGATCTGCTCCTGGTAGACTACAATATTTAAGGTTATGTTTGTTCAAATGTATGTTAATCTGGCTATGGCCATGAGTTGTTTGTACAGCACAGTGAATACAAGAATTTGTGATGATGATGATGATCTTAAGCGTCATCTGACAACCGATCCGGTTTGTACATGTGGCCGGTCTATTGAAACCGGATACTGCCTTAAATCCATCAATTCCCGCACTGATTAAATATCCAGACTTTATCATAATTAATAGCCACGGTAATACAGAAAATTTAATCAGGGGAAACCCTCACCTTCAACCACAAGTAAACTGTGAGCGTTTGCAATAAGCTTAGCTTGTTTAATGCTCACGCTTGCAATGATTTCGTTTTTTTTCAATATTTACTTGAAACGTATAAACAAACATTGCATAAACCAGTCAAACGAAAACATATTTGCAACTGTGCATGAATCGATCAAACAAACCGGCAGATTTTTAACTGAACCTGTTTTTTTGTTTCGTGTAAGTACATACTATTCATTGCCGCTTTCTATATTATGATGACATTTTGCGTGTGACAAACATGCAGATCTCTCTCTCTCTCTCTCTCTCTCTCTCTCTCTCTCTCTCTCTCTCTCTCTCTCTCTCTCTCTCTCTCTCTCTCTCTCTCTCTCTCTCTGACACACACACACACACAAACATGCACACACACACACAGGCACGAACGCATGGACACACAAACACACACACACACACACAAACATGCACACGCACAACATGGACACACAAACACACACACACACACACACACACACACACACACACACACACACACACACACACACACACACACACACACACACACTCACTCACTCACTCACAATGTGTTCTTGCCCAAATCGTGATGTTGTAGACAGGATAGGGACGACCCAGCTCCACTTGCCACCAGGGTCGCTTGTCGTTTTTACCAGTGTGAATACAGTTGGTATTGTTATCGTATATTCCCGAGTTATTGTTGTTAACTGCAGCACTTTCATTCTGTGCATTCAGTTTTGAACTCATCCTGCATTTCTTCCCCAAGGCAACATTTTCTGCGAGAAACAAGGAACCGCCATTACATAAACAATCTCGTCATACTTTTCAACATGAACACCATACCCCAATTTATCCAAATACAACGTCTAGTGTTTCTTGAAAACCACACTGAAATGCACGTAGCCACTCACGCAGTGTATCATTTACACAGACCAAGTAACTAAGTAACTTGGTGTTTTACGCCCAGTACACAGACCAAGAAACAGCCAAACACTATAGTAAGTAAGTTGTTAACTTGGTGTTTTACGCCCAAGCACTATAGATAAGCGATGACTCTTTACAGCTGGCGTTCACAAACAAATAACTGTTTAGTAGTGTTGTTGAGACCATCGAATGACTGCATGTAGTCCATTACATCAAGGGCAAATCCCAGGGCCACTGATTTTGTGTTGTCTTCGCTTTGGGGTCTTCAACATGTCCTTCGGGGGGTATTGTACACGAATACGACAGATTTAAATAACAATACCTAAACTCCAGGGATAAACAAAGCTGTTGTAAATGTGTGTGTGTTTCTGCAATCCTTGTGTGGGAACAAGAAACGATGTGTGTTTGTCAGTGTGTGTGTGCGTGTGTGTGTGTGTGTGTGTGTGTGTGTGTGTGTGTGTGCAGGGGATGTTTATATCTATACATTACATATAATGTAGGCGTGTTTTCATTATCTCTTGATATATATATAGAGAGACAGACAGACAGACAGACAGACAGAGGTGTGTGGATGTGTCGGCGTGTGTTGCACCTCTTTCTGCTTAAGTAGCACGTACCGCTCTCAATACTTACATACAGAGAGGCTACACGCGTTCAATGTGAACATGAACTAGTAAAACACAAGAACGTTCAGTTCAAACAAATACTTACCGAAATGACCAGATGTAGAGACATTTCCGATGAGAATTACACTGAGGAGAGCGAACCTGAATACAGCCACAGTCAAATCCATTCTCTTTTCACCCGTGTCCTGCGCTGAAATGCTAACTGCAGAGAGCGAGCGTTTATCTTCCTTATTTGTCGCCCGCCCAAGCAGGAAGTCTGTGTGCACAAAGCACAAAGAGGGTCCGGCGTCATACCGTATCATGTATCATGATGTCTGTGTATGTTCCCCCACACACACACACACACACACACACACACACACTCAGTCACACACACACATACACTCACACACATGCGCGCGCACGCA
>JABMCL010003691.1:42500-49896 GCA_018857735.1 Alviniconcha marisindica | reverse complement strand
ACACACACACACAAATTTGATAGTTCGGATCTGTACCCCCCTACACCCCCCCCCCAACCCCCCAATAATTTTGGGTTTTCTCTCCCCCTCTTTTCCCCACACAACATCGTTTTGATCTCTGTCTTCTGTCTCGTTCCTTTTTTTCTCCCCCCCACACCCACATGCCATGTTTGTCTCTCTCTCTCTCTCCCCCCTCTCCCCTTTAACCCCGTTTTTTCCCCCCCCCCCCCCCCGCCACACACACCCCCCCTTTTCCTCTCTCTCTCTCTCTCTCTCTCTCTCTCTCTCTCTCTCTCTCTCTCACGTGCTAGCTTATGACATGCTGTATTGGGGGAAGTGTTATATCGTTTGGGCCCGGGGGCGGCAGGGGGGAAACGGCCCGGGGGGGGGGGGGGGGGTCGGGGGGGGGGGGGGGGGGGGGGGGGGGGGGGGGGCTGAAAAGGGGGCTCCGCCAGCTGTGACTAAAACCTGGCATGCCGATGTGGATGAAAAGCAACATGACGCACAGAACCAGAACTAAGGGGAAATGGTAAACGGTTAAGTCACAGACATGCTACACACTGAGTTGGTCTATGGGTGCGTTTGAGAAAAATTATTCCCCAACATAAAAAAAAAAAAGCGAAAATTATTTGTGAATAAACAGGACCAAAAAAAACCCCAAACCCCAAAATAACGCCGCACAACCCCCCCCGGAAACAACAACCCCCCCCCACCCCAACACAAAACCCCAAACACCACTCCCCCTTTTTTTTGGCCCACCCACACACCACACACACACACACACACACACACACACACACACACACACACCACCCCCTCTCTTTCCCCTTCTCCCCCCCCAAACACACACCCCACACTTGCCCCCCCCCCCACAAAACAAAACCCCCACACACCCCCCAAACCCCCACACCAAAAACACCACCCCGTCACATACCACCACCACCACCACACACACAGGAAACACCCACACCCACACACCACACACACCACCAAACACACCACACACACACACACACCAACAAAAAAAATTTTTTTTTTTAAACACAACAAAAAAACACACAAACCCCCCTCCCCAACAAAACAAAAAAAATTTCCCCCCTAAAGGGAAAAAAACAATCACAAATAAAATTAAAAATACTGATACGAGAGTCGAGGGTGGGGGGGGAACCTTTGGGGCCCGATACTTCAATTGTTTATTCGTAAAAACTGCAAAAAAAACAATAATAATCAAAACAAAAAAAAATACATGCACGCAATACATTACAACGCCCAAAAAAAACACACAACCCCCACATTGACACCACACACCCAAACAACCAAACACAACAAAAAACACACCCCTGCCATCATGACACACACATGAACACAAACCCAAACCCCCTACCCACACATACAGACAGACAGACAGACAAACAAAACACACACACACAAAAAAAAAAACAAACCACACACACACACACACACACCAACAAAACCTCGCTAGGGTGTCTTCACCTGTGCCTTCCACTGGGCCAAAGATTCGGTAGTTCTTTTCCTTCCTCATCTTCTTTCCCGTTTCAGACAACAGCAGATGAAACAGCACGCACACTCATTCCCAACGGCCGTTTGCACAGGAACTCTCCGCCCCGCTATCCGCGTATTTTGTGCAGTCGGTCAACGTTGGGTAAGTCTCCCCCATGTTTTTGTCGGTTAAAAAAAAAAAAAAAGACAGAAAAGAAAAAAAAAAAAGAAGAAGAGTGTGTGGGGGGGGGTGTGTGTGTGGGGGGGGGGGGGGGGGGAGGGGGGGAGGGATTTTTCTTAAAAACTAAAATGATGGATTTGGAACTTACGACCTGCCTTGCCCTCTCGGGCCCCCGTTTCTCATCCGTCTGATGTGAGTTTACTCATTTCCGGCTCCCCGAGCATGGACTAAACTACGCCGCATCTCCTTTTTAAAAGCCGGTGTTTTTCGCGGGTTGTTCTCTGTCTGTTTTAATAATAATAAAAATAATAGTAATAATAATAATAAACTAATCTAATGTTAATAATTATTATAAAAACATTATTATACTACTACTACTACTGATAAAATTCCATTTATATGGCTACCCAAAAAGCCCTGGCATAAAAAAAGTTAACCTAATAAATTTCAAAACACTAAAAAGCCTCAACAATTTCATAAGGGGTTTTAAAAATCAAACCAACAAAAAAAACAAACAAAACCACCCCAAAAAGCACGCGCCCCACACACACGGGTTCAGAAGAAAATAGTGGAGACAGTGGGAAAGGCGTTTTGGGGGGTAAACAGGCCAGAACCGCACTGGGGAAAGGCCCAAATGGTGTGTGGGGTGGTGTGTGTGTGTGTGTGTGTGTGTGTGTGTGTGTGTGTGTGTGTGTGTGTGTGTGTGTGTGTGTGTGTGTGTGTGTGTGTGTGTGTGTGTGAGTGTGTGTGTTGTGTGTGTGTGTGTGTGTGTGTGTGTGTGTGTGTGTGTGTGTGTGTGTGTGTGTGGTGTGTGTGTGTGTGTGTGTGTGGTGTGAGTGTGTGTGTGTGTTGTGTGTGTGTGTGTGTGTGTGTGTGTGTGTGTGGTTGTGTGTGTGTGTGTGTGTGTGTGTGTGTGGAAAATGTGATGTGTGTGTGTGTGTGTGTGTGTGTGTGTGTGTGTGTGGGGTGTGTGTGTGTGTGTGTGTGTGTGTGTGTGGTGGTGGTGTTGAATGTGTGTGTTTCTGTGTACTTGAACTGCGGATTGTTTTTAGAATATCTTGTGTGTTTGTATTAGTTGGGGTGTGTGTGTGTTTGTGTGTGTGTGTGTTGTTGTTTGTTTATGTGTGTGTGTGTGTGGGTGGTGTGTGTTGTGTTTGTGTGTGTGTGTGTGTGTGTGTGTGTGTGTGTGTGGGGTGTGTGTGTGTGTGTGTGTGTGTGTGTGTGTGTGTGTGTGTGTGTGTGTGTGTGTGTTTTTGTGTGTGTGTGGTGTGGTGCGTGTGTGGGGGTGTGTGTGTGTGTGTGTGTGTGTGTGTGTGTGTGTGTGTGTGTGTGTGTGTGTGAGAGAGGGGAGGGGGTGGGTGGTGGGGGGGAGAGAGAGAGAAGCCGTGCGTGCGTGCATGCGTGTGTGTTGAACGAAGAAAATAATGAACAACATTAGCAAAGGACGCAGTGACACGGAAACAAAATAACAAAGTCGGGAAGCATAAAGGCTAATTCCATTCGTTCAGCAGCAAATCACCCAGTCGAGTCATTAGCAGAAGGTACGGAACATCCACACCGACATGGGGGAGAGAGAGAGAAGAGAGAGAGAGAGAGAGAGAGAGAGAGAGAGTCGCCAACGTTGGCCCATCTCTCTCTGTCTTTCTGTCTCTGTCTGTCTGTCTGTCCGTCTCAGTATCCTTCTGTCTTTCCGCAATTCAGTCTCAGTCTTTCCCTCCCTGTCCAGTTTATGCTGTCTGTCTGTCTCCGTTTCTCTCTCTCACTCTGTCTGTCTGTCTGTCTGTCTGTCTGTCTGTCTGTCTGTCTGTCTGTCCTCTCCCCCCCCCGTCTTCTCTGTCTTCTGTCTGTCTCTCCGTCTGTCGTCGTCTGTCTATCGTTGTCTGTCTATCTGTCTGTGTCTCTCGGCGTCTCTCTATGTCTCTGTCTCTGTCTGTCTCTGTCTCTCCGTCTGTCGTTGTCTGTCAGAGACAGACAGACAATCTGTGTGTGTGTGTGTGTGTGTGTGTGTGTGTGTGTGTGTGTGTGTGTGTGTGTGTGTGTGTGTGTGTGTGTGTGTCTCTCTCTCTCTCTCTCTCTCTCTCTCTCTCCTCTCTCTCCTCCTCCTCTCTCTCTCTCCGCCTTAGCCTTCTATTACCGTCTCTATTTCCTCCTTCTCTTTCAATCTCTTGTTCGTTTGTCCGTCCGTCTGTCTGTCTGCCTGCCTGTCTCTGTCAGGCTTAGGCTGTCACTTCAGTTATTTCTCCCCTCTGTTTCTCTGTTTGTTTGTCCGTCCGTCTGTCTGTCTGTATGCCTGCCTGTCTCTATTCGGCTTAGGTTTGTCTGTCCATTTGTCTTTCTTCGTCTCTCACTCCGTCTCCTTCTCTGTTGGACTTTATCTATCGTTAACAGGGGAAGAGACTAACTCTTCGAAATTTGTCTTTGATGTTTCTGTAGGGATTGGGTTTGGGGACTGACTTGACAATAGGTGAAGAGTTTTGACTGAAATGTGCGTTTGCTTATGTAAGTTATGACCTGAGTTTGACTGTCCTGAGGTGACCCCGCGCGGTTGGCAACGTCAAAATTAATCCAGTCAATAACTAACTAACTAACTATAACTAACTCTGCCCGAGTGTCTGCCCACCCCTGCTCTGTCTCTCTCACGTTCGGCGAGTCTGCCCGGTAGTGACGGTGAGTCTCCCTGTGTGTGTGTGTGTGTGTGTGTGTCTTTCTCTCCACCCTAACCCCCCCCCCCACCCCCCTATTCCCCACACCCCACCGCGCTGACACCGAGTGGGACCGAAATAGCCGGGTGGCTGGGTCACATTATGACGAAGACCGCAGTTAGACCAAGCTGAAACAAACCGGCGGACAACCACCAGCACACCGGCAACGCCGCGATCCCCACCCTGTTTCAACCCTCGTTCCCCCCCCCTCCCCACCCCACCAGCCCGAACACCACTTCCCCGAACCCACCCTACCATTACCATTACCCCATCCCTTCACACCCCTGGGTCAATGCCCCTCCCTCCCCCCTGCCACTGACCCCCCCCCTCCCCTTCCCTGACTCCCTTCCTTTCTTTCTGCCCCAGCAGAAAACCCGTCCCTCGTTTGCTTCACGCACCTCCAATGGGTCAGACCATTCTCAGCGACCCCCCTCCCTTTCCCCCTTTCCCGCCCCCCCTCTCTGTCTCTGTCTGCCCCTGCTGCTCTGTCTGTCTGTCTGTCTGTCTGTCTTCTTCTTCTCCTCTCTCTCTCTCTCTCTCTCTCTCTCTCTCTCTCTCTCTCTCTCTCTCTCTCTTCGCCTGATATACGTACCGGTTGCTGGGCGTAAAACACCAACTTATTTTCTTCTCTCTCTCTGTTCTTCTGTCTCTGTCTGTCTGTCCTGCTGTCTGTCTGTCTGTCTGTCTGTTTTCTTTTTCTTCTGTCTTCTCTCTCTCTCTCTCTTCTCTTCTCTCTCTCTTCTCTCTCTCTCTCCCCTCATTCTCTTCCTCTACCCTCATTTTCTCTCTCCCCCAACCCCAACAGGTTCCTCCCACCCTCACCCTCCCCGTACACATACCACCCCTAATCAAGTCATGGCAATCGTTGCAAGCTATCTTCCCAACTGCGTATCTATCTCTGTACCTATCTCTCTGCCCCCGAGAAGTGTGGTTCGGTCAACTTCCCCCCAACCCACCTACCCCCACACCCATTTCTTTTTTTTCTCTCTCTCTCTCTGTGTGTCTCTGTCTCTCTCTGTGTCTCTGTGTCTCTGTCTCTCTGTCTCTGTGTCTGTCTGTGTCTGTCTGTCTGTCCGTCTCTCTCTGTCTGTCTCTGCCCCTCAGGCTACCTTCCGCCCCCATCTCTCCACCCCCCCCCCCACCCCCTCCACTCCAAAACCCATTATCCCTTTTCGCCCCCTCCTACCTCCCCACCCCCCACCCCCACCCCGTGCTCCAGCGTTTCTTTTCCCCAGGTGAAGGTAGGGAGACGTGTACATGCACAAGCCCACAGCCCGACCCCCGTGTGCTGTATAGGAAAGGTGTACATGCAGACACTGGGCACAGGCGCCTGACGCTGGCTATTTTTTTTTTTTTTTTTGTTTTTTTGTTATTTGTTTTAAAATAATACCAAGCTTTTTGTATTTATTTATTGGTTGTTTTTTTGTTTTTGTTTTTCTAGTTTATTAACACTGGTGTTTGTCTTCTTTTTCTACCCCACACTCTCTTTCTGTGTCTCGTATGTTTGTCTGTCTGTCCCTACCCCTTCTCTCTCTCTGTCGTCTGTCTGTCCGTCATTCCGCCTGTCTGTCTCGTCTGCCTCTCTCTCTTTCCGCCTCTCTGTCTCTGTCTCTCTCTGTCTTTCTGTCTCTGTCTCTGTCTCCCTCTCTCTCTCTCTCTGTCATTTTGTGAGTCCTCCTTCCACACATCATTTTTGTTTTTTGTTGTTGTTTTTGTGTTAAAACAATTAATAACTCACCCCCTTTGCTCTACACCCCTACCCGTACCCTCCTCCCCCCCCCTTTCAGCCCCAACACCACTTCCCGAACCCCCCCTACCATTACCATTACCCCATCCTTCACCCCTGGGTCAATGCCTCCCTCCCTCCCCCCTGCCATTGACAGCCCCCCCACCCACCCACCCACCCTCTCTGTCTCTTGACCTCGACATCCCCCACCCCTTCCCCTCCCCCTCTGTTATTTAATTGAGGCATTTTTCCATCTTCACCAGTCCGTCCTTGTTGCAAACAACGTCACCTCAGTCCCCCCAACCCCCCTCCCCCCCCCTCCGCCCACCGATTTTGTTCTTTCTCTTAATTCATGCACCGCTGATAAACGACTATCACTGCCACAAAAATGAACTGACTAGCCCGCGTCTGGCTGGGGCGCCTGTGTCAGTTTACCGTGGGCCGAGGGGAAAAGCGGAGAAAGTGGCAACCTGCGTGGCGCAGTCGGTGTGGGTTCAGTGAGACACTGTGCGGGTTTGATCGTTCCGTTTTGGCGTCCTCGGTCGTCTAGTCCGCGAGCCGCAGAGCCTGCAGCAGCTGCATTGACTCCGCCAGCGTCACGCGTGGCCAGGAGCTGTGTGGTGGGGAGACAAGAACAGAGATGCTTCTCTCTGTCTCTGGCTCTGTCTGTCTGTCTGTCTGTCTGTCTCTGTGTCTGTCTCTGTCTCTCTGTCTCTGTCTCTCTCTGTCTCTGTCTCTGTCTCTCTCTCTCTCTCTCTCTGCCTCTGTCTCTGGCTCTGTCTGTCTGTCTGTGTCTCTGTCTCTCTGTGTGTCTCTGGCTCTGTCTGTCTGTCTGTCTGTCTGTCTGTCTCTGGCTCTGTCTGTCTGTCTGTGTCTCTGTCTCTCTGTGTGTCTCTGGCTCTGTCTGTCTGTCTGTCTGTCTGTCTGTCTCTGGCTCTGTCTGTCTGTCTGTCTGTCTGTGTCTGTCTCTGGCTCTGTCTGTCTGTCTCTCTGTCTCTATTTCTCTCTGTCTCTCTGTCTCTGTCTCTCTGTCTCTGTCTCTGTCTCTCTCTCTGTCTCTCTGTCTCTGTCTCTCTCTCTCTGTCTCTCTCTCTCTCTCTCTCTCTCTCTCTCTCTCTCTGTCCGTCTGTGTGTCTCTCTCTGTCTGTCTCTCTGTCCCTCTGTCTCTCTCTGTCTCTGTCTGTCTGTCTGTCTGTCTCTCTCTCTTCTCCATATTATTTCTTCTACAACTGCTAAGGATGAATTTTTTCCTCCGCTCTTATCATTGAAATGTATAATGTGATTGTG
>JABMCL010003691.1:20000-27500 GCA_018857735.1 Alviniconcha marisindica | reverse complement strand
GAGAGAGAGAGAGAGAGAGAGAGAGAGAGAGAGAGAGAGAGACAGGACAGACAGACAGACAGACAGACAGACAGACAGACAGACAGAAGACGAGAACAACACACACACACACACACACACACACACACACACACACACACACACACACACAGAGACAGAGACAGACAGCTGAGAGAGAGAGAGAGAGAGAGAGAGAGAGAGAGAGAGAGAGAGAGAGAGAGAGAGAGAGAGAGAGAGAGAGAGACAGACAGACAGACAGACAGACAGACAGACAGACAGACAGACAGACAGACAGAACAGGGGTGTGGGGTGCGTGGGGGAAGGGGCTTTGCTGCTCTTTTTTTTTTTTGTCGCCTGGAAGTCAGTGCCATCCGCACTCAACCAGACAGCAGTCCCGAGACGACGAGCACCGTCAAGGTCGGTAATGAACCCGTTCATTCAAATTCTCTCCGTCGGCACTGACTCAGTTCGCTCACCGCTGACCTGACTTTGAGACCGAAACCCCACCACAAAACTCCTAGCGGCATAATAACCAGACAGCACTGTTCACAGCCCTCCCGTCCCTGATAAGCCGGATGGTTTCTCAGTGTGGACCGCGTGTGAGCCGGTTTGGCCTAGCGGTAAGGCCGCGTTAGGCTGGTACTGAAGCAGAGGGACCTCGCCGTTCGAATCCGCTTTGGCTGTCCTTTCTCTTCGAAAGTTGTGGTCCCGGCGTGGACACAGTCTTGTGACTTTGTCCCTCACAATTAATGAAACGTTAAAATGGCTCTCGTCGCTGCCCGTCTTAATGCAGGAGTCATTCTGGTCAGTGGTGACAGCGTAGCGATAGGTATATAATATCTCCCCAGTCTTCCCCTACTTCCCCTACTTCCCCCCTTCTCCCCGTCCCTAATAAGCCTTGTGGTTTCTGTGGACGTTAAGCACCATGTTTACTTACCTACGTCGTGGACGTAAAGGGCAACACTGAATCGTGGCCCCCTCAGTGTCAGTCCTTACCGCAACTGAGTCGGTAGCTGATTACGTCCTGATTACGCCCTAATTACACTAAGCAGCTATCACGACAGTTTGGGACCTGACTACTCGACTGAAGGTGTTTATAGGCAGATCAGTCAGTACCTGATGATGATAATAATCAGTTTTGCCCGCTACTACCAGATTATCAGTCGGTCGATAGCCACAACAACAGTCGGTGCGGTCCCAGGCACCTGGCTAGGTTTTGGACTGACAGCAGCGCCGGGACGGGCCGTTTAGTGGGTGGATATTCAGGCAAAGCGCGCTGTAAAAAGCTACAGTCACTCATTAAAATTAATGATAATGAATACTTAGACTTAGAGCGCCGAACCCGCACTGGCCCTAAGCGCTTTCACACTTTTTTTAAAGTACATATTGTTAAAAGTCAACGCATACAACATGAAGGCGCGCGTGCGCGCGCGCGCACGCACTGCACGCACGCACGCACTGCACGCACGCACGCACGCACACACACACTGACACACACACTCTCTCTCTCTCTTACACACACACACGCACACACTCTCTCTCTCTCTCTCTCTCTCACACACACACACACACACACACACACACACACACACACACACACACACGCACACTCGCACAGACAGACACACACATACACACGCACACACACGCATACACACTCACACACACAGACAGACAGACAGACACACACACATTTCCTCTCTCTGCGCGAAGCGGAGCTGACTGACTTGGAAAATACACGCCGCAAACAGAAACGGGGGAGGTATATGTAGCCTACGCATAATTAACAGAAATGCGAAACAGCCCCCACCCCCCACCCCCCCTCCTCCACCCCCCCCCACCCAGCAGCCTCTCCCGCACGCACACACCTTTTTTTCCCCACCTCAGTTCTTCTGAAGTTGTGTGTGTGTGTGTGTGTGAGTGTGTGGAGTGGGTAGGTGGGTGGATGGTGGTATGTGTGTGTGTGTGTGTGTGGGGGGGGGTCAACGTCCTTTTCTTCTTCCGGCAAGACCATCGCCGGGTCAAAGACTCGTCTTGACCATCACTGTAGTACTGTCAATAGCAAACTGATGCTTTATTTCAGTGATCTTTTCAGACTTTGGTATGTCAGGACAGGCAGGCTAAGACGGACTGAACACGCCGTGAAGTTATAATCGTTTTTGTATTGAAAACATCTGTAGTATAGTATGTATGGTATGAAAACATCTGTAGTATATACTATGATGCACAGATACACAGAATCAGTCACGTCAGTACCTAATTGTTTTGTTACTGAACTGAAACTGTTGTAGTCTGTTTTCGTGGCCTCGACGCCTACCCTGCCCCCCTCCCACCACCCTGCCCCCCAAAAAAACAACAACAACACAACAACAACAACGACGACAACAACAACAACAACAAGACCGGCAGCAACCACCCCAGTCGTCAAGACTAAGCCGTAAGTATCCAGACGGGAGCTGCTCAGTATAGTAGACCCTGCTCCCTCCCGTCTCCCCGCGTCGACGGACGGCGTACACGTATACACACCCAGACACAGAGCGTGTGCGTGTGCGTGTGTGTGTGCGTGTGTGTGTGTGTGTGTGTAATTTAGTTATGTACACACGTACGTAGCGCACAGTACAGTAACCCGCCTATATACCGTACAGCGAGCCGCCCAGCTCCGTCCGTGTTAGCACTGAAATCGGCCCACACCCAGGCCATAGGGTAAGGGACGATTGGTGTCAAGGAGTGGGGAGGGAGGTAGGGAAGGGGAGGGGGGGGGGAGGGAGGGGAAGCGGCGAGGAGTGGGAGGGGGCGGGGGAAAGAGGCGGCGTGGCAGGGGTGGGGGGGTGGGGGGTGGGGGAAGGAGGAAGGAGGGAAGGGCCTGGAGGGGGGGGGGGGTTGCCCTGGGGGCGGGGAAGCACTACGTCACCCACCCTACCCACGACAGCGCGAGCTCCGTCCGCTTCACGTGAATCCCGCGGGGGCCCAATCAGGGGGTAGGGACAGAGCGTGACGCAAACGGACACTGCGCCATATTAGGCTATCCACCCCACCGGGCCCCCTCCCACCACCCAGCTGAACGAGCGAGCGCGAGGGGTCGGGCAGAGAGAGAGAGAGAGAGAGAGAGAAAAGAGAGAGAGAGAGAGAAGCTTCTCACGACGATCAATTCTCACGACCCGTGCTTCGGCAATTTGCGACAGATTTCCTCCTGTTCAGGTAAGTCTCGAAGCGTTTTTGTCTTCCCTACCCCGACTCCCGCGTGTGAAATGTCGTACCGACCAGCCACTGTGGTGTGGAGACCCCGTTTTCACCACGGTTTTCCCATCCATACGTTCGAGTGTACACACACACAGAGCCCGAGGGTCAGGCCTCAGCCACGTACGTACACGCACACCGCCGCACCACACCACACCACACACGCCGAACCGTCTCTATCAGTCATGGCTGAACCCGGGCTAACCGACCCAGCCACACCGCTGCTCTCTTAGCAACAAGTTTCCAGCCCCACTTCTGCTTCCAGCTTTGTTGCCAATAATTCTTTGAGGTAGGTGGTTGGAGTGTAGTGTTAGGGGAGCGTTCGCTCCAAGTTTTGTCCAGAATTTTCCAGGCAGAAACCGCTAGCGTCGCCGTGTATTTATGGCGGTTTTGCCAGTCGGTCGGTCTCGGCGAGCAGCACGCGAATATACACAGATGCTGTGTGCCCGTGTCAGTCAGTGGGTGGATGGGTGGGCTGTGTCCGTACTTAACTAACAACAACAACACGCGAGTTGCACCAGCGTGATGCGTCGGAGTTCGCCAAGCTGTGTGTATAGCCTACGGTTTCAGTACATACAAGTCTCACTGCACTGAAGTGACATCACAACAACAACGACGGTTTCAGAAGCGTGAGAATAGGCAGGTTTTCCGGTAGGCGCACGATCGCCTGTTTCCGACGTCGTTATTGTTTCATACTGCCTTATCTGGAGTCGACAGTTCTCGTTTCATTTTCGTGTAGTTGTGACACAGCGACCGAAAAACCTCGTGCGCTGCTGCTATTTTTGGAACGCTGAGGAAAGTGGTATGGATCGTGAATATTTATGACACTGACGTCACCAAATGTGTTGGTAGTGCTGAAAGGATTGCAGCCAGTACTTGGTGTGTGTGTGTGTGTGTGTGTGTGTGTGTGTGTGTGTGTGTGTGTGTGTGTGTGTGTGTGTGTAGTAGTGTGTGTGTGTGTGTGTGTGTGTGTGTGTGTGTGTGTGTGTGTGTGTGTGTGTGTATGTGTGTGTGTGTGTGTGTGTGTGTGTGTGTGTGTGTGTGTGTGTGTGTGTGTGTGTGTGTGAGAGAGAGAGAGAGAGAGAGAGAGAGAGAGAGAGAGAGAGAGAGAGAGAGAGAGAGAGTTTTTTGCTTCAGATAAAGTTTGTAACAATGGGGTGAAATCAAAGTGAAACTGATACACTTCACAGTGAATGTTTCAAACGCATTGACACTATACACATACACTGACTCAAACACACACGCGCGCACTCGAACACGTACACACAGACCCACCCATGTACTCTTACAAAGAGAGAGAGAGAGAGAGAGAGAGAGAGAGAGAGAGAGAGAGAGAGAGAGAGAGAGAGATTGATTGATTGAACTTTATTTCTCATCGGTGAAGATATTAGCACAAAGGCCGACTCACATATCTGCCGTTGCTACAGTACTACTAATAACCAAGACATTCACAGTGAAATATTATTACAGAAGGCTATAGACAAATACAGAGAGAGAGACCCAACCACAAACACGGTTATGATCGAAGGGCAAGCCAAGACTGAGTGATCCAAGAAAATCAAGTAATTGTTTCAGTTCTAGTACTGTGTGATCTCGTCATATTAAGACTACTACTATTACCACCACCACCACCACCACCACCACCACCACCACCACCGAACTTCTGACGTCTGGTCAATCCTTACAAGTTCTCTATCTATCTGTCTATCTGTCTACCTACCTACTTTGCACATGCACCTCAGTCAGTGACGCACAACCAACGGTTTTAAGCCACTGCAAGGTGTCTTACTGTCGCGTGTCGCCAAGGAGGGGAGAGAACTCGCTAGCAATGCTGGGAACAGTTCAGGGATGGGGTGGGTGTGATATAACGGGACGCAACCCTCCTTTGACCTTTGAGAGTACTGCGCTCCAACAGCAGCTTGATCGACTGGAATGCGCGACTGAGGGAGTATAAAGTACATTCTTATTCTCACTGTGTGTCGCAGAGTTCGGGAGCTGTGTGAAAAAGTCGAGGTGGCCGTCCTGGGCTGTCCGTCCTAACGAGCCTTCTGGTTTCCGTGGACGTAAAGCTATATTGAACCCTGCTTCGGCATTGGTCTCAGCTTGTCCCCTAATATGTCAACTGACATCTGAGGACATTAAGCAACACTACCTACCACTGTGTGTCAGAGAGCCGGTTTGGCCTAGCGGGTAAGGCGTTAGGTTGGTAAGCGGAGGGACCTCGGTTCGAATCCGCTTCGGCTCTCCTTTCTCTTCAACTGAAAGGTTGTGGTTTGTGGACACTGTCTTGTGACTTTGTCCCTCACAATTATGAAACATTAAAATGGCTCTCATCGCTGCCCACCTTAATGCATAAGTCATTCTGGTGGTGACAGTGTAGTGATAGGTATATGATCTCTCCACCCCCCCCCCACCCCCCACCGCGCCCCGCCCCCACCACCACCACCTCCATACCCCCCTTCTCCCCGTCCTTATGGTTTCTGTGGACGTTAAGCACCATGTTTACACTGTGTGTCTCAGATCGGAGTTCAGGAGCTGTGTCAGTGAAACCGAAAGTCGAGGTGGCCGTCCTGGGCTTTCCGTCCTAATGAAGCTTACGGTTTCTGTGGACGTAAAGCAACATCAGTCGAACCATGCTTACGCATTGGTCACCTTTTTTCTCCCTAATATGTTAACCGACATCCGAGGACATTAAACTCTACATCACCATCATCATCATCATCACTGCTGTGTTTGCTCCAAACTCCAAGCGTCGGTTTGCGACATCCTTCGGCGGGCGGAAGGTGCCGGAAAGCGATGCTCAGAGTGCGAGTCTTTCTGCCATTATGGAGCAGCCGCTGTCATCAGTTCCACTGTACTCTACTCCGCTGCCGGTCTATTTGTTCGTCAGATTTGCTTTGACGCCGGGTTGTCCCCGCCTACCCCCCCCCCTCCCCCCCGCCCCCCTTCTCCCCCTTCCCTCCTCCCCTTTGCCCCCTTTCCCCTGCTTACCCCCCCTTCCCCCCCGCTTACCCCCCCCCCCTCCCTTCCTCCTACCCACCCCTCTCCCTTCCCCAGGGAGAGGTATTGGTGAGGACCGAAACCCCTGGATGTGGGGCGTGGGCGGGGAGGAGGGGGGGGGGGGGGGGGGGGGGGGAGTGGGGGGACGGGGGGGGCATACCTAACGCTACACTCTCACCACCAGAATGATTTTACATTAATTAAGATACAACGCAGCGGTGAGAGCGCATTTTAGTTTCGTTAATTGTGATGGGAAATCAAGCCACAGGAAGGCGCCCATGATTTAAAAATAAATTGCTTAACGCTGCCGGCCGTTAGGCATTCTGCTATAAATGGAAAGGCGGGGTTGGGATCTCCCCTGTAGAGACTAGGCGGAGCGCGAATGCGCATTCCTGAGTGCGTAGACTCCATCTTCAACGGAATTTAACGGGGGAAATACACTTGGTAGCAAGAATAACATGGCTAGCATAATAACATCACAAACATTAACCAGCCGACCCCCCCCACCCCCACCCCCCACCCCCACCCCCCACCCACCCCCACCCGAAAAAAGAAAGAAGAAAAATGAAGAAGAAGAAGAAGAAGAAGAAGAAAAAGAAAAAGAAAAGAAGTTAAATAGATTTACAGTTGAGGCAGAACGCTTGAGTGGCAAGCGCATGGCAGTAACAATTAACCCCTTAACTGCTCCAGGCCGTAAATTTTCCGGGCTGAAAAGTGCCCGCACACGCCTGCGAACAGTATAGTTTCCGGTTCTGTAACCAATCTAATTTCAATACTGTGAGCTTTATGAAAATCCATTTACATGCTAATGCGAAGAAGAGAGCAAAAAATGGTCTGAAGGATTTTAAATTTTGCACTTTTAGTGGTCGTTTTCAACTGAATTCACAGCAGTGAAAGGGTTAAAACAACAACAACAGCGAAAAAGAAACAAGAAACAACGCTGTTAACGCTCTTCCCTGCTGTTTTCGCTTCTGTTCCAAAGTGCTGTCAGTATAATCAGGGGCAGGTGCGTCTAAGTCATAATAAGTCATAATAATAATTCTAGAATTTTTGTTGTGGCTTTTGGTTGGCTGTTCGGGGTTTCTACACGTATTTTGACCCCGCCTCCCTTCGCCCCGCCCCGCCCCTCCCCCACCCTCCCCCGCCCTTTTCTGTCTGAGGCATAAAGGATAAAGGCCCATAACCTATGCTTCCAAAATTCGAGCCGGTTTGGCCCAGCGGTATATAGGCTGGTAAACGGACGATGTCGGATCGATTCCCCGA
>JABMCL010003691.1:2500-15000 GCA_018857735.1 Alviniconcha marisindica | reverse complement strand
TTTCCCCTTCAACAGGGAGCATTTTTCGTCTTTTTAGAAGACGCCACGACGTCTTACAAATATTGTGCTGTGCCTTCCCCCATGAGATGATTTCTTCTTTTCAGCTGGAAACCCTCAGTGTGGTTTCGTCTGTCTGTCTGCCTGCCTGTCTGTCTGTCTGTTTCCCTGTTCTTTTTCCCCTTTCTTTCTCTGTCTGTCTAGTTAAACCTTCTAGTTTGGTCACTGTCTGTCTGCCTCCCTTTGTCTGCTGTTTTGTCTGTCTGTTTTTCCCCCTGCCTTCTTTTCTTTCCTTGCTGTCTGTGTGTTTCTCTCAGTGTGGTTTCTGTCTGTCTGTTTTGCCTGCCTGTCTCCCTGCCTGTCTGTCTGTCTGTTGTCTCTGTCTTTTTTTTCCCCCTTTTGTGGGAGAGACGCAAGCTGTGCTTTTTTTGGGCCCTGGCAGAGTAGCATTGACGGTGGTTTGGGTTTTTGTGTGAATTTGAGGGGGATCAGTTTGTTTTTTGGGATTTCTAATTTTGGGTGGTTTGGGTCATTTGTTTGTTTTTTAAAATTGTTTGTTTGTTTTTGGTGTTTTTGTTGTTGTTTGTTGTTATTTGTTTTTGTTTTATTTAGATCCCGGTGTTGGCATCCTTTTCTCCGGTGTATCCCCCAAAACACCCCCCCTCGCGGCACCCCTTACAATGATACCCATGTTACTTATCAAAAACAACAACAACAACAACAACAAAAAAAACAACAACAACTCCAACAAGTCTTTCAGCCAAAATATCAAAAACATCTGAAACAAAGACGACTGCCGGTGCTCCGAAACATGATCAGAACAAACAGCGTTCTTTTTCTCTTTTTTGGGGGGCTGTTTTGATCTTCTTTCATCAGCAAATATTTGGGGTTTGCCCCTTCAACAGGCAGCATGTTTGCTTTGTGGGAAATGACGTCACACATGACGTCTTACAAATATTGTGCTTCCCCCAGGGGAAGATTCTCTGTCTGTCTAGCTGTGTATCTCTCAGTGTGGCTCTCTGTCTGTCTGTCTGCCTGCCTGTCTGTCTGTCTGTTCTGTTGTCTCTGTCTCTTTCTTTGTCTCTCTGTCTGTCTAGCTGTGTATCTCTCAGTGTGGCTCTCTGTCTGTCTGTCTGCCTGTTTTTCTTTCTTTGTTTTTCTTTTTTTGTCTGTCTAGCTGTGTATCTCTCTGTGGCTCTCTTTTCGTCTGTCTGCCTGCCTGTCTGCCTGCCTGCCCCGCCCCTTTTCCTGTTGTTTTCGGGGTTCTTTCTTTGTTCCCTCTGTCTGTCTAGCTGGATTCTCGGTTTCTGTCTGTCTGTCTGCCTGCCCCCTTTTCGCCCCATCTGTTGTTTTCGTTCTTTTTTTGGTCTTTTGATGCCCCAACTGTGTATCTTCTGTGATTTCGGGTTTTGTCTGTCTCCCCGGTTTTGCCTTTTCATCTGTTGTTCCCCCCTTTTTTTCCCCCTTTTCCCCAGCTTTTATCCCAGTGGGTTTCGTCTGTCTGTCTGCCTGCCTGTCTGCCTGTCTATCTGTTTTTCCTGTCCCTTTGCCCTTTTGTCTGTCTACCCGGATCTCTCCGTGTTCTCTCTGCCTGTCTGTCTGCCGGTTTTCCTTCCCTGTCTGTCTGTCGTCTGTTGTCTCTGTTTTTTTTGCCTCTCTGTCTGTCTAGCTGTGTATCTTCAGTGGGCCTTCGTCTGTCTGTCTCCCGCCCCCCCGCCTGTCTGTCGTCTGTTGTCTCTGCTTTTTTTTGTCCCGTCTGTTGTCTCTGCCCTTTCTTTGTTTTGCCTCTGTCTCTGTCTGTGTGTCTGTCTCTGTCTGTCTCTGTCTTTTCTGTCTCTTATGTTAAATTTTTTGTAACATTTGGTCGCTAGTCTTGTACACTGAGTTTTTGCTGCCCGGGGAAAGGCCCCGGGGTTGGGGATTCAAAAATTTGACCCGAGTCCCAATTCCGCGTCACCGTACCCCCCATCCCCTGGACGAAACCTCCTTCTTTTACACAAATAATTTTCGTTCATACAACCAAAGCGAAATAGTTGAAGAAAAAACGTCAAACTGTTCAGGGTTTCGGCGTGAGGTGTGGGGGTGGTTGCGGTGTAAAAAAACCCCAAAGGGAGCCCTTTTGAAAGGATTTTAATTTAATTTAATTTAATTATTTTTAATTTTTTGATGAGATAATAAAGAAACCCAGAATCTTGAACACACACACACACACACACACACGCACGCACGAACGACGCCGCACGCACGCACGCACGCACCCCACAGAGAGAGAGAGAGAGAGAGAGAGAGAGGGGGAGAGAGAGAGAGAGAGAGAGAGGGGAAGGGGGTGTTTTTGGGTGTGTGTGTGTGTGTGTGTGTGTGTTTTGTGTGTGTGTTGTGTGTGTGTGTGTGTGTGTGTGTGTGGAGAGAGAGAGAGAGAGAGAGAGAGAGAGAGAGAGAGAGAGAGAGAAAAAAAAAACCCCCCAACAAAAAACAAATTTTTTTTAAAACTTAGGGAAAAAAACCCCCCAAAATTTTCCCCGTTTCAAAAAGCTAAACCTCCCTTTAAAAAAACAAATTTTCGGGGGAGTGCACTTTTCCAAAAGGGTTTTAATTTATGTTAAGGAATTTATCGCCCGAGTTCGTGGCGGACGAAAGCGGAATCGTTATTGTCACATTTCATAATTTTATTTGGGGAGATCGTTTTTAAATTTTAATATTTATAACTGATGAAGATTGGGACACGAGCGTTGCATTTTGAGCCACACTGTGGCAGCCGCTTCAAGATCTGCCTGTCGAGAATGAAAACGAAGTATAGGCTTAATGAGGATGGATGCAGAGCCCTCATAGAAGGAGGTTGGGTAACATGGGTATGTACACCTGATTCTGTCATCCAACCTCTCCAGAAGATTCAAAACTTTGCTGCAAGACTCGTTCTCTTGGCACCCTGCCGCCAACACTCAACACCTTTCCTGGAAAAAAAGAAAGAAAAAAAGAGAGAAAAAAAAATAAAATGCGCTGGCTTCCCATTTTGAGAACGTATTAAGTGTAAAGTCGCTTGTATGTGTTTCAGTGCTATAAATGGTTCTGGTCCTGCTTACCTATCTGAACCGATAGATGTCTGCACTCCGTCTCGTTCACTACGCTCTTCTTCAGACAACCGGGTTCTGAAAGTCCAGCAAAATACAAACGCGAGACTCATGGCTTTCGCACTTTCTTTGGACCCCACATTTGAAATTCACTCCCACAAGACCTTAGACACTGCTCAACCCTGTCATCTATTAAAGCCAAACCGAAAACCTTCCTCCACTGACAGTATTTCCGCCCTGACTAATATCAATACCCAGTTTCTGCTACAGTCATTGTGTGTGTGTGTGTGTGTGTGTGTGTGTGTGTGTGTGTGTGTGTGTGTGTGTGTGTGTGTGTGTGTGTGTTCCATATAATACTTGTGTAAACTGTTTTGGTAGGACTGCTGTACGTGTGTGTATAGAATATAATCCTATTTAGGTTAATACGTATGTGAACGCTCAGGGCGTTGATGAGCGCATGATAAATGTGCATTATTATTATTATTATTATTATTATTTTGCATGTGTCCCGTCTTCATTTGAACTGGTCCCGTAGTATTAGTTTTTTTCTTTTCTTTCTTCCGGGGGTTAATATGTTTTGTTCTGGTATTTAGATGCACTGTGGGGATATGTATCCAAAACATATACACACACACGCACACACACGCACACATATACAACACACAGAACAAACGAAAGAGAGCGAGAGAGAGAGAGAGAGAGAGAGAGTTTGGCCCCATTTTGCTTGGATTTGGCCAAACATATCATAGATTAGGCGAGAGAGATGAGGAGAGAGGCAGAGAGAGAGAGAGAGCAGAGAGAGAGAGAGAGAGTTAGTTTTGTGCCCCATTTTGCTTGGATTTGGCCAAACATATCATAGATTTGCAGAGAGAGCGAGAGAGAGAGAGAGTTTTGGCCCCATTTTGCTTGGATTTGGCCAAACATATCATAGATTTGCGGGCCAGTGTGGGATCGACCAGGTACACCAGTTAGTAGGTCAGTATGGAATGGGTCAAGTACGCCAAATTAGGTCAGCATGGAATCGGTCTGTTACGCCCAATTACGTCAGCATGGAATCGGTCAAGTACGCCAACGTAATAGGCCAGCATGGAATGGGACAAGTACGCCGCATTTGTAGGTCAGCATGGAATCGGCCAAGTACGTCAAATTAGTAGGTCAGCATGGAATGGGCCAGGTACTCCAAATTAGGTCAGCACGGATTCGGCCAGGTACGCTATATTAGTATGATCGCATGGAATCGGCCAAGTAAGCCAAATTAGTTTGTCCGCATGGAATCAGCCAAGTACGCCAAATTAGTATGTCTACATGGAATCGGCCAAGTACGCGAACATTTGAACGTTGAATCGGCTTTGTAGGCGTGTTTAGCGGTTTAAGAGATGAGGGTGAGTATGTCTACATGGAATCGGCCAAGTACGCGAACATTTGAACGTTGAATCGGCTTTCGTAGGCGCGTTTAGCAGTTTACATCGATGAGGTTGATGCAAACTGTCAGTGTACGCTGAGTCCGGACCTGCCGGGTTACCTAACGCACCTCTGTGTTTTTGTTCTTACTTGTTGTGGACTCGTACATGGGTGAAATGGTGACCAAGTTTACTTGTATTCGTTTCCTGGTGAAGCCTCAAAGGGGCGAAAGCTTGACAACGATAAGATCCTCGTGGGAACTTTCGGACAAGCTCTCTCTGTCTCTGTCTCTCTGTGTGTGTATCTGTCTCTCTTTGTCTCTGTCTGTCTCTCTGTGTCTCTGTGTGTGTGTGTGTGTGTGTGTGTGTGTGTGTGTGTGTGTGTGTGTGTGTGTGTGTGTGTGTGTGTGTGTGTGTGTGTCTCTCTCTTTCTCTCTCTGTGTCTCCCCTGCTACTTACTTTGTTACTGATCCATCAACAACTAGATAGATAGATAGATATTATTGTGAGAAGTTGATTGACTCATCAACTTGCATAATTACACTGAACCGGCGATGAAACATTGACCGATCTGAAGAGATGTCAGCCAGCCAACTGTGGTCCCGAACCACAGACTCGGCCGTGACCACGTAAAGAGAGACGTCCGCGTGCGGTGCTTCTGACGGCGACAGCGCCGCCTGAAACATGGTGCTTAACGTCCACAGAAACCATAAGGCTTATTCGGGACGGGGAGAATGAGGGGAAGGGGGTATGGAGGTAGGGGAAGAGTGAGATTATATACCTATCGCTACACTGTCACCACCAGAATGACTTCTGCAGTAGGGTGGGCAGCGATGAGAGCCATTTTTTGTTTCGTTAATTGTGAGGGACAAAGTCACAAGACAGTGTCCACGGACCACAACTTTTGAAGAGAAAGGAGAACCGAAGCGGAATCGAACCGAGGTCCCTCTGCTTGCCAGATTAATAATGCCTTACCGCTAGGCCAAACCGGCTCACGCGACAGCGCCACCTGAACCATGGACCTATATATATATAGGGAACTTACAGAAAGTCGAGGTGGACGTCCTGGGCTCCCGTCCCTAATAAACCTACGGTTTCTGTGGACGTAAAGCAACACTTTCAACTTTCAGCCAAGCGCTTTCGGAAACTCAAAGAGATTGACAGCTTTAAAGAAAAACGTACAATGCTCAGATACTCATAATTATACAAATCAATCATTATACAAATCAATATATATATGTCCATGGCCTGAAAGACTTGACTACCTTCCTGGCACTTGCAACAAATCCCTCTCCCCACTGTTACGACTGTGCCTGAGCAAAGATGGCACACGATCTTTCGGCGTGGGGATCGAGAGGATCCCAGGCTCTCCGAGCCCGGGCCAAAAGCCTTTCGCAGTCGGCCATGTGGGACCACTCTAGCTAACTCCGAGTTGACATTGACCTTAGCCCCGCGAGTTGTCGCCCGTCGCCGGGACTTGCGGTAACTGTTGAAGTTTGACAGCTGACTTGTTGTGTTGACGGCCCAGCGTTTGTTTCCCACACCGTGGCGACAGTCCGCGGACGCGAACCTCAAACCCGGAGGGGTCACAAGCAGCGAAGGGTTGAAAGTGTTCCCTTCGCCCTTCCTTCCTTCCTTCCCTCCCTCCCTCCCTCGCTCGCTCGCTCGCTCGCTCCTCCCGTCATCGTCACTGGTATGGCGCGTCGCTGCCGCGGCGGCGCTCTGCCTCGCTTAGCTCCCCTTGGCCCTTTCGCTTTCTAGGCCTCGGTTGCTTCCCCTTCTGGCGCGGTTGCTGTCCCTGCTTGCGCGGTTGCGCGTGAGAAAGGGGGACAACCCGTGAGCCGGGGCTCAGCGTGTTGACAGAGAAAATTGGACTGACACACAGCATAAAGACTGTGTCCACCACACCCGGGCATTCCGCGCTTCCCTCCTCCACCCCCCTCCCCACTCCTGCCCCCCTCCCCACTCCTGCCCCCCTCCCCCACCCCCCCACCTCTGCCTCCCTTACTTCTCCACTTTGCCGGTCCTCCCAGCCTGGGCCCCTCCCGTCCGGCTCTGTCTGTCTGTCTGTCTGTCTCTCTCTGTGCCGCTCTATCTCTGCTGTCTCTGTCTGTCTGTCTGGCTCTCTCAGTCTGTGCCTCTCTATCTCTGTCTCTGTCTGTCTGTCTGTCTGTCTGTCTCTGTGTGCCACTCTGTCTGTCTCTCTCACTCTCTCTCTCCTTGCATCCACCCTTCCCTCTCCCCATCCCCCTCTCCCCATGGCACCTCTCGCCCGCCTCTCTCTGCTTCTCTATCTCTTTTTCACACTCTATGTCTCTGTCTGTCTCTGTCTGTCTGTCTGTCTAATCTCTCTCTCTCTCTCTCTCGCTCACTGTCTGTGTCTCTGTCTGTCTGTCTGTCTGTCTCTCTCTCTCTCTCTCTCTCACACACACACACACACACACACACACACACACACACACACACACACACACACACACACACACACTTCTCTCTCTCTCTCTCTCTCTCTCTCTCTCTCTCTCTCTCTCTCTCTCTGTGCTGAACAACACACACACACACACACACACACACACACACACACACACACACACTCACACACACTCACACACACACACACACACACACACACACACACACACCACACACACACACACACACACACACACACACACACACACACACACACACATTCTCTCTCTCTCTGTGTGCCTGAAACACACACACCCACACACACACACACACACACACACACACACACACACACACACACACCACACACACACACACACACACACACACACACAACACACACACACACACTACTCACTCTCTCTCTCTCTCTCTCACTCTCTCTCTCTCTCTCCCTCCTTCTCTGTGCCCCCCTCCTCCTCAACACACACACACACACACACACCCACACCATACCTATCTCCACCGCCCCGTTCTCTGCCCTCCTTCGCGCCCGGGCTTTCCTCGAGCGCGCGCACTGCCGAGCGCGAGCGTTGCGCGTGCGTAGGTAAGTTCGGCATTTCCGTCGTGCCGAGTTATTGACAGCGATCGGGAGAGCGACGAAACGGAGAGGACTGAAGTGGTCCACGTATTAATGAGCAGACAAGACACTCCCAGTTTTCGATGAGACACTGACATGCGCTGACACTGACACAGACATACACTACGCGCGCGCGCGCACGCACACACACACTCACGCGCACGCACGCGCGCGCACCCGCACACACATACACTGACACACACACACACACACACACACACACACATCACAACACAACACACACACACACACACACACACACCGATAAATCCACACACGCACGCACGCGCACCGCACTTATGATACATTGACACACACACACACCACACACACAGACACACAGACACACACACACACACACACACACACACACACACACACACACACACACACACACACACACACCCCGATAATCCACACACGCACGCGCGCGCACCCGCACATACGATACACTGACACACAACACCACACACACGACACACAGACACACAGACACACACACACACACACACACACACACACACACACACACACACACACACACACCGATAAATCCACACACGCACGCACGCGCACCCGCACATACGATACACTGACACACACACACCACACACACAGACACACACACACACACACACACACACACACACACACACACACACACACACACACACACACACACACACCGATAAATCCACACACGCACGCACGCGCGCGCGCACTGGTCACTACACCTCATGCTTACACCAATTCAGTAGCTCTGTGTCATATATGTATGTTTTAGTCCTCAACGGAGAGCCACTGTGAGCCGACTTGGCCTAGCGGTAAGGCGCCGTCAGGCTGGTAAACAGAGGGACCTCGGTTCGAATCCGCTTCGGCTCTCCTTTGTCTTCAGAAGTTGTGGTCCGTGGACGCTGTCTTGTGACTTTGTCCCTCACAATTAACGAAACATTAAAATGGCTCTCATCGCTGCCCGTCTCAATGCAAGAGTCATTCTGGTGGTGACAGTGCGGCAGCGATAGGTATATAATCCCCCCCCCCCACCCCCCGCCCCTCCCCCTTCCCTTCTCCCCGTCCCTAATAAGCCTTATGGTTTCTGTGGACGTTAAGCACCGTGCTTACTTACTGAGAGCTGGCTAACCACGGCAGGTTTTTCATCAGTCCTGGTTCAAACCCGGTCGGCCAGCCACCCGGCGACGGTACGTCACTGAGTACGTGTTTGGCCTGGCCACAAACCCGACAGCAAGCCTGGCTCTCCTGAACCCCAGGAACCCGGCCGCTGACTGGCCAAGAAGCTACATTGCTCACAGCTGTAGATTTTGGCGAGGATTCTGAGAGAAGTTACATAGTCGAGGGCTTTGGTCTGCCGGCGGCTGTTGGTTCGGCGGTAGACAGCCTGACTGTGATTTTGCCGTGTCTGAGCTCGGATAGGGGCGACCGCGCCAACTTGGTGTGTGTAACTTGCTGAGAGGCGCTGGAGGGGAAGAGGGGGACTGAAGGGTTAGCGGGAAGGCTCGGCCATGTCAACAAAGATGCTGCTTTGCTGGCTTCTACGTGTGCGCGCGATTGTGTGATATGTATGTATGTATGTATGTATGTATGTATGTATGTATGTATGTATTATGTATGTATGTATATATCTGTGTGTGTGTGTGTGTGTGTGTGTGTGTGTGTGTGTGTGTGTGTGTGTGTGCGCGCACTTCGGGCACAGGACTACGCAATGGCCACATCACAATGGCAAAGAGACCATGCAATGGCCACATCACAATGGCAGAGAGACCATGCAATGGCCACAGCCGCACCATGCACTGGCCACGGGACTATGCAATGGCCACAAACGGATTAGGCAATGGCCACAGGACTGTACAATGGCCACAGCACTATGCAATGGCCACAGGACCACGAGACTATGCAATGGCCACAGGACTGTACAGTGGCCACGAGACTATGCAATGGCCACAACACCATGCACTGGCCACATGACTATGCAATGGCCACGAGACTACGCAATGGCCACATCACGATGGACACGGGACCATGCAATGGCCACATCACAACGGCCACGAGACCATACAATGGCCACAACACCATGCAGTGGCCACGAGACCATGCAATGGCCACAGGACTATGCAATGACCACACCATGCAATGGCCACATCACAACGGCCACGAGACCATGCAATGGCCACAAGACCATGCAATGGCCACGAGACCATGCAATGGCCACAGGACTATGTAAGGGCCACATGACTATGCAATGACCACAGCACCATGCAATGGCCACAGGACTCTACAATGGCCACGAGACCATGCGGTGGCCACATCACAATGGCCACGAGACCATGCGGTGGCCACATCACAATGGTCACGAGACCATGCGATGGCCACATGACAATGGCCACAAGACCATGACCATGCCACAAGACCATGCGGTGGCCACATGACAGTGGCCACGAGACCATGCGGTGGCCACATGACAATGGCCACGAGACCATGCGATGGCCACATGACAATGGCCACGAGACCATGCGGTGGCCACATGACAATGGCCACGAGACCATGCGATGGCCACATGACAATGGCCACAAGACCATGACCATGCCACAAGACCATGCGGTGGCCACATGACAATGGCCACGAGACCATGCGATGGCCACTTGACAATGGCCACGAGACCATGCGGTGGCCACATGACAATGGCCACGAGACCATGCGATGGCCACATGACAGTGGCCACGAGACCATGCAATAATGGCCACAGCACCTAGCGTGGGGCCACAGGAGTTGCCATCCAGTAAACAACCGCAGGAGGTCGATCTCTAGGAGCTGAGAAGCGAGTGTTGGTGTCCTAGTTTTGTGCAGAATTGGGTTTGGGCCAAACTTTGGGGGGGGAAACCCCCTTTTGGGGGGGTTTGGGAAAAGGGGGGGTGGGTAGGGGGTGGGGGGGGAGGCTGGGCATTGAAGGGGGGGGGGGGGGGCGGGGGGGGGGGGGGGGGGGGGGGGAGGGATGGGTTTTTGTAGTGGACAGTGGCTGCACACACCCAGCATCGCATTCCGGCACCTTCCTCCAAACTCTGTCGGGGTTTAAATTTTCATACCTTTTTCAAACCCCCCCCCCCCCCCCTCCCCTTCTCTCTCTCTCTCTCTCTCTCTGCCCCCTCTCTCCTCTCATGCCCCTCTTTTCCTCCTTCCCACCCTCTCCCTTTCGGGATCCACCCTCATGCTACCCCCTATCTCTCTTCTTCCCCCTTTCCCCCGCAGCCTCCTGCCCCCCCCTCGTCTTCTGCCCCTCTCTCCCTCTCCTCTCTCTCCCATGTATAATCATACTCGTTCATGCTTATAATTATGTTTTATATAATGAGCTGTAATTTACTTTTAGTTGCAAGACTAGTGTGGTTTGACTGAACCTGAACGGCAATCCTTAAAATAAAATGTTTCCGGTTGGGTTATTTCCCTTCTCTTCCCTCCTTTTTCTCTCTCTCTTCCTCTCTCTCTCTCTCTCTCTCTCTCTCTCTCTCTCTCCTCTCGCTTTCTCTCTCCTCTCCTTCTTCTCTCGCTTCTCTCTCTTCTTTTCTCCTGTTCCTCTCTCTCTCTCGCTTCTTCTCTTGTTCCCTCTCTCTCTCTCTCTCTCTCTCTCTCTCTCTCTCTCTCTCCCTCCTCTCGTTTCCTCTCTCTCTCTCGCTTCCTCTCTCTGTCGCTTCCTCTCTCTCTCTCTCCTCTCGCTTCCTCAGTCTCTCTCTCGCTTCCTCTCTCTGTCGCTTCCCCCTCTCTCTCTCTCTCTCCTCTCTTCCTCTCTCCCTCCTCTTTCTTCCTCTCTCCCTCAACTCCCTTTCTTTATCTCATTTCTCCCTCATCTGGGTCTCCTGCTATCACCCCAGCCGCCATCCTCCGCCTCCTTCATAGTATCTGTATGCCTGTGTGCGTCTGGCGCTGTGACCACGCAACTTTTGTGTGGAAGTTTTTACGATTTATTCATGCATTTTCACTCCTTCATTTATGCTTCATAAATGTATGTAAATGACGATTTAGTATTTTTTCCTTTTTTTTCCTCATCAGTAGCTTAGCAAGGACTATTTGGGGTTTGACGGCCGTAACTGAAACAGGGTTCCAAAGGAGATCAAAAGATCAAGAGACTAGAGGAGGGAGGGGAGGGCCCCCTCAACTTAGCCCAGAAGAAAAAAAATGAGTAGGGAGGTGGAGCTGGGCTAAGAAAGCTGGACTTCCTTTGTTGAGTTGCCCAAAGTTGTTCGTCAACAGCAGTGCAACGGACTTTGGTTTTTGGGACTCGGGCCAAGCACAGCAGTTGAAACAGCAATTGCGCAGTGCACAAGTCGCGGGGAAATGGCGAGGGGACACCGCCTTAACACTTCCATTGTTCTGGCGGCGGTCCAGGGTTTCCTCCGGCTTTTTCGGGCGGTTTCCGGGGTTTGAGCCTTCACTCTGTGGGCCCCTTCCCATTCTGTCCCCTTTCCCCTAATAGGCCATCTCGCCCCCGGGTGGACGTAAAGCACCAAGAAAAGAAAAAGGGAATTTTCCCCGTAAATTTAAGTTTAAAGGTTTCGGGAGTTAAGCCCGTTTCTTATCTTTTATTCCCCCTTCTACTTTGGGGTTTGCCAGCGGAAGGGGTTAGGCTGGTAACGGAAGGCCCTGGGGTTCGATCCCGTTTCCCGGCTCCCCCTTTCTCTTCAAAAGTTGGGTTTGGGGGACCCCGTTTTTGGGGGATTTGTCCGCCCACTTTCTACTAAAACATTAAAATGGCTCTCACCGCTGCCCATCTTAATGCAGAAGTCATTCTGGTGGGGGACAGTGTAGCGATAGGTATAAAATCCCCCTTTCCCCCACCTCCATACCCCCTTCCCCCCTTCCCCCCGTCCCTAATAACCCGTACGGTTTCTGTGGACGTTAAGCACCATGTTTACTTTTTACCCCCCCCCCCAAACCCCCCCTTCTCCCCCCCCCAAACCCCCCCTCTCACCTCATGCT
>JABMCL010000122.1:15000-25000 GCA_018857735.1 Alviniconcha marisindica | reverse complement strand
TTGGGCTTCCGCCCCGTTCTAAACTTTTTCGGGTTTTAGGGCCTTTTAAGGGATTTTTGGGAGTCTGTCTGTCTGTCTGTCTGTCTGTCTTCAAACTTTCTGCCTGTCTGTGCGTTTGATGCCCCAAAAAACCCCCCCCTTTTTTTTGTTTGGGGGGTTTCCTTTTTGGGGAAAATTTTAAATTTTAAATTTGAATTTAAAAAAAAAAAAAAAAAAAAATTTTTTCCCCCCCCAAAAAAATTTTTTTTTGTCCCCCCCCCTTTCCCCCCCCCCCCCCCCCCCCCCCCCCCCCCCCCCCCCCCCCCCCCCCCCCCCCCTTTTTTCCCCCCCCCCCCCCCCCCCCCCCCCCCCCCCCCCCCCCCCCCCCCCCCCCCCCCCCCCCCCCCCCCCCCCCCCCCCCCCCCCCCCCCGGGGGGGGGGGGGGGGGGGGGGGGGGGGGGGGGAAACCCCCCCAAAAACCCCCCCCCCCCCCCCCCCCCCCCCCCCCCCCCCCTTTTTTTTTTTTTTTTTTTTTCCCCCCCCCCCCCCCCCCCAACCCCCCCCCCAAACCCCCCCCCCCCCCCCTTACTTTTTTTTTCCCTTTTTTTTTTTTTTTTTGTTTTGGGGGGGGGAAAAATTTTTTTTTTTTGGGTTTTTTTGGGGGGGGGGGTTTTTTTTTTTTTGTGTGTTTTTGGGGGGGGGGCCCCGGGTTTTTTTGTGTTTTTGGGGGGGGGTTTTTTTTTTTTGTTTGTGTTTGTGTGTGTTGTGTTTTTTTTTTTTGGGGGGGGTGGGGGGTGGGGTTTTGGGGGGGGGGGGTGGGGGGCCGGGGGTTTTGGGGGGGGGGGGGGGTGGGTGTGGTTTGGGGGGGGGGGTGGGGGGGTTTTTTTTTTTGGGGGGGGGTGTGTGTGTGTGTGTTTTTTTTTTTTTTTTGGGGGGGGGGGGGGGGGGTTTTTTTTTTAAAAAAATTTTTAAAAATTTTTCCCGGGGGTTTTTTTTTTTTTTTTTTTTTTGGGGGGGGGGTTTTTTTTTTTTGGGGTTTTTTTTTTGGGGGGGGAAAATTTGGAACTTTTAAAAAAAAATTTTTTAAAATTTTTTTTAAAAATTTTAAAAAATAAAAAATTTTTTAAAAATTAAAACCCGGGTTTAATTTTTTAAAATTTTTTTTTTTAAAAATTTTTTGGGGGGGGGGGGGGGGGTTTTTTTTTTTTTTTTTAAAATTTTTAAAAAATTTTTTTTCCCTTTTGGGTTTTTTTTTTTGGGGGGCCGGGGCCCCCGCCCCCCCCCCTTTTTTTGGGGTTTTTTTTTTTTTTTTAAAAAAAAAAAAAAAAAAATTTTTTTTTTTTTTTTTTTTTTCCCCCCCCCCCTTAAAAAATTTCCCCCAAAAAAAAAAATTTTTTTTAAAAATTTTTTTTTTTTTTTATGTTTTTTTTGGGGGGGGGGGGAAAAGGGGGGGGGGGGGAAAAAGGGGGGGGGGGGGGGGGGGGGGGGGGGGCACAGCGAAGAAAGAGACCCTGGACACCGATGAACCATTTCGTCCACATCGGCGCACACTGAACCTAAAGGGACATAACAATCCACCAGTACCACCAACCACTGCAGTGCTCTTACCGCTGTGTGTGAAAGACGAGGTGGCGGACAAGAGCTCTAGTCCTGGCTGCGGCCTCTGTGGACGTAACTTCGCGAACAGCAAAGAAGACGTAGGACCCGTCCACTCTTACGTCTCGGTCTTGACTGAAGGCAGACAGCGTTGACGGTGTTCAGTGCACCCGCCTTTCATTCACTGGTAACTGAGAACGGTCCGTAAGGATACTTTTCCCTCTCCTTGTAATTGGAGGGAGTTTGTTTCGCCTTGATATGACCTTGGGGTTCAGTGAGGCGTTACGTTCCAAGTTACTTGGTTTCAATCGCAACTGTGTCTAGCGTCGTTGTAGCTCGTCGGCAGGTCAGGTTATGTTACGGGTGGTATTTTGTTCATTTTATTTTTTAGTAAAGTCGGCAGACTGCGTCTTCATAAAACATGGAAGTTAAAACCGACACTCGCCCCGGAGAGAGAAAAAGAGAAAAAAGAAAAAGAGAGAGAGAGAGAGGGGAAAAGGGAAAGGGAAAAATTTATTTTTTAAATATATTTCAAAAGGTAAAGAAAGCCCCCCAAAAGGGGGAACCCATATTTTGCCGGGTGGGGGTAAATTTAAAAAAAAAAAAAAAAAAAAAAGCGCGGCCAAAAGAAAAAAAAAGGAAAAAAAAGTTAAGGAAAACGGGGGAAAAGGGGGAAAAAGGGAAAAAAAAGGGAGGAAAAAAACCTTTAAAAAAAGTTTCTTCTAAATTAAATTGAAAAAACAAAATAAAAAAAAACAAAAAAATATAAAAAAAAAAAAAAAAAAAAAACCACACACACACACACACACAACACACACACACACACACCACACACCACACACACACACAGAGCGCCAGATGGTATCGTTTTGTTTCCATTGAAACGTGACACCGTGTTCCATTTGTTCCAGACCGCCTGGCCCAGACAGGCACAATCCGCTCGGAGAGACGATAGAGAGGTTGCCAGCGGTGATAAAAACACCACCAGCGCATCCGCCGGCTTATACAGGCGGTGGGGAAGGGGGGGAAAAAAGGCATTAACCGGGCCCCTTGACCTGTGGTGGTTGCAATGCCAACAAACACCGATGCAGTCGATACTCAAATGGGTTTTGGGAAACTCCCGGCCTCCGGCTTGTTATCGTGGGAAACCTGGACCCCCGGGCACCGGGGGTGAGCCATTTTTGTGAGAAAGAGGGTGGTGGGGTGGGGGAGGCTGAAAAATTTTAAGAGGAGGGGGGACTGAAATGGGGCAGGGTGAGGGGGGGGGGGCGGCGTGAAGAGAAAGAGGAGGATGACTGAGGAGAACTGAAGAGGAGGAGTAAGAGGAGGAGGAGGAGGAGAAGGAGGAGGATAAGAGGATTGCACACGAGTACGAGAACAGACTGAAGAGGAGGAGGAAGAGGAGGAGGAGAAAGAGGAGGAGGAGGAGGAGGATAAGATGACCGTGCACACCGGCGAGAACCGAAGAGGGGGAGGAGGAGGAGGAGGATAAGAGGACAGCACACGAGTACGAGAACAGACTGAGGAGGAAGAAGAGGAGGAGAAGGAGGAGGAGAAGGAGGAGGAGAAAGATGTTGATAAGATGACTGTACACGAGAACCGAAGAGGAGGAGGAGGAAGAGGGGAAAAGGAGGAGGGGGAAAAAAGGGGGAAAAAGGGGAAAGAACCGGGGGGGGGGGGGGGGGGGGTTTATAAGATGACTGTACACGAGAACCGAAGAGGAGGAGGAGGAAGAAGAGGAGCAAGAGGAGCAAGAGGGAGAGGCATAGGAGGAGGAGGAGGAGGAGAAGAAGGATAAGAGGACAGCACACGTGTACGAGAACAGACTGAGGAGGATGAGGAGGAAGAGGAGGAGGAGGAGGAGAAGGATGTTGATAAGATGACTGTACACGAGAACCGAAGAGGAGGAGGAGGAGGAAGAAGAGGAGCAAGAGGGAGAGGCATAGGAGGAGGAGGAGGCGGAGGAGGAGGAGGAGGAGGATAAGAGGACTGCACACGAGTACGAGAACAGACTGAAGAGGAGGAGGAGGAGGAGGAGGAGGAGATAACTGCACACTAAAACCGAAGAGGAAGAGGAGAAGAAGACTACAACAGCACAAAGTATGTGGTGTTAAAAGCAACGTTCAGAGTAGTTTTTTTCTTTCTTTTCTTCTGAATTCCAAATTTTTTAAGAGAGAGGGGAGAGAGAGAGAGAGAGAGAGAGAGGGGGAGAGAGAGAGAGAGGGGGAGGGGGGGAAAACAAAATCATTTTTTCCCCGGGGTTTTGGGGGGGGGGTTTGGGGTTAAAATCAAGCAAAAGGTTTAAAAAAAACCCCCAAAAAAAACCACACACACACAACCACACACACACACAAACCTAAACACACACCCCCAAACCCCACACACAACACAACCCCAAACACTAACAACACAACACAAAAAAGAACACACACACACACACACACCCCCACACACACACCACACACACACACCCCACACACACACACACACACACACACACACCACACACACATGTAAAACGTTTATATTTCTATACGTCTGCTGATCGCTTTCACTGCACAGTTCGACCAGTTACGCCTGGCGATTGATTCAACAATTTAATGCACTTTATTCTGTGTGTTACTTTGTCTTTTACACACAAATCTAGAGCGGGGCTTTTGAGAGGGTTACAAACAAAACGGCTTTTTTCTTACTTGGAAATGCAACCTTGTGCACCCGTAAGATTTGGAATGGCGATTTGTGTTGGGTGCTATTATTATTTGAATGTAAGTTGTTTACCTCTCGGACTCTGATTCGCGAGCGAAACAGCAGTCCGTGAGCAGTGTTCAGTACAAGGGTCTAGTTCCCGAGGGGACGGTGACCACCAAACTCTAATCCTCTTACCTTTGAGGAACAGGGGTGTCTATCTTCCGTGGCAGAAGGGGGCGAGAAGAAGTGGGTAGGGGGTAAGGAGGTAGGGGGCAGGGGGGTAAGGAAATAGGGGGCAGGGGATAGGGAAGTAGGAAATGGGGGAGGAATGGGGTTGGGATAGCAGGGGGAAGGGAGGGGGGCAGGGTATAGGGGAGGAGGGGGATTGGGGAGGAGGGGTTAGGGGGTAGGGGTTAGGGGGCAGTGGATAGAGGGAGGGGATAGGGTAGGAGAGGATAGAGGGAGGAGGGGGCAGGGGAGGAGGGGATAGAGGGGGCAGGGGATAGAGGGAGGGGTAGAGGGAGGAGATGGGGGAGGAGGGGATAGAGGGAGGAGGGGGGCATGGGATAGAGGGAGGGGATAGGGGAGGAGGGGATAGGGGAGGAGGGGTTTTAAATTGCGACGTTCTGATTGGCCGGAGTAGTGCGTGACAGAAGTACGCGTGTAGTTCTGAGGCGGTTTGGCCTAGCGGTCAGGCGTTAGGCTGGTAAGTTGAGGGACCCGCTTCGGCTCTCCTTTCTCTTCAAAAGTTGTGGTTTGTGGACACTTTTTGTTACTTTGTCCCTCACAATTAATGAAACATTAAAATGGCTCTCGTCGCTGCCCATCTTAATGCAGGAGTCATTCTGGTGGTGACAGTGTACGATGGTATATAATCTCACTCCCCCCACCTCCATACCCCTTTTCTCCCGTCCCTAATAAGCTAATGGTTTCTGTGGACGTTAAGCAACATTTGTACTGTCCACCTCCATACCCCCTTCCCCCCTTCTCCCCGTCCCTAATAAGCCTTATGGTTTCTGTGGACGATAAGCACCATTTGTACTGTACCACCTCCATACCCCCTTCCCCCTTCTCCCCGTCCCTAATAAGCCTTATGGTTTCTGTGGACGCTAAGCACCATGTTTACTTACACGTGTAGTTATTTAGCTTGCTGAAAACACAGTACACGGTTTACATTAAGATCTTTAGCGCTACTTTTACTTTTCTCGTTTTGGACACGAAAACAACATAGCTTAACCAAAAAACAGATAAGTGACTTAGCTTTCCATCTCATTAAAAAAATCTAAAAAATCTGTTTTCACTGTTTAACTGTTGTTTAGGTGTCGTTTTGTAGCTTCATCAAGGAAATTACCACGACAATTCGCATGTTGTGTTTTGTCCTAATAAATAGCGTTCTTTTGAACCTTTTATGTGTTTGGATATTACTTTTACTAATCAATCCTTTCTAAGGCCTTTCTAGACACTGCTCAACCCTTTCATCTTTTAAAGCCAAACTGAAAACCTTCCTCTTCTCACAGTGTTTTCATCCCAACTAATATCAGTACCCAGTTTTTGCTAGTCATTGTGTGTGTGTGTGTGTGTGTGTGTGTGTGTGTGTGTGTGTGTGTGTGTAGCGCGTGTTTGTTTTTCCGTATAATACTTTATGTAAATTTTTGGTTAGGACTGTGCTCTACATATGTATGAATATCATATTTAGGTTAATATGTATGATGTGAGCGCTCAGGGCGTTGATGAGCGCATGATAAATGTACATTATTATTATTATTATTATAAGATGCACGGTCGAGCCGCTTTGCCGGCAGACTTGACAAAGGCTGTCGGAACAGCATGCAGCCGCAAGAGCAGCGCTACCCGGCCCTAGTACTTGCCCACGTCAGGCAACCAGGCAAGCGACCTCACAAGCAAGCAAGGAAGCAAGCAAGCAACCAACAACAGTGAAGCATTCAGCTGAATACACTGCTCCGATTTTGGTTTTCGTTTGTTTGTTTGCTTTTTTTAATTCGCCTCCGTGGAGGGAAAGCTATCCCAAATGACTGGATGCTAGAATTTACTGTCCTGTATTGCTACAAACAGCCGCCACAGCTGGAACTGTATCTCACAAACACGTGGTGCTTTTTTTCCCCTTTTTTTCTTCTTGCTTTTTGTGTGTGCTTTGTTTGGGTTTTTTGTCTGACATCGTCACAGTTAATGACACGTGCAAAGCACGATCCGGCGGCCTTAACCCCTGGCCGCAATGCGTGTCAAGGGAAAGCATGAAGCGACTGCATGACCTACATAAACACGGCGGGTTTTGTGTCACGTCAGTGCAGGCAGCAATTTGACAGACGATGGGGCTAAAAACGGCCCCTGCTTTCTCGTCACAGATGGCGTAGACCTCAGGAGCTGTGTGAAAGTCGAGGTGGACGTCGTGGGCTCCCGTCCCCAACAATCCGTACGGTCTCTGTGGACGTAAAGCAACACTGAACGAGAGGACAACACAGAGGAAGCTGTGTGAAAATCGAGGTGGACATCCTCGGCTCCCCGTCCCCAACAGTCCGTACGGTCTCTGTGGACGTAAAGCAACTTTGAACTTGAACTCACAGGTGCCCTTGTCGGCCGGTTTGGTTCAGCGGAGAGGGGTTGGTGGGGGTGAGGGAGCGGAGAGGCGGCGGGGGTTGGGGGGAAGGAGAGGGGGGGGGAGGGGGGGGGGGGGGGGGGGGCGGGCGCTAGAGCCGTTGAGTGCCAGTGAGTGGTAATTACTGACGCATCAATCAGATGCTGATTGTTAGCGACAGACGTCAGCAGACGTTGCACGGTTGTTGTACAGTCCTCCAGCACCGTGACCCCAAAATGAAACCACTGCATTGCGCATGATGTGTGTGTGGGGTGTGTGTGTGTGTGTGTGTGTGTGTGTGTGTGTGTGTGTGTGTGGGGTGTGTGTGTGTGGAAGAGAGAGAGAGAGAGAGAGAGAAGAGAGAGAGAGAGAGAGAGAGAAGAGGAGAGAGAGAGAGAATGAGAGAGAGAATAGTGGATGAGGGCTTGAACTATTAGAACATCAGGGGGGAGAGAGAGAGAGAGAGGAGAGAGAGAGAGAGAGAGAGAGAGAGAGAGAGAGAGAGAGAGAGAGAGAGAGAGAGAGAGAGAGAAGAGACACACACACACACACACAGACAGAGAGACAGAGACCAGAGAGAAGAGAGAGGTTGACCGATCGATTGAACTGATTTAACTTTTATTACGCACGAATGCCTGTCGGGCAACCTGTCCTTGAAACAGTTACAAACAGAGAGAGAGAGAGAGAGAGAGAGAGAGAGAGAGAGAGAGAGAGAGAGAGAGAGAGAGAGAGGAGCGGGTCGATGGCACTTTCCACCAGAAGGACAGACTGACTTGACACACTGACTTCCCCAACAGCGGCTGGTTCATAACCTACTCCCCTTGACTGAAAACAATCATGTAGGCACTCAGTCGCGGAAGAAAAAAAGAAAAAAAAGAAAAGAAAAAAGTCAAAAGTAATAACCCGTGAAATGGCCGCGGAGAGTGAGTGAGTGTCCCAACTTTGCCACAATAACCTCAACCCAAACTGACAACATAAACTGACAAGCCCCCAGTCCGCAGAGTCGCTCTCCGTATGGTAATGGATTCATCATTAGGCGTCTTTCTCGGCGTATGATGACGGAAACTTCAGAGAAGTAAGTAAACACGGTGCTTAACGTCCACAGAAACCGTACGGCTTATTGGGGACGGGGAGAACGGGGGAAGGGAGTTTGGAGGTGGGGGCAGAGGGAGATTATATACCTATCGCTACACTGTCACCACCAGAATGACTTCTGCATTAAGATGGGCAGCGATGAGGTCATTTTAATGTTTCAGTAGGAAGTGATGGACAAAGTCACAAGACAGTGCCCACAAACCACAGCCTTTTTGAAGAGAAAGGAGAGCCGAAGCGGTATCGAACCGAGGTCCTTCCGCTTACCAGCCTAACGCCTTACCGCTGGGCCACACCGGCTGACACTTCAGAGAAGAGTAAGAGAGTGACGTTGAGCTGTGCCCTGCCGAGGTCTCCCAGCTTAGTTGACTCTTGACTACAATTAACGCCTTCCAAGGTCACGTGAGGGCGACCCAAGAGTCATCAGATCACAAGTCTGACTCACACCTAAGACACGTCGCTTGGTGACGGTTGGGGGGGGGGGGTGATGGGGGGGGGGGAGGGGGGGGAAGCGAATAGAAAGATTAGAAACACGTCCACGTCTAGCTACGGTAGGAATGAGGAAACGAAAGAGAAGATGGAAATTAAAGGACTGGTGATGACTGTACGGTATGTGAATTATTATAATATATAATTAATATATATTATATATATATAATATATATATATATATATGTGGAGAGTATAGAGAGAGAGAGAGAGCAGAGAGGAGAGAGAGAGAGGAGAGAGTATAACAAAGTCCAAGCATGTCTTGGTCTGGAAACTTTTACCTCAGATTTTCGCGCATCTTGGGGCTTTTTCAAGGCCTGCCCGTGTATCTATCTATCTATCTATCTTCTATCTATCTATCTATCTATCTATATATATGATATATATATATATATATATATATATTTTTTATATATATATATATATATATATATAAAATTTATAAACATGTTACCCTGGCTTTAGAAAGGACCTTTGAAGGCGGGTTGAAAGTTGCATTGTTTTGGTTTTCGTTTGGTCTTGCCCTTTGTTCTTTGGGTTGGGGTTTTCAGGGGTGTTACTACCAACATTTTGCACACCACCGCCCAACCCCCCCAAAAAACACAAAACAAAAAAAAAAAAACCCACACACAAACACACCAAAAAAACCACAAACCCACACACACAACACACACACACACACACACACACCACACACACACCACACCCACACACACACACACCAAAGCCCCTTCCCCCCCCCCCCACCCCCCCACCCGCGCCTCTCTCTCTCTCCTCCACAACCCCCCCACCACACCACCCCCGCACACACACACAAGCACGCACACAAAAACCCCCCGCCAAAAATTTCCAACCCGCCGCCCCACACAGCCCCCCAAACACCCCCCCTCCCACACACAGTAGGGACCGTCTTTACGCTTGACGTTTTCAGTCAGACGTACTAAACGGGCCCCCGGTCATCGGGGAGACTCATTAGTCTGAGCTCTTTGAGAATGTTGACACTGTTCAGGATGTTGATGGGGGTTCGGGGATTTGGAGAATGATGATGGAGATAGATTGGCTCCTGATCAATTTCACGCCAGCCAAGGGGATATTATAATCAGCCGAAGCGAAAGTCATTCACCCGCAATGGGTCACAAATGAAGTCCTAACTTTTGTTTCCATCAAGGGACCGTCATTATATTTTAAAAGGGGATTTCAGAGGAAAAGCTGACCTTGAACGTGAATTCAACAGAAACGAAAGACAGAGTTGAGGTAGGGGGGGAGCACGAAAGGGCCAGGCCACACCAGTCCAAGACTAACAGGGGGAAAGGTAACGCTTGATAGCTCTTTACTCAGAAAAGGGGGGACCTTTTTTTCTGCGTCCGTTGTACTATCGCCATAGCGGGGAAAGAGTGTTTAGGACCGAGGGTCTTCGGGGAGTCAGTGGAGGTGTTGGGGGTTCATTGGGGGGGTTTAGAGCAGGTTTTGGGGGGTTGGGGGGCAGGATTTGGGGGTCAATGTGGAAGGTGTTTAGAGCGGTGTTTTTGGGAGTCAAGGGGGGGTGTTTAGAGCGGTGTTTTT
>JABMCL010000122.1:7500-10000 GCA_018857735.1 Alviniconcha marisindica | reverse complement strand
TGGTTCTTTTCGTTTCAGTTCAACCGCACGTCATTTGCTCTCTGTTCTGTTCGTTTCAATTCAACTGTACGTCATTTCCTCTCAGTTCTGTTCGTTTCAGTTCAACTGTACGTCATTTCCTCTCGGTTCTGTTCGTTCCAATTCAACTGTACGTCATAATTTATCCTCTCAGTTTTGTTCGTTTCAGTTGAAGTGTACGTCATATCCTCTCGGTTCTGTTCGTTTCAGTTCAACTGTACGTCATTTCCTCTCAGTTCTGTTCGTTTCAATTCAACTGTACGTCATTTCCTCCCAGTTATGTTCGTCTCAATTCAACTGTACGTCATTTCCTCTCAGTTCTGTTCGTTCCAGTTCAACTGTACGTCATTTCTTGGTTCTGTTCATTTCAGTTCAGCTGTACGTCATTCCCTCTCCCTCTCAATTCTGTTCGTTCCAATTCAACTGTACGTCATTTTTCTCTCGGTTCTGTTCGTTTCAATTCAACTGTACGTCATTTCCTCTCAGTTCTGTTAGTTCTAATTCAACTGTACGTCATTTCCTTTTGATTCTGTTCGTTTCAATTCAACTGTACGTCATTTTCTCTCGGTTCTGTTCTTTCAATTCAACTGTACGTCATTTTCTCTCGGTTCTGTTCATTTCAATTCAACTGTACGTCATTTTTCTCTCGGTTCTGTTCGTTTCAATTCAACTGTACGTCATTTCTCTCTCGGTTCTGTTTGTTTCAATTCAATTGTACGTCATTTCTCTCTCGGTTCTGTTCGTTCCAATTCAACTGTACGTCATTTCTTGGTTCTGTTCATTTCAGTTCAGCTGTACGTCATTCCCTCTCCCTCTCAATTCTGTTCGTTTCAATTGAACTCTAAGTCATTTCCTCTCGGTTCTGTTAGTTCCAATTCAACTGTACGTCATTTCCTTTTGGTTCTGTTCGTTTCAGTTCAACTGTACGTCATTTTCTCTCAGTTCTGTGCGTTTCAGTTCCATTGTACGTCAATTCCTCTCGGAACTCTGCGTCATTTTCTCTCGGAACTGTTCGTTTCAATTCCACTACACGTCATTCCTCTCGGAACTCTACGTCATTTCCTCTGGGAATTGTTCGTTTCAATTCCACTGCACGTCATTTCCTCTCGGAACTCTGCGTCATTTCCTCTCGGTTCTGTTCGTTTCAACTTTACGTCTTCCGTTCGTCTTCTTGAAGTTTTGTTGTTGCTGTTGTTGTTGTTGTTATTGTTGTTGTTGTTGTTGTTGTTGTTGTTGTTGTTACTGCTCATGTCCAATTCTCCTAAAACTCAGATTAAAGTTGCACAGCTGGTGAAGTTTATGTCCAATTCTCCTAAAACTCAGATTAAAGTTGCACAGCTGGTGAAGTTTATGTCCAGTTCTCCTAAAACTCAGATTAAAGTTGCACAGCTGGTGAAGTTTATGTCCAATTCTCCTAAAACTCAGATTAAAGTTGCACAGCTGGTGAAGTTTATGTCCAATTCTCCTAAAATTCAGATTAAAGTTGCACAGCTGGTGAAGTTTATGTCCAATTCTCCTAAAACTCAGATTAAAGTTGCACAGCTGGTGAAGTTTATGTCCAATTCTCCTAAAACTCAGATTAAAGTTGCACAGCTGGTGAAGTTTATGTCCAATTCTCCTAAAACTCAGATTAAAGTTGCACAGCTGGTGAAGTTTATGTCCAATTCTCCTAAAACTCAGATTAAAGTTGCACAGCTGGTAAAGGGTTTCTTATGTCCAGTTCCTTTTTTAAAACTCAGATTAAAGTTGCACAGCTGGTGAAGTTTATGTCCAGTTCTTCTAAAACTCAGATTAAAGTTGCACAGCTGGTGAAGTTTATGTCCAATTCTCCTAAAACTCAGATTAAAGTTGCACAGCTGGTGAAGTTTATGTCCAATTCTCCTAAAACTCAGATTAAAGTTGCACAGCTGGTGAAGTTTATGTCCAATTCTCCTAAAATTCAGATTAAAGTTGCACAGCTGGTGAAGTTTATGTCCAATTCTCCTAAAACTCAGATTAAAGTTGCACAGCTGGTGAAGTTTATGTACCTTGTAGTTTGCTCGCATGTCAGGTGAAAGGCACAGCAGGTGACTGAGGTCTTTCATGCGTTGTTTGTTCATGTGAAGTCTTTCGAACGTTACTTAACTCCTGCTGTTCGCTGCCTCTCAAACTCAGCCAGTTTTTCTTCTTCCGTCCACAGTAGCCACAAAGATCATTGGGATTATTCTGATTCTCTTATCGAGAGCTGAACACGAGCCGTTTACTGTACGCAATGATCTTACTGCGTGGGGAGCTCACTTTCTTTTGTGCAAGATGCGAAACGGCGAAACCCCATTGAACTTCCAGAGAACATCGTCTGCCGATTTCTGAATCTTCACATCAGCAGCTGCATCAAAAAAAAAAAAAAAAAAAAAAAGAAGAAAAGAAGCCTACAGTGGCCGACTGGTTAATTTTAACAAGAGAGAGAGAGAGAGAGAGAGAGAGAGAGAGAGAGAGAGAGAGA
>JABMCL010000122.1:0-2500 GCA_018857735.1 Alviniconcha marisindica | reverse complement strand
CCACGGCTAAACACTTATTAATGGTACATTGTTAATAGTATCCACTACTAGACATTATTAATGATATCCACTGCTAGACGTTATTAATGGTATCCACGGCTAAACATTATTAATGGTACATTGTTAATAGTATCCACTACTAGACATTATTAATGATATCCACTGCTAGACGTTATTAATGGTATCCACGTGCTAAACATTATTAATGGTACATTGTTAATAGTATCCACTACTAGACATTAGTAATGGCATCCACTGCTAGACATTATTACTGAATGACATCCACTACTAGACATTATTAATGGTTTCCACTACTGGACATTATAAATGGTACATTATTAATTGTATCCATTGCTAGACATTATTAATGGTATCCACGACTAGACATTATTAATGGTATAAATGGTATCCATTGCTATACATTATTAATGGTATCCACTGCTATACATTAATCATGGTATCCACTGCTAGACATTATTAATGGTATCCACTACTAGACATTATTAATGGTATCCACTATTAGACATTAATAATGTACCATTAATAATGTATCCACTACTAGACATTATTAATGATACATTATTAATGGTATCCACTGCTAAACATATTAATGGTATCCACCACTAGACATTATTAATGGTATGCACTGCTAGACATTATGAATGATGTTCGCTACTAGGCAGCATCCACAACTAGACATTAATGCTATCCACTGCCAGACATTATGAATGATATCCATTATTAGACATTATTAATGATGTTCACTACTAGACATCATAAATGATATCCTCTAGTAGACAGTACAGACTACTGCACATTATTAATGATCTCCACTACGAATAATCAATGATCTCCACTACTAGACATTATTAATGATATAATAATCATAATCATAATAATCATAAGGCTAAGAGGATTTCTAGAGTGCCCATCTACCGCAAAAGGTTGGAGCACAGAGCGCTTTACAATAACACACACACACACACACACGCACGCACACGCACACACACGCACGCACGCACGCACGCACGCACACACACGTCACACGTACGCACGCACGTACACACACACACACACACACACACTCCCCAACACCATCACACACGTGCACGTACGCACGCACGCACGTACACACACACACACACACACACACACAGACACACACACACACACACACACACACACACACACACACACACACACACACACACACACACGCAACAGCAACACGCACGACCACACACACACACACACACACACACACACACACACACACACACACACACACACACACCACGTACGCACGCACACACACACACCACACACCACACACACACACACACACACACACACACACACACACACGTGCACATAAGCACGCACACACACACGCGCGCGCTCGCAAGCACGCGCACACACCACACACATGCAGACAACAGGAACAAGTTGAGAGACACAGAGAGAGAGAGAGAGAGAGAGAGAGAGAGAGAGAGAGAGAGAGAGAGAGAGAGAGAGAGACTAATCCTATAAACTGAAGTCTAATTAGAGCTACCTGCGACCATAAGTAGCTTACTAATTAAGACCTTGAAACCCCGCGAACGGGACTTGAACCCTAATCTTCCCACCCCTCTTTTGTCCAAATGATTGCCCACCGCCGCGGGCCTTTGTCCTTGGACAGGCTCGCCTGACCACAGACAGAAGGTGGACGGCGGGGAAGCTGTTTGAAGTCGAAGCCGTTCACACGTTCAAGCCGTTTAGGTACAGAAGCTCCGCGCGCGTAAAGCAGTGTATATAGATATAAATATATATAGCCGGGAGCGAAGGATTTCCGTAGAAAGACTCCGGCGAGACCATAAGCGGTAAAATCGCCAAGCTCAACACAGCAGGAGTTAATCAGGTCCGGTCAATGACAGAAACGTAAGGAGAGCTGTTTGTTCATGACTATTCAGCTTGCTAGATGTACAGCCATAAACAGAAAATTTCAAACCCCAAGAGGAGGAGGTGGAGGAAGAGGAGGTGGAGGAAGAGGAGGAAGGTTATTTGGTACTTGACCCTTGAACTCCAAGTCAACTTCTAAAGTTAGACTTCCCTTGAACTCCCAGCCAACCTACTCCGAAGTTAGATCGAGGCAAAGTTGCACACAATGTGGAATTGCTGTTCGTATCGGCACGCGTTACGACACGTATTTACAGAGAGAGAGAGAGGAGAGAGAGAGAGAGGGAGGGAAGAGGAGAGAGAGAAGGGGAGAGAGAGAGATTGATTGAGATTTGGTTGAACTTTATTCTCAAAAGGTGAAGATATTAGCCAAAGGGCCGACTCACATATCTGCCGTTGGGACAGTACACAAAAAGAAAGAGAGAGAGGAGAGAGAAGAGGGGAGGGGGGAGAGGGGGGAAAAAGAGGAGAGAGAGAGAGGGAGAAGAGAGAAAAAAAACAAACACACACCCACACACACACACACACCCACACACAACCACCCACCCACCCACACCCCCCCACA
>JABMCL010002387.1:15000-33381 GCA_018857735.1 Alviniconcha marisindica | reverse complement strand
AGTTCTGATAACATCTCCAAGCCTTGACTAAGAAGTCCTGTTTGAAGAGGTGTCCTACACATGCATCGTGTGCCACTAAAGAGGGAAAGAGATGACACGTACACACTGCGAGGCCACTCGCTGGACACAGCCTGAACCGTCATTGCGCACACAGCAGGCTGAACCCGCTTCCTCTTGCCTGTCGAGTTCTATTGCTGCTTCCAGGTTCAAATCCACTCTCATGCATGGTGAGTACTTGGCACCCAAGTGTATCAAATCCATCTGGAACAAATCGTTATTCACTTGAGCATGCAACACACAATGATGAATGAATTGTTTCAGTAAACATAGCAGCAACACACTGTGTGTCAGAATGAGGGGAAACCCCCCCAAAAAAAACCATAGCAGTAACACATTGTGTGTCATCAGGGGGAAAACAAGAAAGAAAAAAAAGAAGCAAAATTCAAAATGCATTAGCGTCTGCAGCAGTGATATCCTGTGTCTGTGTGTCCCTGCATGTTAAGGTTTTAAATGCTTTGGAAGGAGCTTTGCTCACATGGACAATGGAGCCATGTTATTGTGTGTTGTATTCTAATCTCTGTTCATAATAATTTTGTTACCATCAAGAAGCCTTTGAGAACTTCATCATTTCTTCCTGCCACTTATTAATTCTTCAGAAGGAGAGGTGGGGGAGAGAGAGAGAGAGAGAGGAAGGAGAGAGAGAGAGAGAAGGAGAGAGAGAGAGAGAGAGAGAGAGAGAGAGAGAGAGAGAGAGAGAGAGAGAGAGAGAGAGAGAGAGAGAAAGAGGAAGGAGAGAGGAGAAGAGAGAGAGAGAGAGAGAGAGAGAGAGAGAGAGAGAGAGAGAGAGAGATAAGATAATACTTTATTACACAGGGATAAAGATTTAAGCACGTGAAGAGAGAGAGAGAGAGAGAGAGAGAGAGAGAGAGAGAGAGAGAGAGAGAGAGGGAAGGAGAGAGAGGGGAGGGAAGGGAGAGAGAGAGTGTGCTTGCATGCATGCATGCACATGTCTGTGCGCATGTGTGCATGCATGTGTGAGTGCAATACTTTACAGTTATTTACATGAACAGTGCACTTTACTTGTATGGAACAGCTTGTGCCTCCCACTGGGATGTTTAACTATCCTGACAGCTTGTGCTTCCCACTGGGATGTTTAACTATCTTGACAGCTTGCGCTTCCCACTGGGATGTTTAACTATCTTGACAGCTTGCGCTTCCCATTGGGATGTTTAACTATCTTGACAGCTTGTGCTTCCCACTGGGATGTTAAACTATCTTGACAGCTTGTGCTTCCCACTGGGATGTTTAACTATCTTGACAGCTTGCGCTTCCCATTGGGATGTTTAACTATCTTGACAGCTTGCGCTTCCCACTGGGATGTTTAACTATCTTGACAGCTTGCGCTTCCCACTGGGATGTTAAACTATCTTGACAGCTTGCGCTTCCCACTGGGATGTTTAACTATCTTGACAGCTTGCGCTTCCCACTGGGATGTTTAACTATCTTGTGTACATGTGGTCTTACACTTGCTACACTCTTACTGCTGTTGAACAAATTTCTCCATGGGGACACTAACGCAGACTTGTAGCATTTTGTCACTCTAAAAGCATCCACTTAGTGATTTATTCATTCTGACATTTTGTGTGTGTGTGTGTGTGTGTTGTGTGTGTGTGTGTGTGTGTGTGTGTGTGTTATCACCATAATCTGAGTTGGAATGCCACAAATATCCACCCTGGTTTTTATGAAGCAAACAATGACATGTAGTCAATACACATTCTAATGATGTACAGGACAGTGTTGTTACCTGCCGAGGACCAAACCAGATGTTTTCCTGCTCTACGTATGATTTCACTTCCCGTGCCAAGTTGGATAGCCGGACCTGTAAACACCACAAAGAAGCACAGCCATAAATATAATGCCTACATTATAAGTTCCCACTCCTCTCTCAAATAATATGTTTAAGAAAAAACAAATCCATGTAAATGTACTCGAAAACAATGAATAATCCAAGATGAAAGAGGTAACAGAGTCTCTCTCTCTCTCTCACTTTCCATATTTTTTTTGTATTAAACAGGTCTGCATGAACCTAGACAATAATCATTTAAAAATGAAATTTGGAATTTACATCCATCCACATATGCGTGCACGCATACACACACACATGTTCTTCTTCTTCATCATCACTTGCTCACACGGGAGGCTCTGGCAGTTCAGACATATATGCCGTTATATGCTGGAGGTTCTTCACTGGGCTAAGGTGGTAGATTTTCTCCCCCACCAGTGTGTCAGCAGGCCAAGTCTCTGCTCTCAAATTCTGGTGGGTCTGACAGTCCTGCAGAAAGTCTTCTAACATCATAGTGGACGTACTGCAGTGGCACACTGAAGATTCCCAATGCCAAACTTTGTGAACACATGCTCCGCACAAAGGAATTTTGGGAACACACATTCAATCTCATCTCCACCCTTTTAAAATTTATAACTTTATCAAGAAAAATTCACAGCGAAAAAAATATCTGCGTTTGTGAAAGGTGACATTTTAGGGACAAATATGCACACAAAACAAGACAGAAAAAACACACACATCAACACAGCTGATACCCATCCTCACCATTTTTTGTTCTGTGTGCTTGCCAACTCCAAATGGTGCCGTTCCATAAACAGAAACAGCCACGATGTAGATCACAATTTGCACAAATGTGGCCCAGTAAGTGAAGTATGGTCTGCAAAAAATCACCACCAGGGCAGGCCAGCATCAGTACTGCAGTCATACTTTTCAGAACACACCTAAGTCTACCATAGCACTCACAAAATGTTGCTAAAGAGATGTCAAGAACCTCAAGACATTTAGAACACACCTACATCTATCGTAATACTCACATAATGTTGCTGAAGAGCTGTCAAAAACCTCAAGACAGCTAGAACACACCTCAGTCTACCATAGCACTCACATAATGTTGCTGAAGAGATGTCAAGAACCTCAAGACAACTAGAACACACCCAAGTCTGCCATAACACTCACATAATGTTGCTGAAGAGAAGTCAAGAACCTCAAGACATTTAGAACACACCTAAGTCTATCGTAACACTCACATAATGTTGCTGAAGAGATGTCAAGAACCTCAAGACAACTAGAACACACCCAAGTCTGCCATAACACTCACATAATGTTGCTGAAGAGATGTCAAGAACCTCAAGACATTTAGAACACACCTAAGTCTATCGTAACACTCACATAATGTTGCTGAAGAGATGTCAAGAACCTCAAGACAACTAGAACACACCCAAGTCTACCATAACACTCACATAATGTTGCTGAAGAGATGTCAAGAACCTCAAGACAACTAGAACACAACTAAGTCTACCATAACACTCACATAATGTTGCTGAAGAGATGTCAAGAACTGAAGACAACTAGAACTCAACTAAGTCTACCATGACATTCACATAATGTTGCTGAAGAGATGTCAAGAACCTCAAGACAACCTGAACAGACCTAAGTCTACCATAACACTCACAGTAATATTGCCAAAGAGATGATAAGAACCTCAATACCATCAGGGAGAGAGTAGCTTGAGATTATAATAATCTGAAGCAATCAGAGTAGCTTGATAAAACAAGAACCAAAATTAGAGTGGTTTGAGCTGAAAAGGAACAGCAAGGCAATCAGAGCAGCCTGAGATAATAAGAACCTCAAGGCAGTCAGAGCAGATTGAGATAATAAGAACCTCAAGGCAGTTAGAGCAGCTTGAAATAATAAGAACCTCAAGGCAGTCAGAGCAGATTGAGATAATAAGAACCTCAAGGCAATTAGAGCAGCTTGAGATAATAAGAACCTCAAGGCAGTCAGAGCAGATTGAGATAATAAGAACCTCAAGGCAATCAGAGCAGCTTGAGATAACAAGAACCTCAAGGCAATCAGAGCTGCTTGAAATAATATCAAGGCAATCAGCTAAGCAGCTTGAAACAACAAAAACCTCAAGGCAATCAGATTTAGAGCAGAATAAGATAACAAGAACTTCAAGGCAATAAGAGCAATAAGAGCAGGTTAAGATAACAAGAACCTCAAGGCAGTCAGAGCAGGTTAAGATAACAAGAACCTCAAGGCAGTCAGAGCAGATAAGATAAAAGAACCTCAAGGCATCAGAGCAGGTTAAGATAACAAGAACCTCAAGGCAGTCAGAGCAGGTTAAGATAACAAGAACCTCAAGGCAGTCAGAGCAGGTTAAGATAACAAGAACCTCAAGGCAATCAGATGCAGAATAAGATAACAAGAACTCAAGGCATAGAGCAGGTTAAGATAACAAGAACCTCAAGGCAGTCAGAGCAGGTTAAGATAACAAGAACCTCAAGGCAGTCAGAGCAGAATAAGATAATAAAACCTCAAGGCAGTCAGAGCAGGTTAAGATAACAAGAACCTCAAGGCAGTCAGAGAAGGTTAAGATAACAAGAACCTCAAGGCAGTCAGAGCAGGTTAAGATAACAAGAACCTCAAGGCAATCAGAGCAGAATAAGATAACAAGAACCTCAAGGCAGTCAGAGCAGAATAAGATAACAAGAACCTCAAGGCAATCAGAGCAGAATAAGACAACAAGAACCTCAAGGCAATCAGAGCAGCTTGATATGATAAGAACCTCAAACACAAAGCAATCAAAACTGCCTGAAATGCTAAGAACTTCAAGACAATTCAGAACAGAATGAGATAATAAGAACCTCAAGGCAATCAGAACTGTCAACAGCTTGAGATATCAAGATCGAGGCAATCAGCAGTATTTTTTTCACTCAGGTACAGTTCAAGGTCTTATGACAAAAATCCTGGGGTGATCTTGAACAGCTCATTGTCAATCAAAATTATAATCAAGCAGTTATTTGCAGAAACAGATAGTCTGTCAGAAACTCCAAACTTTACACACACAAAAAAATCATGAAATATTGCAACTAATGAAAGACCAATTTTTAATTTATGCCATCATCTCCAAAGTGGGAACTTTCCTATGCTGAAAATACAGACCGAAAACCCACACCACCAACAAGAACAAGAACAACAAGAAAGAAGAACAAATCAAGGGATGTTGACGTCTGGGCAGGTTTTGTATTGGGGTAAAAAATATTTTTAAAAAGATGAGGGGTGGGGGTGGGGGGCACATTTTGGGTACATTTGCCCAAAAGGTAATATCCTGTGAATAATGAAGATGCTACAGCTGACACTGCGGATAATAAAAAAGAAAAAAGTTAAATGGACATCACACCATATCCACACCTGTACAGTGCACTTCCTGGTCACATACCTGTAGTCATCCATCTCATCTAGCTGCTGCTTGACATCTTTGGAGAAGACATGGCTCTGGAGGCTGGGTCGGAAGAACCTGCCTACCACCCCGATGCCCATCACACGTTTATCCCTGCGCATAGCAGAATCCAACACCTTTTCCTTGATGCGACCGAGCCCAAAGTCGGGCTGGTCCACCACGTCGGTGCCGGGGGTGTCAGGCAGGGCCTGGGGTGGGCGCCGCCGCCAGCCAGGTGCTGGCACTGGTCGCAGCAGCCTACCCACACATACAACACAGGGTCAGGCGGTGGAAAAGCACTGTGCTCTTGTATCCAACATACACATATGATTAAAGTACAGCTGCCTACCCACAGCACACCACTGGCGTCTGTGGCAAAGACAAATGCCAAAGAGATATTACTATCTGAATGAGCATTGACATCAGTATGACTGAGGGCTGACAGCCACAACCCTTATTTCCAGTATACATATATATATATATATATATGTAGTTCTGGCAGTCAACCCTTGAAGACATGCACACAATGTGTAAAAGCTTATCTAAACACACAAAAATACATGAAAAAAGAAATATGCCCAGTTTCACAAAGAAAACTGAACACTTTACTGTTCATATTATCAATCAAAATGGCACCAAAACATACTGCACATATGATAAAAAATAAACAAGCAAAACAAAAACCCACCTTAAATTATGTGTTTGGGTACATAACACTCCAAAGTTTCAAATAAATAATTAATTTGTAACATGCTAACAAACATATATCAATTTGTAATATGCTAACAAACACGTATTAATATGTCATAAACTAAGGATTACATTTCTGACTCTTCTTCACTGCATTTAATCTGTATCCACCATTATCATTAATTCATTTAGTAACACAAAACTGACTGTAACACAAATTACACTGAGAGTGTGAACACCCTGAATCGTTATTATTATACTTAACACTGATAATGTGAACACCCTGAATCATTATTATTATACTTAACACTGACAGTGTGAACACCCTGAATCATTATTATACTTGACAAAGTTTGTCACCTTGCAAGAGGACTCAAATCCAAAATATTAGTTTGGTTTACAAGTATAAAATCTCCCCTTTTTACACTCAAACACTGCTATTTTGATTTTGATTTTCCCAGCAAGTTTCATAATCCTGCATAAGACTAAGACAATTTGTTATCTGTCTCAGTTAGCTCTCACCCTGATATAACTGTACTGGTTGACTGGGTGTAAAACACAAAGTTACTTACTTACTCAGTTAGCTCAATACAAGTAGTTATGTGTATCTGCAAAGGCCTCACAACCCTGGTATTTAGGATTAATTTCTTCTTTCAGTCTTTGATACACTGACTGAGTAAATAAGTAACTTGTATTTTTATGCCCAGTCAACCAGGGTGGTTATATCAGGGTGTGACACACTGACTGAAGATGCAGCACACTCTCAAATAATTAATGAAAAACATTTCCTGATCTCACAGGAGTCAGCTCAAAATGCAAAGTAACAAGCAAAAACATCAGTTTGAACAATGAAAAACCAAAGAACACTGAACAAGTCAAAGAAATCCATCAAAAACCCAAACCCAATAAACACACTGTCATTCAGTGATTAACAACAACAACGAAGAACACATCCAATGACATTACCAATACAATTTCCATCAATAATAAGGAGAGTCATATGCTGATACCAGAGTAAATGAAAATGAACAAAACTCAAAGCAACCAGAATGTCAAACAAGTAGCAATCAGCAAAAGACTCATGTCATTGACAACTCACATTCCCAAGAGGAAAACAACTTTTACTCTTCCTTTCTATCTCTCCTGTGACCTTGAACTGGGTCAATGTCACTAAAACAAGCATGACTGTGTAAAGGTCAACAACGGCTTTTATCATGCAGCTTCAAAGACTGCCCTGAAACATCACCTGGGAAAACACCACCATTATTACTCTGTCATGGCAGGAAATGCATCAACAATATCCCTCACGTGATATAAAAACAAACTGAATAAATACTTGTCAATAAATCACAACTAAACATTTTCACTTTTCAATGCTGGTGTGACACTGAAATATAATGAAGATCTGGCACACAGATGCACAGTTATATCAGAGTTATCATTATGCTAAGACTGATATAGTAGGTATAATAAAATCTTACTGACAAAATATGACGTGCTGTTTTCACTTTCCAATGCCCCTGCATGACCTTGAAAGGGGTTCAAGATGACCAAATCAGGGTTCAAGATGACCAAATCAGGTTTGAAAGTACATGGGTCATACAGTCATGTTACAGTTGAAAAGATATACTTGCACATGCAGTCTCCATGCAAAATCTACTGTTGAAGTTCGTTTTACACTGACAGCCTCTGCCTGACAAACTGACAACAACTCATCATTACACAGAACATGTACATATTAGGCAAGTCAAAAATACCTAAAATCAGAATGCACAAAACAAAGATTACAGTGATTACACTACAATCATACTGAAGCCTTGAAGTAGAATGATCCATACATGAATCATAACAATCACAATTCAAAAACACGATCAGCTTAACACATGTTAAATGTCCATTCTGAAAAGATGCAAAAACTAAAACAAAAAAATTAAGTTTTAGTGTTCTATAAAACAGTCAACTGGTTACCAAGTCTGACTGACAAAGCTACAATTATCACGAATCTGTACAATATAATACAGATACAGGAATTGTCTCTCAAACAAAGTCATTGAAACAACGGGAACTACCATGTTTGGCCTTGGCTGATTGAGTTTAAGGTGTTGCACAGAGTCGTTTCTCACTTTCTTGCTCGACTATTTCACAGATGTATTGCTCTTAAAACCTGGCATTAACTGCACTGCACATTGGTACTGCTAGACACTTTATACTGCTTGACGTTTTAAGCGACTCTCATGACTGCCCACACCATCACGCACCACCCCTCCGTCCTTCTTATGAACCTACCAACCTGGCACTCTCTCCTGTCATCCACATCCTCCCTCCCTCCTCTCCTCTCTCCCTCCTTCCCCAGGAGAGCACTTGGTGCTTAAACTCAGGTTATACCTAACCTAACAAAAACTGAAATCAAAGAATAAAGTTTTAGTGTTCTATAAAACAGTCAAGCTGGTCACCGAGTCTGACTGACAAAGTCATGAATCTGCGCAATAAAACCCAGACATGGGAATTGTCTCTCCAACAAGTCTCTCAAGCAATCGGAGCTGCCATGTGTGGCCTTGGCTGACTGATTTTCGCAGTGTTGTACTGAGTTGTTGCAGGCTTTCTAACTCAACTATTTTCCTGGACATACTGCTCATAAAACCGGAAGACCAGTTCAACCCACTGTTCAAGGCAATTCTTTATTTACTGTCACGGGTCAGCAAATAGGTCTCTGTTAGCAAAAACCACAACAAACAATCCGCTACAGATAAAATTATTCTGAAAGTACTCTACACACCTAGTAAGGGTGGGTGATCAAGAGACTGGCATTCAAAGATTTATTTGCTTGATAATTATATAATGCATAGTCTACCATGTAGGTTACATCCCCAATGATGCCTTTGAAACAGTTCCAATGTTCGTCTAACTGATGACAGCCCTCCCTTATCCCTTCAAGGAAGATCACTGAGCGCTTCCTCTTTCCACGCAGTTATTTCCCTTCACTGTGGCACATCCAGGGCAGAACATCCACAGGAGTTTTCAAAGGTGAATGTCAAACATTTTTTATTTAAACTTTCTTTTATTCATTTTTTTTATAGAAAAACATCAGTATCCATTCACATAATTACATTATATGTTTCAATGATAAGAGTGGAGAACTATTCACGCTTAACAGTTGTAGAAGAGATAATATGGAGAAGAGAGAGAGAGAGACAGAGAGAGAGAGAGAGAGAGAGAGAGAGAGAGAGAGAGAGAGAGAGAGAGAGAGAGAGAGAGAGAGAGAGAGTTGTAAGCACACATACACATGCATGCACGCACGCACATGAAAACGCACACTCACACACACACACTCACTGGATAGGAAAGAGTGGTGAGGATGCAAGAGTGTCATAAACAATACATTCTAAATTTCTGACAGTGGCAATAAACAAAAGTTTGTGCCCAAAAAGTTTACAATCATGAAACAACGACAACAAAAAGTGACATCATATTGGCGTTAGTTATTTCTAATAGTCGGTTTCACTGTCTGTCGTCCTGTGCTATTCAAATTCTTATCCATTCTGTAAAACACCCTACAGGAAGCTTACAAATCAGTCCTTAAAAAATAAATAAATGGAGAACAATAAATGGCAGCAGACATAAAGCAACAAAGGTGCACAACCAAGAAACTATTCAAGCATTATTATTGGTTTATAACAGGCCCAGTTTGACAAGAAGTCAGGTAGGGTCAGTTTCAACTTTTGGTTGTGTGCTTCAATTTTTTGTATCTTTTTTTCAACTCCTTTCTAAATGCACATAACTGAGGTTTGATTTTTTCATATCTGCAACTATAGATAAAATATTTTGCATACAGAATAATGAAATCAAGAACATTGCCCCCTTTAAAATTATCATCTGCACCGAACAAGATAATTTTTTCATTGAATTCGAAGTTGTGAACGTTGTTGCAGTGGTAACATATATATAAACCCTTCTAATTTATTACAGAACAATTTTACATGTTGACATCTCCATGTACAATGTTGGATACTATCTCTTTCCAGGTTACAGAAATTGCACAAAACATCTTGTGCAATGCCCATTTCATTTAACACAATACTGGTTGCTAAAATCCTGTGTAAGAATCTATCTGGAACCATTTCAGTTTTACTTCTTGTATTTTCTTTGTCTTTTTAAAGCAGGCTTTCCAATCTATTCCTTCTCCCAACTTTATTTCCCATTTACTACAGCAGTTTGGGCTTTTTCCATTTTCAATTAATATGTCATAATAAAATTTAGTTCCTTTCACTTGGTTATAGATCTTTGCTAATGATCTGGGATTTATAACCATTTCATTTGATTCAGTAATAATCTTGAGGCTTTTATGTTTTGATGGCCTGTACACATCCAAAGCATTCCAAATAGTTAACTTGAATATTGTATTTTTTTGTAAATTCGCTATATTTATGAAACTGTCCTTCTTCATCTATCACATGGCCTATGCAATAAATGCCTTTCTCTAACCAACTTTTAAAAAGAATGCATTTTTTGCCAACTTTAATGTTCCTGTTTCGGAAAAGAGGTTCTGCTAATGCTTCCTCTGATGATTCTGGCTTTACTTTGTATCGAAAAAGTTCATAGACTTTAAATGTGTCCTCCCAGAATCTATTACTGTGGACTTCTTTACTGTAAATGCTTGGACCATACATGTTTATGTTATCCATGTCTTGGTACATTTGACATGCAATTTGTTTCCACCTATGATTCTGCTATGCGCTGGCCATTTCTGACAAAGTCTTCCCAAGTTTTCTGGCAGGAGTGTCTCACAGAGATGCTGGAACCAGTCTGGGTACCTTTCCCACTCCTTGGTCTGCTCAAACTCTGTCAGCTGGCATGCTTGCAGTATTGACCACTCTGCTTGACCCATCCAAGACGTGCCCCGTCCCAGGCTGCATCCCTTTGCATCTTTCACGGCTTCATGGAGTGGGATGTGGGGATTTTCTACAGCACTGAAGTATGCTTTGACCTGTTCCACTTTCTGTCTGGTTTGCACTGGTGAGAGGTCTAGCATGAGTCTCATGGTCTCAGTGGGGGTGTGTCCATGGTGATTCCCAGGATGACTCTTGGTCATTCACTGTGAAAGGAGATTCTGAGAACTACCCATCTACGCAGTTTGGAGAAAAGAAAAAAAAGGAAGCTTCTCTTAATCCCAAACTTACTCTGAATCCACGGTGGTACCAGATCCGGGAGTTTCTTGGATGCGTTCAAGCTTCGCAAGGTCAGGGCCACCAACCTTGGGGTCGTCGTAGAAGACATCATCTACCAGGTTGAATTCCTCTCCATGCTGTGAATGCAAACAGACTGGCTGGTCAAAGGGGGAGGGGCTGACAAGATCAGTACTACTGCCAAACAGACTGGCTGGTTAAAGGGGGCCCTGACAAGGTCATTTCTACTGTCAAACAGACTGGCTGGTCACGGGAGGGGGGGGGGGGGGGCTGGCTGGTTAAAGGGGGAGGCCCTGACAAGGTCAGTAGTACTACTGCTAAACAGACTGGCTGGTCAAAGGGGGAGGCCCTAACAAGGTCAGTAGTATTAAACTGCCAAACAGACTGGCTGGTCAAAGAAGGAGGCCTGGGTAAGATCAATCAACACATGACATAACTCACCCACCACTGATAACGGTCGGAAATGAATGAACATGACTTGGCTCAACAAAGACATGTCATCGTGAACAAGACCCAACACATGTCGTGAGCCATTCTGAACAACTACCACAGACATGACTTATCATTCTCAACAACAGGCCTTTTGAAGACAGGCATTTTTTTTTTCTTCTTCAAATCAATGAACACGATGGGGCTCACCAAGGACGGAGGAGGTATGCTCTGGTCCTCTCCAACTTGACTGCTCTTGTGGGTCTGCCGCCGGACCTTGTTCCTCACGCCCTGCACAGGTGCATTTTAACGTTGACACCAGTTAATGCATCCTCTCAAAACAACGGCGTTCATTTCACCTACGGTATCATTATGCATGGGTGCATGTGAGGCGCTGAACCTGTCCCTGAACAATTCCACCTGCTTTTCAAAGTTAACAAAGTGATGCCATACTATGACCAAAATAGAGACTGGTGTGCTGTACAGAAATCAAGTTTAAACACCCCACGTTGGAACACCCAAAGCAAAACGCAACAATAGCAATGCTTACGAGCAATTCAAACCACAAGAAGCCACACAGTAAGACTGACAGAAAAAAGAAAAGAAAAAAAAAGAAAGAAAAACCCCCAACCCTTTACACACACACATGTCACAGCAGTCAACCAAAATAATTAAAAACAAGCCAGAGGGAACAGCGAGTTTGCTAGCAGTAAACCGACTGCCTTCTGTGCAGATATATGCTACAGCCAGATAATGCATCAGCAGCACAGGATTTTGATTTCCTCTGGATTTTTACAGCCCAGAACAGGATTCATTTTCCAGGAAATCTGGATTCTAGCCCTCTATGCACATGCCAATGATTACATGGAGTCATACACTTTGCTCCTGAATCACATTGGCAGTCATTCATCAAGCCAAGGTTCATGACTGTTTTGACCAGAGAATAAAACAGTGGGGCCAGAACTGTACTTTGCAGTTTTTTTGATGCCATGTAATCAAAGTCTTCAGTTTGAAGACTGCCACAACTGATGTGATGACACTCGTTCAGTTCACTTTAATCATTCAAATGTGATCACTGAATTAGTTTTTAAAACGTTACATTTTTCACAGCCATACACAATAAAACAGTTCTCACTTGAAAAATGTACCCCCAAACCATCTACGTGATACTAAAAACATACTTGTTGAAGTCCTTGTCAGTTTGTTACTTATGCACAAATCTTGTATGATAAACAGACCAAAACATTGTTGTTGTTGATCGCTTTTATGTAGCACGAATAGTGTTTTGCTCTTAAACAGACTCACTGTGCTACGTGTACCACAAAAATGCTTGACAAGAAAACTTAGGTGGCATTATTTCTTCCACTCTATGCATAGATCTGCATAAATTTCAAAACTGTTAGAAGTCATAAAACTAAAAGTACCCAAATATAGTTCTGAACTTGAAAAGAAAGAGAAGGCATAAGTGATGGCCCAATAACAGTAACACCACAAATAAGACAAAAACACATGTGACACAAGTTTTTAACCCCACAGTAACTGACCACAAGGTTTCCAACACCCTTCAGAGCCATGTGAGCCACCGACGACTTCCTGAGGCTTCTCCGACCAGATACCGAGCGTTCCATGCTCACAGTCGACCGGCGAGATGGCATCCGGAGTGGATCCCGAATTGACCTTGCCGTATCAGGCTCATCAAGGCCCTCTGGAGGTTTGAAATACTGCTCCTTGAGCTTTCCGATGGAGCCAGCGTAGCGCCTCCGGCGGTTTTCCCATCGCATGGCCTGCTTCTCGCTCTCCTCCACTCCAAGAAATCCAGCCACACCATGCACCACTGAACTGGAAACGCAATGCACAGAGTAGCGAGTGCATAATAAATAAACTTGTGTATCAATTTGCATCATCAAATAAATCTCTCTCTCTCTATATATATATATATGTCTATAAACAAAGAAGAGGCTCTGTATGCCTGCATCAACACTGTGAACGATTTAGCACCCAACCCCCTGAACCCACTGACATGAAACTTGGTGTGAAGATTCCTTGGCGACATGAGGGCCCATGTACCTACAGCGTAAGCAACACCTTTCTTGTTAGTTAATGTAAAAGTGCTATAGATTACTGAAGTAAACGAGAGGCTCTGTGAAGTAAAGGGAGGGTGATGTGAAATTAACTGCGGCCATGTTTCTGAGGTACCTCCGTGGTTGGATGGTTTGCACTCCTGACACTTTCCCTGGCGATCCCCAGATCTTGGTGGAACCATCCCCCCCCCCCCCCCCCCATCAATATAACCCCCTTTCCCTCTTTAATTTTTATTTGGCTGCTGCAACACCAAGGTCATCAAAAATGTGTAACCTTTTCTCTTCTCTCTCCGCATATTATATATTAACCAACTGGGTTTATGGTAACTAGTAATTTCAGGTATTTTATAGGTTAACCCCTTCACTGCCATGATGTCACTTGAAAATGACCAATAAAAGGGCAAAATTTTAAACTCTTAGTCTTAAGCCTTTTTGTCTTCTTTTTCGCACTGGCATGCAGTGAAATGATTTTCATCAAAATGACTAGTACTGAAAATAGATGTGTTATAGGACTGAAAAATACACTGTCTGCAGAAATTTTACAGGGTGGGGCAGTGAATGGGTTAAGGTCAGCATACATACCAGAAGTTTGTTTGACTGGTTTTCCACACACACACACAAATGCAGCACAGCAAACGAGTGTGCGTGGTGTATGTGCATGGCATACATGTGTGTGTGTGCATGTGTGCTCTAGAGAGGGAAGGGAGCTGGGTGTTTGCTAGTACAGCTGTAGTAGTAGCATAGACGGCTGTGTTTCTGACCGGTTACAGTGCTAATGTGACTGGTTTCCTTGCATCACGTTTGCCACCTTACTGATGTCACATGTGTTTACAAAAATGTCTAGTGTGATCACTGGCAAGGAGAAAGAAGAAAAACGTTACACACACACACACAACACATACACACACACACACACACACACACACACACACACATACACACACATATTTATATATAATATATACTCTGTGACAGATTCGACATAATTGAAAGCAGCTTCAATGCTTCCTCTCCTGTAGCAGACCAGGCCAAAGCGGGTAAATGCACACAGCTAGTATGCATTTGAAACATAAATATACAGGAAATGTGGACATAGCAGAAGGGGTTTCTCTGACACAGTCAGAACCATCCAGTGTTATTACTGTTGACTCCATGGACAACTTTCTTTTCTTACTCTCCCACCTGTCAACATCATTATTGTTAGCCATAAATAAAACTGTAATAACCTAAGTAAGTTATCTAGGCAAACTTTAGGATTTTACTCAGATTATATATATATTATATATATTATGTATGTCTTGCAATGTATGTAGAGAGTCAACAAAAGATTTTTTTCCTTCTCAAAATAAAAATTATTTAGACATTAGTGATAATTAATGGTGGTGTGCACTTTTCCCACCAGTAAAATCAATGTGAAACATAATGACAATATTCTTACTGTCTCAGTCTTCCAGCTCTGCTGGATGATGACTTGACAGTGTTGCCTGACGCCTGTCGGTCATAATTGGATGTACCTGGTCTCTGGCCATCCATTATGCTGGAGTCTGTAAAAGTGTAAGCATAACGTGATAAAATAAAAGTTTTTTAAGTAAAAAAACCCACCACCACCACCACAACAACACACACAGAAAAAAAAGCAACAACCAACAATAACAAAACAACACTAGCGATAAAATGAAAGCACAAGTATTTCTTCTGTGACCTGTATGCAGAACTAAGTGCATCAAAGTTAATTCATACATGTATAGTCAAATAAATTCAACAAGCAAGAACAGGCACACAAAAGCAATGTGCTTCTCCTGCTTTTCTTATTCTCTCTTTTTCCTCTGTCAGTCTGTGTGTGTGTGTGTGTGTGTGCCTGTCTGTATGCGCGTGCATGCATCCATGCATACATGTACACATGTGTGTGTGTGTGTGTGTGTTCATGCATGTGTGGGCATGCAGACACAAAATCTCTCTCACTCAATCCTTCATTATTTTGCATGTGTGTGTGTCCCAGTGGTGCGTATCTCTGGGGTTTGTGTCTGTACACTAGTACCATCCATATACATGTATGCATGTGTGTGCATCTGCCTGTCTGTATGGTCATGTAAGTGGTTTACTGTGTGTGTGTGTGTGTGTGTGTGTGTGTGTGTGTGTGTTTGTGTGTTCATGTGTGTTTGCACTTTGCAGGGCTCCCCATTTTTTATGACTCTAGGGGGTAGAATTATCCCTGTCTTGCAATTTAAATGGGTATTTTCACCCTCTTCAAACAAGTTCTAAAACTAGTAAAAGGTGTCTGATTTTTTGTTTTGTTTTGTCTTTAAATTTTGGAAGTTCATGTGTCAGGGCTTCCCCTTGTTTGCGTGAGTACTTTAACATGAACGGGAACATCAAATTTAGAATCAGTGAGATCGTGCACAGGTAAACACACAGGCCATTCCATGCTGGGAGGAGAGCACTTTTAGTTTTAGTGTTATAGAAATCTCAGCTTTCTCCAGAGACTTCTGTACATTAACTGGGTTCTGCTTTGCCGGTACAGCATTCTGATGCTCACTGCTTTTTCCTTGTCGGTGCTGAATGTGATAAGTTCACTGAACCGAGGATGATTTCTTTTCCTTTTTTCATAAGTTTAATTGCTGGAAATGACAAGATTGCTTCTGTGCAAACACAGCACTTCAATGATTGGTTGTTCTTGTTATCAAGGCCATGCACCCCTGAAAGTAGAACCCTGTAAACAACAAGCTTTACTTTTTGTGTGTAGGCCTTCAGGATTTGGGTTTGATGCTTGCAGTTGAGTTAACTGCATCACCTGAATCTTCAGAAATTAGAACGCCTTTGCTTTAGTTTTATCAAGTGTATTAGCCCTGCCTAAGTCTATCACCATTGTGATAAATGTACACACAATGACAATGTTCACATTCACTTACAGTTACAGCTCGCATGACTGGATAAAGTGAATGGCAACAGCCAATGAATCAACATCAAGAAACATTTTAGTTACTGATTCAGAATGACACTGCATGCAGCTTTGACAAGGTTTTGCACTGCATTGTCAATGTTGAATTTGTTTGTCTGGGTGAAAAATCAGTGGTCATTGTCACCCACTAGACAGATTTGTAAGGGGTATTATTACTATTATCACCCTTTACTACAGATTTTAGAGTAAATTTCATGCACAGAATTATACTCCAAAGGGTGAACTTGAGGTCCTTGTGCACGCCAACTGTTTTCTTTTTCCTTCTCAGGAGCCCTGGTTTGTACCTGTATACATGTGTATGTATCCACCTGTCTGTGACAGTGTGAATGATTTACTGTGTGTGTGTGTGTGTGTGTGTGTGTGTGTGTGTGTGTGTGTGTGTGTGTGTGTGTGTGCATGCATTCCTGCATGCTTGCATGTGTGTGTGTGTGTTACATTTTTCTTTTATACTATTAATCATTATTTTTCTTTAAATGTTAAATCCTGAATGTAAAATACTACTGTGAATAATCTATCATGCCAATATTATAAAGTCTATAAAGCCAGAAAAATTAAGGGGGAAAAATGAAAATAAAAATACACTAAAGGATCAAAACACACAAAAGTTTTTTTTTAAAGAAAAGAATTTTTAAAAAAGTGGGGGTGGGGCGGGGGGGGGGGGGGGGGGGGGTATCTGACCTGGAATTTGGATCACTTATTTTTATCAATATATATGGCAAAGATGGAAATCATAGCCCCCACCCCCCATGCCTCCCTCCCTCTACCCCCCTGATATTTTACTGCTCAGTCTTAAAATGGATCTCACAATTCCATAGTGATCTATGCTGCGATATAGCTGCCAAATAATTGATAGCAAAATTACCTCTTTTTTTGGAGATTACTTCAGTACTTGCTTCCTTCGTGATGCGTTTTCCATCAGAACTGCTTCAAACGGAACTGTAGCAGTTCCAACGGAAAATAACACATCTACGAAGAAAGAAAATCAAGAAGTAATCGTAATTTTGTTGTTGTTTAAAAAACAAGAACAAAAATCCGGTAATTAATAAAAATAATAATTACAATCAATTATTTGGATCAGTTGCGACCGACAGTCGGCCAAAGTCTGCGGTAAAAATGAAGGGTGCCGTGATTTCTGTCTTTGCCGAGAACTAATAATAAAATATCGTCAGTTTTGTTCGCACATGATAGCTTTAGGTCTACAGTCGAGCCTCGCGGTCAAAACTTCCATAACAACCCGAACCCGACAAACCCGAGGTTGTCAAGCACTGTTGACCTGTGGTCCAGTTTGGCCACAGCACGACAATCAAGTACATCCGTATAACGGAGCTTAAACTATAAAGCATATATCTACCTTTTTAACGCAGATCACAAACTGATGAATGCTCCACAAATATTGGAGGATATATGTGCTACCACTTAAAATTTCAAGGAAACATTCAGTGCGTTGTTTCTATTTTCTCCATTTCCGCATAGCAGCCGCGCATGCCCTACAAGAATGTTCCGTAAAGGGAGTCCACCCACGATGTCTCTCTCCGGCTTTACAGTCACTGGGACCCGTCATAAATTTCTCTCTCCCCCACCCTCTCTCTTTCTCTCTCTGTGATCCGGTTTGGCCTAGTGGTAAGGCGTTAGGCCGGCAAGCGGAAGGACATCGGTTCGATACCTTCAAAAAGGTGGTTTGTGAACACTTTGTCTTGTGACTGTCCATCACTTCCTACTGAAACATTAAAATGGCTCTCATCGCTGCCCATCTC
>JABMCL010002387.1:0-10000 GCA_018857735.1 Alviniconcha marisindica | reverse complement strand
AGAAAAGCAGCCTCCAGGCAACATGTAAGAGAAACTCCCCACGTCAAGAAGCCAGCACGGGATGTGTAAGAGAAACTCCCCACATTATATAATAATAAAGAGAATTTCTAGAGCGCCCATCTACCACACAAGGTGGCAGCACAGGGCGCTTTACAATAACAGTAAACACACACACACACACACACACACACACACACACACACACACACACACACACACACACACACACACACACACACACACACACGTCAACGAGGGGATGGGCAGGGTGTGAAAAACAGTTTAGAAATAATTATTAAACAGGTGCGTCTTGAGGGCGGCTTTGAAAGAGGAAGTAGAATCTTAGTGGCGGAGTGTTGAGGCAAATTGTTCCAGACAGATGGGCCAGCATAAGAAAAAGATCTTTCACCAAATGTTTTTGTGTTTACACGGGGATGGCAAAGGTTCGTGTGTCAGATGCAGATCGTAATTGTCTTGCTGGAGTATAAGGTTGAAGGAGATCGGACAGATACTGAGGGGCTGTTCCAGAGATGGAATTGAAGCAGATAGTTGAAATTTTGTATTGAATGCGATGTGTTACTGGTAGCCAATGCAGAGTTTGAAGAATAGGATGGATGTGGACAGATTTCTTAGCTTTACACACAAGCCTTGCTGCTGCATTCTGAACTTTTTGAAGTTTGTCTAGTAAGTACTGAGGGCAACCTGAAAGTAAAGAGTTACAGTAGTCTAAGCGAGAGAGGATAAGAGAGCATACAAGGGTTTGGGTTGCTTGAGTGGTGAAAAGGTATCGTATGGAACTTCTATGCCTGATTTGTATGTATGCGGCTTTACACGTGTTGCTTATGTGTTGAGACATGCTGAGATTCGAGTCCAGGGTTACACCGATGGGACATCGGCGTCTCCTATGTGAATGACAGACGGCAAAGGACCGTGGGCAGACATTCTATTTGAAAGTATGATCATGGCTTGGGGCATGTAAGAGAAACTCCCCACATTATACAGCCAGCATAGGATGTGTAAGAGAAACTACCAACATAAAGAAGCTAGCATGGAAATGTAAGAGAAATACCCCACATAAAGCGACCAGCATGGGATGTGTAAGAGAAACTCTCCACGTGAAGAAGCTAGCACAGTACATGTAAGAAAAACTCCCCACACAAAGAAGCCAGCACAGGATGTGTAAGAGAAACTCCCCACATAAAGAAGCCAGCATGGGATGTGTGCGAGAAACTCCCCACATAAAAAGAAGCCAGCATAGGATGTGTGCGAGAAACTCCCCACATAAAAAAAGCCAGCATGGATGTGTGCGAGAAACTCCCCACATAAAAGAAGCCAGCATAGGATGTGTGCAGAGAAACTCCCCAAAAAAGAAGCCATGGATGTGCGAGGAAACCCCAAAAAAACTGTTCCAGTGTACCCCCCCCCCTTTTTTAAAAAAAAACACTTTTGTAGGACTCCTTCGTGTTAGAATGTTTCTTTTCTTCCCTTTTCTTTTGGGTGGTCATTTTTCATTCAGTTCTTGTTCAGTGTTGTTGTTCTGCTCTGTTCTTTTTAGGGTGTTGGAGGGCTCCGTTTCTCTTCTGAGTGAGCCTTTTTTTTACAAGCTCTTTGTCCTTAGTAACTGCGTAGATTGTTTTTAGCACTTTTGTAGGGCTCCTTTGCGATAGAGTAGTGTTTCTTCTCTGATTGTTTTTAGCACTTTTGTAGGGCTCCTTTGCGATAGAGTAGTGTTTCTTCTCTTTTATTTTCTGTGGCCATTTTTCACTCAGTCCTTCGTTACGATGTTGTCTGTTGCTGTTCTTTTTATGGTGTATGGTAGGGCTCAACTTTCTGCTCTTCTAGGTGCGACCTTTTTTACGCTAATGACCGCCCCCCCCCCCCCCCCCGCCCAGGCTGTGTTATCCTTAGGTGAACGGGTTGATATTTTGTTGTTGTATGTTGTGGCTATTTTTTTCCACTCAGTTCTTGTTGCAGGGGTGTTGTTTGTTCTGTTATAGGGTATGGTAGTGTAGAGTCGTTGTATTTTTCATGCATCGTTTCTGGACGCATCTTGTCCCCCGCGCCATGTTATTTTTGGTTGTCTTTTGAGTATGTTGCTGACTCGTGTGCAATTCCCTTAGCTTGTTTTCAGCTAGGGCTTGTCAGGAGCTCGTATCCTTTTCTTTCTTACCCTTTTTGGTGCCATTTTCCCCCAGTTCTTGTTTATATTGTTCTATTCGTGTTTAAGGATTTTGTAGGGTATCGATTGTCTCTCTTCTGATTGAGATTTACAACTTTTTTTCCTGGGCACATCGACCACCTAGCTCGTTTATTTAGTGTTGTCTTCTGAGTAGTTGTAGAGCTTGATCCATCCAATTCTTACTTTATTCAGCTTCGGGCTTGTTCAGAGGCTAGGATCCATTTATTTGTATCCGCCCTTTTACTTTTCTGGGGGGTGCCCGCTTGTGCACTTCAGTTCTTGCTTTGGTTTGGTTCTGGCTCTGTTAGAGGTGTTGTAGGTGTTCTTCTCAGTTTTTTGGCCATCTTCCACCCAGCTCTTCTTTAGGGGTTGTCTTCAGAGAAGTTGCATACCAAACAAGCTCCTCACATAAAACGAAAAGAAAAAACCAGCACGGATGTGTAGCCAGAGCTCCCCAGAATAAACAACGAAACCTGCACGCGATGGGTGTAAGAGACGAACTCCCACAGGAGATAAAAATTCAAGCCAGAACGGGTGCGTGTAGGAAGAAATTCCTCACATAAAAAATGAGCCAGCGCCGGTGGATGTGTAAGAAAAACTCCGCCGATAAAAAAAGAAACCAGCAACGGGATGTGTGCAAAACTCCTCACTAAACCTAGCATGAGATGTGTAAGAGAAACTCCCCAGAATACAAAAAACAAAAGAACAAAAAAAGAAAGAAAAACAAAAAAAGCAAGAAAAAAGCAAAGAAAAATAGAAGAAGACGCAAAAAAAAACACGGTGGATGTGTAAGAGAAACCCCTGCATAAAAATTAAACCAGCGCAGGATGTGTAAAGAGAAACTCCCCAATAAAAATGAAGGCAGCACGGGATGATGTGTAAGAGACACTCCCCAGATAAAAATGAAGCCATTACGGATGGTAAGAGAAACTCCCAGACGAAAAAATGCAGGCCAGCACTAGATGTGTACGATAAAAAAAACCGCCCGAATAAAAGTAAAACCAGCATTGGTGTTAGTAAGAGAAACTCCACCACATAAAATGAACCAGCACAGGAGATGTTTAAGATGCAACTCCGCCAGATAGGAAATTAGGCCCAACACGGGCATGTGGTAGTAAGTAGAAACAGCCCCGGTATAAACAATGAAGGCAGGCACGGGATGTTGTAAGAGAAACTCTCCAAAGAAAATAAGCCAGCATGGGATGTGTAAGATAAACTGCCGCTGATAAAGGAAAAAAAAAAATAACACCAGCACAGGGATGTTGTAATAGAGACTCCCCACGATAGCACATCAAGCACAGGATGGGGATTCTAAGAAAACTCCCCCCAGGGGGTTACATTAAGCCAGCGCGGATGTGTGAGGGAAATTACCCTAACAAGAGAAAAGAAGTCCAGACAGTGTATGTGTAAGGTAGAACTCCCCAGCCATAAAAGGAGTTAAGGCCCGCATGGGATGTGTAAAGAAATTCCCGATATAGAGAAATATCAAACGAGTTATTTTTGAAGAGATGTGTCAGTTCCGGTTCTCTCTCTGTTTCTACCTCTGTCAGTCTGTGTCTCGCAATTTGTTTGTTATTGTTTTGTTTTGTAGGGCTTTTTTCTAAGGCTGTCTTTGATGCAAATTTTGGCTTTAGTTGTTTTGTCTTTTTATCACTTTGAGGGTTCCTTTCACTTCTGAGCGCTTTTGTGGGGGCTTGTTCTTAGGCCTTTCTCCACTTGCTCCTCTTTAATGTCGTTCTCCCCCTTTTCATGTTTCTTGTGGCTTCTTTCTTTTCTGGTTGCTTCTTTTTTCTGTTCTCTTCTCTCTAGGGCGTCGTATGGCTCCTTTCTCTCTTCTGTGTGCGATTTTTTCGTTGCTTTTTGTTGTTGTTGTTGCTGCGCCGTCTTCCACCCAGCTCTTTCCTTACTGGTTCTGTTCTCACCAGTTTGCAGAGCTTGGATCCATTCACTGTTTAGCTTTTTCACCTAGGGCTTGTTCTTTGGCCTTCCTGTTTTTAGCGATTCTGTCCTTAGCAATTTGCTGGGCTGTTTTTTGATATACTGATTTGTTTTTCTCAGGCTTGTGTTTAGGCCTTTCTCTCTTTAGTGATTCTGTTGATTTCAGCTATTCAAAGGGCTCACTTTTTAAATTCTTCTGTTTTTTTTTCTCATGGGTCTTCTTCTACCGCGCTTTCCTTATTTCTGGTTCTGTTCTTTTTAGCACTCTGTATTAACATAGGGCTGCTTTGTTTTCTGAGAATGCATGCTATTAATTTCTGTGTAGGTGACACGTGACAACGACTCTGACGGGATGATTTCACCCATGATGGAGAACAGGTTGTAAACAGGCTCAAGATCCCCCATAATGGAGAACAGGTTGTAAACAGGCTCAAGATCCCCCATAATGGAGAGCAGGTTGTAAACAGGCTCAAGATCCCCCAGGGTCTCTCGCCCTAATGTTTTCGTCTGCTGGAGTGAAAAGTTTCCCTCAGGGAGGGTCCGCGGTGATTCACCGTAAGAAAAACAGACCTGCTTTACAAAGACATGACATTTTGACTGTCTCTCCAGTGTCTTCTTGTTTTAGGAAATTTGCTTACGTCTTCTTCTACCCAGGCGTTAGTGGTTCTGTTCTTTATAGCATTCTCCATACAGCTCGGTTCTCTTCAAAACACTTCTTTTTGGGGCTTTTTCGTAGGTCTTTGTCTACCCAGCCATTCTTCTTAGTGGTTTTGCTCTTTTTAGTACTTAGTTGACTGCCTTCTGTTAGGGGGACTTCTTTCAGGGACTTAGTGAGGTCTTCTTTCAGCTAAGTGACGTGTTCTTTTTGCACTTTTGTAGGGCTCCTTCCCGTTAAGTGTTTCATTTTTTCCCCTTTTTCTTTATGCCCCACGGACCCGGCTTCTCGTCCGGGGGGTGTTTAAACTAAGCTGCTCCACCGTTTTCACTCTTTTCTAGTGTCTAGTTTCGTCTACCGGCCCTTTCACCTATATGTCATTCCCCAAAAATTCCCCCCGATCCTCTGTTTTAGCTCCCTTTTTGCGCTGATCTCTGTCTACCCATCAGCCATTCTCCCGTATTTGTCTGCATCACATCTCTTCTTTATATAGTACTTTCTACTCTCTCCCCGCCCTATATAACCGTACTAGTACTGGGCATAAATCACCAAGTTACCTCCCTTTTATTTCCTGTGGCCATTTTTCACTCAGTTCTTGTTTGATGTCGTTCTGTTCTGTTCTGTTTAAGGCATTGTAGGACCCATTCACTTGTTAGCTTTTTCAGCTTGGCCTGTTCTTTGGCCTTCGTTTCTTTAGGGGGTTTTTCAAATTTCCGGGTGTTTTTATATATTATTTCTTTTTTTCGGGGACAAGGCCTTTTTTTTTTAAGGACGGACAGCACAAAGGGCTCAGCCCACCCAGTTTTTTTTGCGCGTCTTCTTCTACCGAGCATTTCTTTCTGGCTGTTTTTTCTAGCACTCCGTATATAGGGCGCTTTTTCCCGAGAATGCATGCTTTAAATTTCCTGTGTAGGTGACACTGACAGCGACTCTGACGGGATGATTTCACCAAATGGTAAACAGGTCGTAAACAGGCTCAAGATCCCCCAGGGGCTCTCCACATAATGTTTCGTCGGTGGGTGAAGTTCCCCCCAAGGGGAGGGGTCCGCGGTGATTCACCGTAAGAAAAACAGACCTGCTTTACAAAGACATGACATTTTGACTATCTTTTTAGTGTCTTTTTTCATTTCATTTTTTTCTTAGCGAATTTGCTTAGTTCTTCTTCCACCCAGTTCTTAGTGGTTCTGCTCTTTATAGCATTCTATACAGTTCCGTTCTCTTCGAAACACTTCTTTTTAGGGCTTTTTTTTGGGCGGGGCACCCAGCTTTTTTTTTATGGGTCCTTTTTTTACTTAGTATGGCTGCTTTCTCTTATGTAGGGCTGCCTTCTCTCTTCTGAGTGCGACCTTTTCACGCTCTTTACCTGAGGCATCTTCCACCCATCTGTTCTCTTGAGGGGTTGTCTTCTGAGCAGTTTGTAGAGCTCGAATCCGTTCACTTGTTAGCTTTTTCAGCTCGGGCTTGTTCTTTGCTCTTCCTGTCTTTAGGGGTTTCTTTCTTAGCAATTTGCAGGGCTGTTTTGAGATACTTAGTTCTTTTTTCGGGTTTGTTCTAAGGCCTTTCTATCTTTAGTGATTCTGTTGATTTCAGCTATTCAAAGGACTCATTTTTCTTATTCTTCTCGGAGCTTTTTCGGTGGTCTTCGTCTACCGCGCATTTCTTTCTGGTTCTGTTCTTTCTAGCACTCCGTATATAGGGCTGCTTTGTCTTCCGAGAATGCATGCCATCAATTCCCGTGTAGGTGAACACATGACAGCGACTTGACGGGATTATTTCACCCAAATGGAAACAGGGGGCGTAAACAGGCTCAAGATCCCCCAGGGCTCCCACCAAAATGTTTGTGGGGGGGGGAAAAAACCCCCTTTTTCCTGGGGGGGGCCGCGGGTGATTCACCGTAAGAAAACAGACCCGCTTTTCAAAAACTGTTTTCCCTTTTTTTAGTGTCTTTTTTTCAAAAAAATTTTTTTTAGGGGAAATTTTCTTAAAGTTTTTTTTCCCACCCATTCTTAGTGGTTTGTCTTTTAAATTTTATACAGCTCCGTTGTCTTCAAAACTTCTTTTTAGGGCTTTCGTTTGGTCTTTGTCTACCCAGTATTCTTTTAGTGGTTTTGTCCTTTTATCTTAGTATGGCTGCTTTCTCTTATGTAGGGCTCCTTTTTCTCTTCTGATGTGCTTTTCACGCTCTTTACCCGAGGCATTTTTACCCAGCTCCTTTCCTGAGGGGGGGGGGGGGGGGGTTTTCTTCTGAGAAATTTGAGGCTCGAATCCCTTTACTTTTAGTTTTCAGCTCGGGGTTGTTTTTTGCCTTCCTTCTTTAGGGGTTTGGTTTTTAGCAATTTGCAGGGTGTTTTTAATACTTGTTTTTTTTTCGGGTTTTCTAAAGGGCCCTTTTTCTTTATGATTCTTTGATTTCAGCTTTAAAGGGGTCATTTTTCTTTTCTTCTCAGGGGGTTTTTTTGGGTCTTCTTCTACCGCGCTTTCTTTCTGGTTCTGTTCTTTCTAGCACTCCGTATATAGGGCTGCTTTGTCTTCCGAGAATGCATCTATTAATTCTGTGTAGGTGAACAGACAGCGACGCACGGGGTGATTTCACCCCCAATGGTAAACAGGTCGTAAACAGGCTCAAGATCCCCCAGGGGGCTCTCCCCACTAATTTTCGTCGGTGGAATGAAAATTCCCTCAAGGGGGGGGGGTTTTCCGGGTGAAAAAACCGTAAGAAAAACAGACCTCTTTACAAAGACGTGAATTTTTTGACTGTCTCTCCCGTGTCGTTTTTTATTTCTATTTTTTTTCATTGGAATTTGCTTATTCTTCTTCCATCCAGTTCTTAGTGGTTCTATTCTTTATACATTCTACAGCTCCGTTCTATTCAAAAAACCCTTTTTGTTTTTTTTGTTGGAACTGTGTTCTGCTCATACCTTTTTTTATTAGGGTTTTTGGGCTTGGGGTTTTTTGTTTTTACCCAGCTTTTTCTTTTTTTAGTGGTTTTGCTCCTTGTTTAGAAAAAATTTATTATGACGGGCTTTCTGTTGTGGGGGCATTTTTTCTTTAAAAGGGACTTTGTTTGGAAGTTTTTTCTTCTCCAGGCTGTCTGTCCTTAGTGACTCCTGTGTTGTTTTTTAACCCCTTTTTTTAGGGCGTTAGAGTGTTTCTTTTCCCCTTCCCTTTTTTCTTTTCTGGGGGCTTTATTTTCACTCAGTTTTTGTACAATGTGTTTGTTCTGTTTAGGGGGGTTGGGTAGGGCTCCTTTCCTCTTTTCTAATTTTGCCCGGCTTTTTCCTGGGGGTCATCTTCCACCCCAAGCTTTTTTATTTTTTAGTGTGATTGTTTTGGGGGTTTATTTTTTGCAGGGGGCTCGGATCCATTCATTTTTTTTCTTGGGGCTTTTTCGGGGCTAGGGCTTGTTTGGGGAGCTCAGATCCATTTCTTTTCTTCCCCTTTCTTTTCTGGGGCCCAAACTTTTCACTCGGGTTTTTGTTTGGTTTTGTTTTTGGCTTTTTGTTCAGGTTGCTCTAGGGCTTCCTTCTCGGGTTTTTGAGTGTGATTTTTTCCCCACTTTTCTTCGGGGGCCAGTTTCCATCCGGGCTCTTTTTTTAAAAGGGGGATTGTTTTAAAGAGAAAGACTGCAGTGGAAAGAGGGCTCCTCACATCAAACAAAAGGCCAGCAGGGGATGTGTAAGAGAAACCCCCCCACATAAAAAATGAATGCAGTTTGGGATGTGTAAGAGAAATTTCCCCCGCATAAAAATAAAGGGGGGCGGGCATGTCAGACAAACTCCCTGCACAAAAAATGAAGGGGGCGGGGCATGGGATGTGAAAGGGGGAAAAAAAATTCCCCGGGGCATAAAATTAAAACCCAGAAGGGAAATTGAAATTTGAAACTCCCGGGGAAATTTGTGTAAGGGGAAAGTCCCCTGATAAAATTAAACCCAGCAAGGGGATGTGTAAGGGGGAAATTTTCCCCAGATACAAAAAAAGGGGCCAGCGGGGAATGTTAAGAAAAAACTACCCCCAGTTTAAAAATTAAGCCGGGGCACGGAATATGAAAGGGAGAAATTTTCCCCTGATAAAAATAAATTTTAAAAAAAATTTTAAAAAAAACCAGAAACGGGAGGGGCTTTAAGAAAAACGGGGCCCCAAATATCAAAAAAAAAAAGGCAGCATGGGATGTGCAAGTGAAACCCCCTGCTTTTAAAAATTCAAGACAGCACGGGATGTGTAAGGAAATTCCGGGGGAAATAAAATTTTAAAAGGCAGCAGGGGGGGGATGTGTAAAAAAAAACTCCCCTTTATAAAAACAAAAGTCGCTTTGGGATGTTTTTAAAGAGAAATTTCCCCGGGCATAAAAAAAATGAAGCCGGGCAGGGGAAATTGTAGAAGGGGGAAAATTTCCCCAGATAAAAATGAAGCCGGGCACGGGATGTGTAAGGAAATTTTCCCACGTAAAAACAGAGTCATCAAGGGTTTGTTTTAAGAGAAACTCCCCCGATAAAAATGACGCCAGCATGGGATGTGAAAGGAGAAACTCCCCAGATAAAAAATAAAGCCAAAATTTGGCATTTTAAAGGGGAAAAAACCCCCCCCAAAAAAAAATAAAAAAGGGGGAAACCAGCACGGGATGGGGTAAGAGAAACTCCCTAAAAAAAAAACCCCGGGAGAACCCGGGCATAGGATGTGAAAAGAAAAACTACCCAGATAAAAAAAAAAGAAAAAAAGGGAAAAAAAAAAGAAAAGAAGAAGCCAAGGATGGAATGTGAAAAGAGAAATTTCCCTTGCAAAAACATCGAGACGGGGCGGGGGAAATGTTTTTAAGATAAACTCCCCAGTAAAAATCAAGCCAATTGGGTTGTGTAAGGGGAAAATTTCCCCCCAAAAAAAATAAAAAAAAAAAAGTCAGCACGTGATGTGTAAAGAGAAATTTCCCCAAAAGAAAGGGAACCCCCGAGAGGTATGTTTTAAGAGAAACTCCCCAGATAAAAATGAAGCCGGGGCACGGGAGGGGGCGAAAGGGGAGAAACTCCCCTTTTTAAAAGGGAAAAAGGAAGGCGGGCAATGGGGGGGCCCAGCATTTTTGGATGTTAAGAAAATTTTCCCCAGATAAAAAATGAAGGAAACCCGGGGGGCACGCTTTAAAGGGGAACTCCCCAGATAAAAAATACAAAGGGCCATCACGGGTTTGAAGAAGAGAAACTCCCGAGATTAAAAAAAAAGCCGGGGCAAGGGAGTAT
>JABMCL010001057.1:0-27292 GCA_018857735.1 Alviniconcha marisindica | reverse complement strand
AGACGGTGGCCAAAGGCGGGTGTTTTCAAAACCGAATTGCGTTCAGGCCCCATGAAAAATCGTCAAATCACACATTATATCACCATCACTCACATCATCATTTTTCTGATCCTCGTCAACATTACAAAAAGGACTGGATCTGTCAGGCCCATTGCACGAAGAGCTGTAATTAAGTAAGTAAACATGGTATTTAACGTCCACAAAAACCATAAGGCATATTAGGGATGGGGAGAAGGGGGCATGGAGGTGGGTTGGGGGGCGGGGGGAAGGAGCGTATATACCTATCGCTACACTGTCACCACCGGAATGACTTCTACATTAAGGTGGGCAGAGATGACAGCCGTTTTAATGTTTCATAATTTTGAGGGATAAAGTCACAAGACAGTGTCCACAGACCACAACCTTTGAAGAGAAAGGAGACCCGAAGCGGATTCGAACCGAGGTCCTTTTGCTTACCAGCCTTACGCCTTAATACCTCTAGGCCAAACCGGCTCACACGAAGAGCTGTGTGTCGCGAAGCTTTTATATAGGCTCCGTCAGAAAAGTTATATCTGTTACTGTAGTTGACTCATTTCTAATGTCTCCGGTACACGTTTTGAGATTTTTGTTTCCAAGGCTATGATTATTTAAAGACTAGCCCGCTTGTCATTTTTTTTTATTAAATAAAATTGCAGAGCTACCTCTAATAACACCGAATTTTAAACCCGAGCTCTGAACTCGCCCTAATTCTCTCAATATCGGCCATGAAATATTGAAATGTTCACCTGTAATCAAGAGAAATGCAGCTTCCGGTTCGATTTAGGATTATCAATTGAAACATCTCGAGCGAAGACGATCACCTGCACTTATCTTGCGAAAGCACTGAAGAAGATAAAACGCTACCAGAAAATGCTAGTGAACAATAGGGCCTACAGCCGTATCAGTTTGAGCCATATACAGCAGAAAACAGATCGACTGACGATAGCAGTGATCAGGAAGAGACGCCGGTGGACTGCGAGCATGCAAGTCACTTGGATTGTATCGAGTGGTGGGCATTTTTGTTGTTGTTTTCTACATTTTCTTTTTCTTTTTTCCCCCAGGGAACAATATCTTGGGACATTGTAAACGCCATTTTGTGCCACAAGTATCATCCCAATCACTCAAACAGGGTCATATACAGCGAATGAAGGCAGCATTTGGAAATGGGCGAGTACATTTAATGTCTGAAAGGAGTATACTCGCAATAAAGGACAAAAATATGGAACAGAACTTACTTTTTGTCCAAATTGTTGGATTTATGTGCTTCGTATAACCCTGTTTGGATGATTCTGATGACATTCGTGACCTACAATGGCGTATTAATCTGGAGAAGATTGTTGACTGCTGCCCGATGCGAATGATGGAATGGAGCAACCGGCTTTCCTGTTCCTGGTTCTGTATTCGATCCTCTGCCCGCGTCTGCTTTTGATAAGCCACGAAGTGCTACCGACGATGCAGCAGTGGCTTTACCGAAGATTTTTTTTTTTTTACATTTCTTCTTCTTAATCAAGAAGATACATGCCCATGCTTATCACCGTATGCGTGGTCAGAAGACACTGCCATACTTATTTTAGCTTGATACACAAGTGATGTATTTCCGGTTTTTGTATTTTGAACAGGTGAGCGTAAGTGGCTTGATGCGGTTTTTATTCAATTAAAAATAAACGCAACATTTTATGCAAAAGGTAAACACGGACATTAACTCACTACATTAAAGTACACGTTTTCGCAAACACCATTATTCACTCGGGCTAGTCTTTAACGTATTCATCTGGAGAATGAGGGGAGAACACTCATAGGGGGAAGACGCTTTTTGAGAACTGTGCAAGAAAATGCCACCCATTCGGCAAGGCTAACTGGGAGGCGTTACGGCAAGCAGCAGCAGAGACGTCTAAGAAGGTGACGGAGCTGTTCAAGGCTGGGAAGGACGTTCATAATCTGTGGATAAACACATCCATCAGCACTTAGGTCCGGCAAATACCAACTCCCATGGATGAACGGCAAGTTACGGCGCCTCATCAAAAAGATGAGGAGACTCTATTGGAAGGCAAGAAGAACAGGATCTTGGGCAAACTACAAGTACACCCAGGTGGAATGTACAAAACACTACGCTAGGCGGAATGGAAATTTGTAAACAACACCATCCAAGAAGGGCTTGCCCAGAACAATTCTAAACCGTTCTGGAGGTACATCAAGTCGAATCGCCAAGATAACATAGGCACTGTCCCACTGAAATTCAATGGAACACTCCGCAGTGACAGTAAATCGAAAGCTGACAGCTTACTCAAACAGTTCCAGTCTGTTTTCACCAAAGACAACTTCCCCCCCCCCCCCCCCCCCCCATCATCAGATGAGTCTGACTCCACATACTCACCTATTCCTGACCTTAAGATCGAGAGACACGGCGTTGAAAAACTCCTGCAGAAAATCAGCGTTGACAAAGCAGTCGGCCCAGATAATATCCCCAACCAAGTCTTGAAGGAATATGCCACTGAACTGGCAGAGGGACTGACTTGTATCTTCCAGCGTTCAGTCGACACTGGCCTACTGCCAAAAGACTGGAGACATAACACCTGTCTTCAAACATGGAGACAAACATCTGGCGGAAAACTACCGACCCGTGTCCTTGACTTCCGTTTCTTCCAAGCTTCTTGAGCGCATCATTTTCTCCCACCTCATGTCCCACCTTAACCGCCACAAAATTCTTAGCAACCTAAATCATGGCTTTCGTTCTGGTTTTTCCTGTAAGACCCAACTGATCACGACCCTCCATGACTTTGGAAAATCCTTTGACAAAAACATCCAGACCGATATTGCTATACAGGACTTTTCCAAAGCCTTCGACATTGTCCCCGTCAGAAAGTCCTTTACAAGCTGAAACAGTATGGCATCAAGGGATCCCTGCACAAGTGGCTTGCGAACTTCCTCACACAGCGCCAGATGCGAGTGGTGATTGATGGCCAGCTCTCCAGTGAGGCATCCGTGGACTCTGGGGTACCCCAGGGCACTGTGCTTGGCCCTCTGCTGTTCCTGTGCTATATCAACGATCTTCCCAGTGCTGTCCGATCACAAGTGCGTCTCTTCGCTGATGATTGTTTTCTCTACAGGGAGATTCACTCTCGCCAAGACCACATCATCCTGCAGCTAGACCTACAGCAGTAGGACATATGGCCAGAAAATGCTATATCATGAGTCTACGTAGCAAGTCATCCCACCTATACTTCCTGGAAAATCACATCTTGAAGCAAGTCCCATCAATCCCCTACCATGGAGTTCATCTCTCCGAGAATCTGTCTTGGTCTGAACACATCAGCACCATCACCAAGAAAGCAAACTCCTGCCTCGGCCTGCTGAGAAGAAACTGGAGGTCCTGTCCAGAAGAACGCAGAAGAACAGCCTACCTGGCCCTTGTCAGGTCGGTTCTTGAATACAGTGCTGTGGTCTGGGATCCACACCAACAGAGAGACATCGACAAGCTGGAAGACGTTCAGCGCCGCGCCGCCCGTTTAATTAAACAGTACAGGTCCTGCCAGCCTGACTCCATAACAAAGACGCTGAAGGACCTGAACCTGCCATCTCTACAGGACAGACTGAGAAAGAAACGCCTCGTCTTTATCTATAAAATTGCCGCAGGTCTTATCCCAGCCATTCCAGCAGAATCCTTTCTGACACCTGTGGGAAACAAGAGGCAGATTAAGACCACCAGTAGATCTGACTTCACCTCCGCAACATCATCAGGAGGTTCACCAGAAACAACAGCTGCTGCTTCTCTTTGGGTAGTGCAAAAACAGACACCTACAGAAACAGCTTCTGTTCATCAGAACTGTTTCTGACTGGAACAACCTCACAGAAGAAGTGGTGTCTGCAAACTCGATGGAGGAATTTCGATCCCTCGTCTCGACTTAACATTAAGTGCTCTCCCCGTTTTTCCGTCGACAATTATGCCAGGACATGGCCCAAGTCGATGTAAATATCAAGATCAACGTCAAGATTAAGATCTATTGGCTGTGAATATAGGCCTAACTAATTTGCTCCGTAAACTCTCTTTGTCAGATGCGACGTGCAGAGAGCCGGGCACACTGCCTGACGCAGACATCGTGCAGCCTGCCGGCCAATCGGCGTCATCTTCCGGAAGTTACGGCGTGGGGGACAGCGTCACCTACAAGTGTCGAACAGGGAACGAAACCCTGCAGCGTACATGTATGAGTGAAGGGGAGTGGTCTCCCGCCGGTTACGTTTGTTCAGGTTTGTTGAAATGCAGGCCGGTTTCTCTGGCCTATAGGTCTGCACGTATCCAGTCAACACCACGTTGTCGTTCCAATCATCAACCATTTCATTGCCTTTTTTTCAACTGGGGTTTTCTCGTCGTTTTCATGTCTCCTCTTTTGTCCTCCAGGTTGGTTTTGCCTGTCTATCCTCTGACGCGCTTTTTAGTGCCCGCTCACTACCTTTGTTTTTCTCTCGCTCAAAGTCCATCTCTCTCTCTCTCTCTCTCTCTCTCTCTCTCTCTCTCTCTCTCTCTCTCTCTCTCTCTCTCTCTGTCTCTCAGTCAGTCTGTCTGTCTCTCAGTCTGTCTGTCTGTCTGTGTTGTCCTGTCTCTGTCTCTCTCTTTCTTGTCTGTCTCTGTCTGTCTCTGTCTCTGTTCCCCTGTCTCTGTCTGTCTCTCTCTCTTCCCTCTCCGTCCCTCCTATCTCCCCCCTTGTCTTCCCATCACTCTCCCTCCCTCTCTCTCCTTCCCTCCATTTCCCCCTCCTTCCTTTCCTTCCTCACTCCCTTCCACATCTCTCCTTCCCTGCCACCCTCTCTCTCTCTCTCTCGCTCTCTCTATCAAACACAGACAGATAGAAAGACAGACATATAAACACACGCGCACGCACGCAAGAACGCACACACACACACACACACACACACACACACACACACACACACACACACACACACACACACACCTTTAATGCCCATAATTTGATATCTACACTCATCATAGCTTAGCAAGGACTAGTTGTTAGGGTTTTGACTGAACTCTAAACTACAATCCTTGTAAAATGCAGTTTTCGAGTTCCTATCTTCCCCTCACTTTTTCTCTCTCCCCCCTCTCTCTCTGTCTGCGCGGAAGAGCACAGCTTCTCCTTCTATTGCGTCTGCTGAGCTACTTTGTCTACAGACGATATCGACAACAGTCTGTGTTCCATTGAGGAGACGACGCATCACCACACTGCCCTCCCCCGTCTCTCTCTCTCTCTCTCTCTCTCTCTCTCTCTCTCTCTCTCTCTCTCTCTCTCTCTCTCTCTCTCTCTCAAACACAGATAGAAAGACAGACATACCCCACACATCGCATGCACACACACACACACACACACACACACACACACACACACACACACACACACGCATATACATACACCTTTTCTAGTCTTTACAGGACGTCACCACCTTGCTCAAAACTAGTTCTTTAAACGCGGATTATACAATTCTAGGGACTTGCGCTGACCGCCACACTGACTGCGGCCGTGTACTGCTGGTCGTCCCTGAGGCCTGCACAACCCATCCTCACTTTGCCAGTATCCAGTGTCCCTACACCTGTGGCCTGTGTCTGCCTGATGCCAGTGAGTTGTACCGTGCTGTAGACAGACTGATGCACCATAGTAAAATATGGCATAGTGACGGAGCACCCACCCTGACTGCTCGACTGCAGTGTCCCGACACCTATGGTCTGTGTCAGCCTGATACCTGCATGATTAGCTGTAGCTTAATAAACAGAAATTAATTGGTATGCCGCAGTGATGCCTGTAGTAATGTGGGGCATCCGAATGAGCAACACACCCTGGCTTTGTCAGTGTACATTGTTTATACATCTGCCACCAGTGTCGGTAGTAAACTACACGATAATGATCGCATGTGGAGCACGCGTATATTGAATGCACGTCAGGTTATATCGAGAACTTTCTGACATCAGCACGGTCTGATTTGTCCCGGTTTCTTAGTACCCCGATAATAGATACAGCCTATGTCCGATATCTGCCAGTATCCATCCCGCCATGCTAGGAGGTAGGGATATTCAGCTTGTGCTGTAGCTGAAACGTCTCCCTGTTCGCCTACTTTGCTTTGAAAAATAATGTGAAACAAGGATGACTGCTAGCGTTCTGAAAAATTAGCGTATTTCTTCTTTCTCTCCTACATCGATCCGTTGTCTGTTGAATCCTCGATCTGTTAAGGTCAAACTGACCGTAAGAGAGTTTCTGTCCGGTGAATGAGATGTTTGTGTCGCCTCTGTGTCTTTTGTACCTTGAATCGCTTATAAATATGAATAAAACATTGTTATTTTGTATTGTATTCCTTCTGTACGTGTTTGTTCTACAGCGCCTCAGTGCAAAGTGACTCCACCGTCAGGTGACGTAGAGCTGGTCAGTCCCCTGGGGCAGGTAACCCGTGGGTCCGTCGTGCGCTATGTATGTCGGAACGGTTACGATCTGACCGAAGGGCAGCTGGTGCTGGCTTGTGGACACGATGGACATTTCATTGGTCAACTGCCCGTCTGTACAGGTGAGAGAAACGACAAGGAACGTGCCTGCTAAGAATACGAACATACCAGAAAGAAAGAAAGGAAAAAAAATCATTTTTTTTTCGAACATTCAACATTTTAAGCAGTAGAATGAAGGGCAACTCTATTGTGGAATTTCTGTTCATCGGTCAACCATTTCACAACACTTTGTTGTCTGTATGCTCTGTATGCTTGCTTGGCCTTCCCCTCCCTTCCTCTCTAGATATCCCTGTCCACCGATTCATTTTATCTTTCAGACCCTGAGACAATCGTGCAAGACAGCAACGACGTGGACCTGATTGCACGCTCCAAGTTCACCGATGCCACGTTCGCGTACACCAGTGTGGGTTCCAACCTGGGCATCCAGCGACATGGCGTCATCAAACAGTGGAAGTTCTTCAGCCCGCACCGTGGCTGGTCCATGTTCCAGGTCTGGAGACCCAACCCTGCTGGGGGAAACTTCAGGTGAGCCAGTCACAGTTTCATTTGTGCTTGTCTCTCGCGTTTGTTTCTTTTTCTTTTTTCAATGCATAAATTCATTTAGGGCGTTTGTATATATATTTCCCATGTTCTATCGTTTTGTATATTAGTCCATGGGCCAGGTATCGAAACAAATGTGCGTCTCATATTGATGAGAACTGGTCGGAACGCATTATAAAGATTAAAAGACTGATATCGATTTAGGAAAAAAGAAATTTAAGCGTTGTTGAAAAATATGTATTATTAAAACCTTTCTCATATCTCAAGTTGTATATGTAATGCAAGCACTTGCGGTGCCTGAAAATGTTTTGATTGAAATTAATAGACTGCTGTTCAGATTTTTGTGGCGAAAGAAGGACAGCAATTGAAGAGCGTTTGAAAAGGTTAAGAGAAGCGTGTAGAGAGTGGTGGTTTGAATATGATTGATTTGAAAGATATGCAAGCGGCCTTTTTGTTGCAGTGGGTTTTGCAAGTATGCAAGGCGAACAATCCTGACAAGTGGAGCTTGACTCCAAGAGTTTTGTTTCCATGTCTAACTTTGAATGTTTTCATGCAAATGTCAACACCCTGTAGTTTAAAGGTTTGAACCTTGTAAAATCCTACTTTTGATGTACAGTTCTAGTGAACTGGCTCGATAATAACCTACCTAATTGTAAAGATAGAATAATTACATTGCTGTGGAACAATGAATATATTTCTTGCTCAGGTGAGGTTTTGCATTTTAAAGAGTGGGCTGTAAATGGCATTTTGTTTGTTAATGATTTTGTAACACCAGAGGGTCTATTGTCATTTCAAAAAATATGTGAAATTGTTGGGAACTCTCCCAACAGAATATTAGAATACAATGCTGTGTACTCGTCAGTTTCAGCATTTTTACGCAGAGTAGATGATACCGTAGCAAAACTTGAGCAACCAATGTTTTACAGTAAGAAGATTAGGACAGCAAGTGATTTGAGACAACATTTGGTCAATCGAAAAGCTCCGGAACCGTGCGCTAAAGGTTTCTGGAACAGGAACTTTTCAGTAGATTTAGATAAGAACTTTTGGTCTATTTCTTTCAGAGCAACAAAAGAAACAAGACTCCGTGTATTACATTGGAAAATACTGCATAACATTTATCCCACCAACATTTTACTATGCAAAATGAAAGTAAAAGAAAATAATAAGTGCACATACTGTAATGAATTTTTAGATTATATTGAACATTTCTTCTTTGAATGTCCTGTTGTTCGAGATTTCTGGCGATACATTGAACAACATATTTTGATTAACTTTAATGTTCAAGGACACTGAACTGCAATTGATATTCTGTTCGGCGTAAAACGCTTCAATGTTGGAAAGATCGAACTGAAAAAGATGAATCATGTAATTCCATTGCAAAAATGTGTATAAGTATTTTTAAGAAAACACAGTCCCATTTTTCCTTTTTCCCGCAATTTTTAAAAACCCAAACTAAAACCCGTTACTTTTAAATTTTCCCCAAAAGGCCCATGCAGCTCAGGTTCAAACACACACACACATACACACACATACACACATACACACACACACGCAGGCAGGCACGGCACCGCACGCACGCACGCCCCACAAAATATACACACACACACACACTCACACTAACACACATATATGTCAAGCTCTGCGACTTTATTTTGACTATGCTTTGGTTCCTTGCTTTGTGGTTATGTGAATGTTTTTCTTAATGTTTGGTTACAATCACCAGCACTGAGACCGCCCAAAAAAAACAAATATTATATTACATTCACCCACCACCAACACACACACACACACACACACCCCACCACACACACACACACACAAACAACACACACACACACACACTGCGCCCTCCCCCCAAACACTCACAAACACACAAAACCCCACAACCCCACAAAACATACACACCCCACACACACACCCCCCAACACAAACACACACACACCCCACAAACACACCCCAAAAACACACACACACACACACACACACACACCTCAGCCCCAAAACGCCGCACCCCAACCCCACACAACACACACACCCCTCTCACACACACACACACACACCCCACACACAAACACACACACACCCACACACACACACACACCCCCACAATGATATATGGAATGATTGTACTGCATTCATTGATGTATGTCATAAACATGCCACACTGTAATGGATCATTCAGTCAGTATACGTATAATTTTTTATTTATTTTTTTAAAGAATGAAGTATGAACGAGTGTGTGAACGTGTTATTGTATTGGATGCATGTTATACGATTAAACGCCCCACAACGATGTGTTTGGCAAAAACAAAAACAAAGTGGTAAAATCCCCGGGGGGGAGGAGGTATAGGCTGGCTCATGCTCTGAATGTTTTCTTTTCCATCCGTTGCTATGTCTGCTTCTGTGTCTTTCAATTCTGCTTTTTGTGTTTGTCCTTTGATTTGGTGCCTTTCGATACGCGCGCGCGGAGAGAGAGAGAAAACTCGAACTCGAAAACTATTTTACAAGGATTGAAGTTTAGGTTCTGTAAAAACCGGTCTCACAACTAATTCTTGCTAAGCTACTGATGAGTATATATATAAGAGAGAGAGAGGGGGGGGGCTGATGAGCACTGTACGGACCAAAGCTAAGAATGCCCCTCTTCCCCCCATCCCCCCAGCAAACAAACAAAAATCCCACAGTAGGTCAATACTATTTTACATACTGTAACAGTTTCAACCTGGTGGGTCAAAACCTGATGATGACCTCGGGTCAAGGTCCAGAGACGCAGGACGTGGATGAAGCGGACTGGATTCACGTGCAGCCAGGAGACAGGATAGGCCTGTGGGAACCTAACAGCCACAGAGGCTACGTTCCCTACGACTACTGCGATGGAGGCAGTCGTCCCGGGGACTTTGGAGTGACGTGGGCTTTAGACAGCAAATACTTCGGAGATTTTTCGCCGCTTCGGGCCCAAAAGTTCCAAGCAATAAAAACTGTCGCATTTTCTCCTTCCTTTTTTTCCCTTTTTTTCCTTTTTTCCCCTCTTCTTCTTTCTCTCTCTCTCTCTGTTCATGGAGCCTACGTAAGTACGATTAGTATTTAGGTCTTGTAACGTTCAAGTTATCTGTGACCATGACCGTCAATACATTCCTAGTGTTATAAAAGGCTAAATGCGAAGTGTGTTTCAGTAAATCCGGAAGTCTCGAACTTCCTTCATGCACTCCGTCATTCTTGCGCGCCAGGTAGGATTTACCCTATGCTGTTTATGTGTCTGCGGTGGTGTCCCTTGATCGCGTCAATCGATCCTTATTCCCTTTAGTGGATCTTGTTCCGTAATTGTCTTGAGGTTTCTGCGTGTTGCGTCTTTCCATTCTGTAAACCTAATGGCGCATTCCCAGCGAATCAGGGTCTTACCGTGCTTATGTCGTCCAGGTGGATTCGGTCCCTTCACTGCCTGAACGAGTGACGAGCCAAGTGCCTTTGCTGAATAGAAGATTTGTGGGCACTGCCTTCTATGTCTACCTGGGTGACAACGATAACTCCTACATCCCTTCCGATGGCGTCATCTCGGAGTGGCAGTTCTACGTCAGGTTTTCAGGCAGTGCCGCATTCCAGGTCTGGAGACGTCGTAGCGATCTGGGTGTCCGCAAGTAAGTGTAGTGTATTACTCAGTTGATAGTGATTCTTTGTTTCTGATGCTCTTGTCGTTGTGTTTGTTAAGTCGCTGTTTTTAGCGGGGTTGTGGTGCTGCGCCCTGAAGGTAGACCCGACTTGGAACTCCCACTCTGAGATGGCGCCATCGGTAGGGATATCGGGGGGAGGGGGGGGGGGGGGGGGGTTGGTGGTGGGTAGAGAGAGAGAGAGAGAGATTCAGCTAAACATTCCATGAAAGAGCGATTTCGTGTGTGGGGTGGGGTTGGTTAAAAAAAATTTTTTGGGGAAAAAGGCAAAAATAACCGCCTTTCTAGTCCCTTTTGTGTTTTTTTTTTTTTTTTTTTTTTTTTTTGAGCGGACTTGAGACAAAATGCAGAAAGTTCGGAACAGAATTCTGGAAAATGGTACGAACTTAACTCTTTCTCGGAAAGCAGCGACGTCTTAGCACGTATTATCGCCCACAAATATTACCTACATCCTACAGACGAGACTTACAGCCATAGTAGTTTTGTTCTTTGTCCCCAAGGTGCTCAATACATGGTTTTGCAGGTACGAGTTCATTGGACAGAACAAAGTGAGCCTCACTGTGGACACCCCCCACCTTTACACTTTTATTGTGCCAAAATGGGAGAAAATCGCCGTCAAAAAAGGAGACATCATCGCTGTGCTTTACGGCGCTAAACAATTGGGAGTGTCATTCAGTATCTGTAACGGAAACAAAAACCCGGAATCCAACAACGTTTACTGGTTCAAGCCTCTGACGCCGGTCACCGCGGTATACGGCAAGGTGTACACCTTCAGCTACACGCCACCATGGCTGTGTCGCACCTTCTCCTTCAGAGCTGTAGTCGTTACACAGGTAATCCCTACCGACCGTGATTTCTGCCATTCCTGTTAAGTTGAATCACACCAGGGAAGGGGCGTTGAGGTGACCGTGATTTCTGTCATTACTGTAAAGTTGAATCACACCTGCGAAGGGTTGTTGAGATAACTGTGATTTCCGTCATTACTGTAAAGTTGAATCACACCTGGGAAGGGGCGTTGAGATGACTGTGATTTTTGTCATTAGGGGCGATTAGATGACAGTGAGTTATGTCATTACTTTATATATAAGCCAACGCTTGCTTCATTGTAGTTTTATTTAGCAACATTATAGTCATTCTTGAACTTTCTAACCATTGAGACTGGTACAAACAACAGAAACATAATAAAAATAATTATACAGCGCTGCCTGGAGTGAATAAGTACATCCATCCATTGATCAGAATTTCCGATTTCTTTGAAGTCTTTGTCAGTCAACTGAAATTTTCTAACCATCTGTGTTTCACCAAAGAGGCTGCAGACAATAAGAGCACAAATTAGACTCTTGTTTTTAAATTCCGCCCTGATGTAACCGTCCTGGTTCACTGGGCATAATAAACCAAGTTATTTCCTTATTCGTTTTTAAATATATGACACGCTATTGCTTTAATGTGTGTTTTATTATTATTATCAATAGTGTTTTATGTGTAACTGTGGCAGGCCTAGGTAGAATTTTGTTCAAAAACGTTTCTTGGTGTTGCTTCATAAAATGCACACCATTGTGTGCGGAAAAAAATGGCTCCGTCACAGTTTGAAAGCATTTCATCTTCTGAATGATAGTTGCTGTATAATTCAAAACCACGCATGGTAACGGTCGAATAAAAACAAAGTTTCATTGTCAGATTCATGCAAAGGTTCGTATAAATTATGCCATACGGTTTATTCTCTGTCATTGTTAGGGTGATCATGGCACTTTCTGATTCTTTATTTTTCCCCGGGAATGTGTCACGTGTACCTCGTAGACAGTTTCCTCGTATTGTGTCTCATTTTCATTTTCAGGCGGTCTGATTTTATGCAGTAAGAATATCCCTTCGTCACGAGCCAGCCTTGTGTGCCTTTAGTGACACACTGTGCGTCGCTGACAGCCCTTTCTGACTCGGAACGGAAAGAGAGTACGTTGCAGCCTATCAGAATAGAAGAGTTTTCATATACCACTAGTCTTCAAAACGAACGAACAAACAAACAAACAAACACAAACAAACAAACAAACAAACAAACAACAACAACAACAACAACCAACAGAAATCACCTAATCAAGGACATTTGATTAAAATGTTTCGACGATTTGTGCGCAGTTCTTTCCAGAATGCTTTAGGTTCACTGATTGTACTGCGTAACTTCGCTGAGTTTTGTTTGTGTTTCTTTTTACACTCCAGTATAAGTTGTCGATATGTTCTTTTGTTCTGAATAAAGGTCAGTTTATCCCCCTCGAGGCTTGTCTTCCTGAAAATCTGAACACTTTTACGTGCTGCATTTTTTGCATTCAAACAATCTTGTCAAACCATGGAGATTTATGTTTTTTACACCCGGAAACTCTTAAAAATTTTTTTTATGCATTTCCCGCGGACAGAATGTTTGCTACAAAAATATCCAGTGCTGAATCAACACTCGCATCAAGTTCCGTGGTTGCACGCGTGACTTCGTCAAGCGATGAACTCGTGGAAAGGTGAGCTACAAATTGCCTAAGCGGGGATATAATCTCCTAAGAAATAAAAGCAAAAGTAATTAAACCTAGTGCATCGAGCAGAAAAAAACATAAAAATAAAACATACATAAAAAGTGAAATTTTTTTTCGCGTAGCGAAAAGGTGTTTAGTAAAAAACCCTGGTGCTTAACGCCCACAGAAACCATAAGGTTTATTAGGGACGGGCAGAAAAGGTGTTTGTGCGGGTGTGTTTGTATCTGTGTAGGTCAGTTGGGGCCCGCAGCGGGCACCCAAAGCACTGACCGCGGGAAAACCTGCCAGCTTCATTTTTAAACCTAACCCCAAGAACCCATGAGTCATACGGGTCCCGGCGCATCCGCGGGGCACGAGTTTCCTGCCGTTGTGGTTTGCTTTCACTGCAAGGCCCAGCTGAAAGGTCAGTGGGGCAAAAGTTTTCCCACCCCCACCCCCCCCCCAAAAACCGTTTTAGGGGAATTTTACCTTTTTGGGCATTTTAAAGTTTCGGTTTTATCTATTCTAGGCATTTTAATGCCTATCGCGTGGTTAGGGGTCATATACACAACCAGGCTCTGGGGGGCCTGAAATTTCATATTTGTCATCCCGCAGGCGAATGTTGTAGAGTAGTACATGTCAATTTTGTCCAGGGGTGAGTAACACCACATTTTTTCAGCCTTGGTGCAGAGCACCCTGAAACCTGAAGGGTACATCACACTGTTAATGTGACCTCTCTTCCTCTTAACCTAGTCTGCACTGGGCAAATCCTACTTCCCCTTCTCCTCACGAGGTTTGGGTTGGAATAGCCGGCAGTTCAGGTTCCTGGGTTCTTTACCAAGCTTGACATTGAGTAGCGTCAGTGCTTACTCGAACATTACCTATTTGTCGGTAACTTCATAGCAATGTCATAAATTCTCCTATGTCATGTTGTTGTTTTTTTTAACCTTTTTTGTTTGCACAGCTTTTAATTTTTTCCCCCCCAAAAGGGCAGTCCAGGGGAGACAATCCATTCAGCTAGGAAAAAGGCCCTTTAACTAACCAATTACCAAAAATGTGAAAGCAATGCTCTTTTTTACATATTAGTTTAGAAAGGAAAAAATGGATCTAAAGTAATGATGTTTCCTGATTTTTTGTAAAATTACGATCAATGGTATAAATTCCAAGGGATTTGGCCCCCCCTGGGGGCCGGGGTTCCTCGCGCCGGGGGGTTTTAAACCAAGCCGCTCCCCCCCTTTCAATTTTTTTTTACGCCCCCTTTCTTCTACCGGCCCCTTTCAACCATATTTCATTCCAAAAACCTTCCAAAATACCCCGTTTTTAGCTCCCTTCTTACAGCTTATTTCTAACCCAACCGGCCATTCTCCGTATTTTCTAAACACAGCTCTTCTTTATATAATTCTTCTTACTCTCTGCGGTCACCTTAGACCCAGCGTGTTTTCCGTGCGCTGCATCCCGTGTCGGGGGAAAGGGTGGGATCCTTTGAGGTCCCCCCTGGGGTCCAACACGCTTCTTCGGCCCCCAATTTTTCCCCCCGACGGGTGGGGTTTTTTTGGCCCGACCCAAACAATCGGCTGGTCGTGCTTTGCCCTAATTTCGGGTTAGAAGGCAGCGGCTCAGGGTCAAACAGGGGGTAGAAGTAAAAATTTATTTTGTTTTTATCACCTGAGTATATTACGTTCCCTTTCCCCCTTTTTTTAAAAAAAACCCCCTTGGGGGGTTTTTTTTTTTAATTTTTTTTTTTTTCCCCCCCTTTTTTTTTTTTTTTTTTTAAAAAAATTTTTTTTTTTTTTTCCCCCCCCGGTTTAAAGTTTTTTCCCCCCAAAAAAAAAAAAAATTTTTAAGGGGGAAAATTTTTTTTAAAAACCCCCCCCAAAAAAAAATTTTTAAAAAAAAAAAATAAATCCCCAAGGGTTTAAAATTTTTTTTTTAATGAAAAAGACAAAAATTTTTTAAAAACCCCCCGGGGGGGGGGCCCGGGGGAAAAAAAATTCCCCCCTTTTTTTTTAAAAAAAAAACCCCCCCCTTTTTTTCCCCCCCCCCCCCCTTTTTTTCCCCCCAAAAATTTTTTAAAATTCCCCTTTTTTTTTTTTTTGGGGTTTTTTTTTTTTTTTTTTTTTGGGTTTTTTTTTTTTTTTTCCCCGGGGGGGGGGAAAATTTTTTCCGGGGGGGGGGCCCCCCCCCCCGGGGCCCCCCTTTTTAAAGGGGGGGGTTTTTTTCCCCCCAACCCCGGCCTTGGGGGTTTCCCTTTTTTCAAAAAAAAAAAAAGGCCCAAAAAAAATTTTTTTTTCCCCCTAAAAGGGGGGGGTTTTTAAAAAATTGCCCCCCCCTTTTTAAAAAAAAGGGGGGGGGGTTTTAAAAATTTTAAAATTTTAAAAAAAATTTTTTTCCCAAAAAAAAGGGGAAAAAAAAAAAAAAAAAAATTTTTTTAAACCCCCCTTTTTTTTGGGCCCGGGGGTTTTTTCCCCCCCCCCCCCAAAAAAAAATTTCCCCCCCCAAAAACCCCAAAAAAAAATTAAAAAAAAAAAAAATTTTTTTTAAAAAGGGGGAAAAAAAAAAAAAAAGGGGACGGGGGGGGGTTTTAAAAAAATTTTTTTCCCCTTTTTTTTAAACCCCCGGGGGGGGGAAAAAAAAATTTTTAAAAGAAAAAAAAAGGGGGGGGTTTTTTTGGGGAAGGTGAAAAAAAAAGGGGGGGGGGTTTTTTTTTTTTTTTTTTCCCCCCCGGCCCCGGAAAGAAACCCAAAAAAATTTTTTTAAAAAAAAAAAACCCCCCTTGGCTTTTTTAAATTAAATTTTTTTTTTGGGGGGGGGGAAAAAAGGCCCTTTGGGGGGGGGTTTCAATTTAAGGGAAAAAATTTTTTTTCCCCCCCCCCGGGGGTTTTTTTCCCTTTGGGAAAAAAGGAAAAACCCCCCGGGGGGAAAATTTTTCGGGAAAAAATTTTTTGGGGGGTTTTCCCTTGTAAACTGGGGGTTGAAAAGGGGGCCCCCCCGGGGGGGGGGTTTTTAACCCCCAAAAACCCGGGGGGTTTCAGATTCCCCCAAAAAATTGTTAAACCGGGTTTTTTTGGGGGGGTTTTTCCCCCAATTTTTCCCCAAAAAAGGGGGGGGGTTTTTCCCCCGGGGGTTTTTTTCCCCCGGGTTTTAAAGGGGGGGGGGGGCCCCCCCCCCTTTTCCCCCCCAAAACCCCCCCCCCTTTTTTCCCCCCCAAAAACCCCAAACCGAAGGTTTTTTTTGGGGGGGGAAAAATTTTTCCCATTTGGGGCCCCCTTTTTGGGGGGGGGGAATTTTTTTGGGTTTTCCCCCAAAATTTTTTTCCCGGGGCCCCAAAAAAAAAAAAAAAAAAAAAAAAAAAAAAAAGGGGGGGTTTTTTTCCCTTTTTTAAAAATTTTTTCCCCCCAAAAACCCCCCCCCCAAAAAATTTTTTAAAACCCCCTTTTTTTCCCCCCCCCCCCCCCCCCCCCTTCCCCCGGGGTTTTTTGGGCCCCCCAAAAATTCCAACCCCCAAATTTGGGGGAAAACCCCCCAAACCCCCCCAAAAAAAAAAAAAAAACCCCCAAAAAAGGCCCCAAAAAAAACCTTTTTGGGGTTCAAAAAAACCCCGGGCCCCCGGGGGGGGGGGGGAAAAACCGGGGGTTTTTTTAAAAAAAAAATTTTTTAAAGGGGCCCCCCCCAAAAAAAAATTTGCCCCCCTTTTTTTTGGGGGGAAAAACCCCCCTTTTTCCGGGGCCCCTTTCCCCCCAGGGGGGGGGGGAAAAATTTTTTCCAAAAAAAAAACCCTTTTTGGGGTTTTTTTTAAAAATTTGGGGGCCCCCCCCCCCCCCTTTTCCCCCCCAAAAGGGGAAAAACCGGGGGGGGGGGGGGCCCCCCCCCCCCCCTTTTGGGGGAAAAAAAAAAAATTTTTTTGGGGCCCGGCCCCCCAAAAAAATTTTTTTTTAAAAAGGGGGGGTTTTTTGGGAGGTCCCCCCTTTTACCCCCCAAATTTTTGGAAAAAACAAAAAAGGGGGAAAAAAAAAAAAAAAAGGGGAAAAAAAAAGGGGGGGGGAAAAAAAATTTAAAAAAAAAAACCAAGGGGGTTTTTTTTAAAAAAAATTTTTAAAAAAAAAAAAAAAAAAAAAGGGGGGGGCCCTTTTAAAACCAAAAAATTTGGGGGGGAAAAAAAAAATTTTTTTTTTAAAAAAAAAAAAAAATTTTTAAAAAGGGGGGTTGGAAAATTTTGGGTTTTTTGGGGGCCCCCAAAAAAAGGGGGGTTTAATTTTTAAAAAAATTTTCCCCGGGTTTTCCCGAGGTTTAATTTTTTCCCCCCAAAAAAAACCCCTTTTTTTTAAAAAAAAAAAAAGGGGGTTTTTTTTTGGGGGGGGGAAAAGGGGGGGGGGGGCCCCCCGGTTCCCATTTTTAACCCCCCCCCCCCCCTTTTTAAAACCCCCCAAAGGTTTGGTTTTTTTTTTTTTTTTTTAAAAAAGGGTTTGGGGTTTTTTTCCCCCTTTCCCCCCGGGGACCCGGGCCCCTAAAAAAACAAAAAAAAAAAAAAAAAAAAAAACCCCCCTTTGGGCCCTGGGGCCCCTTCCCCCCCCCGGGGTTTCCCCCTTTTTTTTTTGGCCCCCCCCCCGGGGGGGGTTTTTTTTTTTAAAAAAAACCCCCCCCCTTTTTCCCCAAAATTTCCCCCCAAAAACCCCAAACCCCCTTTTTTTTGGGGGGGCCCCCCGGGGGTTTTTTTAAAAAAAACCCCCAAAAAAAAAAGGGGAAAAACCCCCTTTTTAAAAGGGGGGAAGGGGGGGGGTTTTTTGGGCCCCCTTTAAAAAACCCCCAAATCCCCCCCCCCCTTTTTTCCAAAATTTTTTTGTTTTGGGGGGTTTTTTAAAAGGGGGGGGCCCAAAATTTTAAAAGGGGTTTTTTTTTCCCCCCCCCCCTTCCCCCCCCCGGGGGGGGTTTTTTTTTTTTGGGGGTTTTTTTTTTTTTGGGGGGGGGGGGTTTTTTAAAAAAAAGGGTTTTTTTTTTTGGGGGTTTTTTTTTTTTTTTTTTTTTTGGGGGGGGGAATTTTGGGGGGGGGGGGGGGGGGGGTTTTTGGGTTTACTTTGGGGGCCCCCGTTTTTGGGTTTTTTTGGGTTTTTGGGGGGGTTTGGGGGTTTGTTTTGGGGGGGGGGAAAAAAAAAAATTTTTTTTTTTTTTTTGGGGGGGGGAAGGGGGTTTTTAAAAAACCCCCCTTAAAAAAAAAAAAAAAAATTTTTTTTTGGGTTTTTTTTTTTTTTTTTTTTGGGCCCGGGCCCCTTTTGGGGGGTTTGGGGGGGGGTTTTTTTGGGTTTGGGTTTTCCCCCCGGGGGTTTTTAAAAATTTTTTTAAAACCCCCCCCCCCCGGGGGAAAAAAATTTCCCGTTTTTTTAAAACCTTTTAAAAATTTTCAAAAAAAATTTAAAAAAAATTTTTTTTTTTCCCCCCAAATTTTTAAAAAAAAAAAGGGGGGGGGAAAAAAAGGGGGGGGGAAAAAAAAATTTAAAAAAATTTTTTTGGGGGAAAAAAAAAGGGTTTTTTTTTTTTAAAAAAATTTTTTTAAAAAAAATTTTTTTTTTTTTTTCCATTTTTTAACCAAAAAAAAAAAATTTTTTTTTTTAAAAAATTTTTTTAAAAAAAAAAGGGGGGGTTTTTTTCCCCCCCCTTTTTTTTTTTTTTAAAAATTTTGGGGCCCCTTTTTTGGGAAGGGGGGAAAAGGGGCCCCCCCCCCCCCCAAAAAAAACCCCCCCCCTTTTGGCCCCCCCCCCAAAAAAAGGAAAAAAAAAATTTTCTTTTTCCCTTTCCCCCCCTTTTTTTCCCCCCTTTTTTTTCCCCCCCCCTTTTTTTTTTCCCCCCCTTTTTTCCCCCCCCCCCCCCCCTTTTTCCCACCCCCAAAATTTTAAAAAAAAAGGAAACCCTTTTTTTTTTTTCCCGGGCCCCTTTTGGGGGGAAAAACCCTTTTTTAAAAATTTTTTTAAAAAAAGGGGGTTTTTAAACCCCCCAAAAAAAATTTGGGGGCCCCGGTTTTTTTCCCAAATTTTTTTTTCCCCCAAAAACCCCCCCCCCGGGGTTTTACGGAAATTTTGGGGAAAAGGGGGAAAAAAAAAAACCCCCCCCAAAAGGGGCCCCCCCCCCCCAAAAACCCCTTTTTTTGTTTTTTTTTTGGGGGGAAAAAAACCCCCCCCAAAAAAAAAAAAAACCCCCCCCCTTTTTTTTTAAATTTTACGGGGGTTTTTTTTTAAAAAAAAAAAAACCCCCAAAATTTTCCCCTTTTTCCCCCCCAAAAAAAAACCCCCCCCAAAAAAATTTTTCCCCCTTTTTTTTTCCCGGGGGGGGGCCCCCCCAAAAATTAAAAAATTTTTTTTCCCAAAAAAAACCCCCCTTTTTTTTCCCCCCCCCCTTTTTTTTTTTTCCCCCCCCCCAAAAATTTTTAAAAAGGGGGCCCCGGGCCAAAACCCTTTTCCCCCCCCCCAAAATTAACCCCCTTTTTTTTTTTGGGGGTTTAATTTTTTTAAAAATAAAAAAAGGAAAACCAGGGTTTTGGAAAAAGGGGGGGGGTTTTTTTTGGGGGCCCCCCTTTTTTTTTTTTTTAAAAAAGGTTTGTCAAAAAAGGGTTTTAAAAATTTAAAAAAAAATTTAAAAAAAAAAAATTAAAAAAATTTTTAAAATTTTTTTTAAAAATTTTTTTCAAAAAATTTTTTAAAAACCCGGGGTTTTTGGTTAAATGGTTTTTTTCAAAAATTTTTGGTAAAAAAAAATTTTGGGGAAATTTTAAAAACCCCCCCCTTTTTTCCCTTCTTAAAAAAAAAAATTTTTTGGGGGAAAAGGGTTAATTTTTTTTTTTTTTAAAAGGTTTTTTTAAAATAAAATTTTTTTTGGGGAACTTTTAAAAAAACCCCTTTTTTTATTTTTTTGGGGGGTTTTTGGGGAAAAAAGGGGCCCCTTTTTTTCCCCCAATTTTTTTTTTTGGGGGGAACCCCCTTAAAAAAAAACCCCCCCCCAAAAAAAATTTTCCCCCCCCCGGGCAAAAAAAAAAAAAAAAACGTTTCAAAAATTTAAAACCTTTAAAAATTTTCCCAGTTTAAAAAAAAAATTTTTTTTTGGGGTTTTTTTTGGGGGGTTTTTTTCCCCCCTTTTGTTTTTTTTAATTTTGGTTAAAAACAAAAAGGGAAAAAAAAAAACCCCCCCCCCTTTTTTTAAAAAAAAAAACCCCCAAAAAAAAAAAAAACCCCCAAAAGGGGGGGAAAAATTTTTTTTTTAAAAAAAAAAAAAAAAATTTTAAAAAAAACCCCCCCTTCCAAAAAAAAACCCCCCAAAAAAAAAACCCCAAAAAAAAAACCCCCGGGGGGGGCCCCCCCCAAATTTTTTTTTTAAAAAAAAAAAAAACCCCCCCCCCCCCCCCCAAAAAAAACCAAAAAAAATTTTTCCCCCCCAAAAAAACCCCCCCCTTTTTATTTAAAAAAAAAGGGGGGGGAAAAACCCCCCAAAAAGGGCCCCCCGGGTTTAATTTTTTTTCCCAAATTTTTTTAAAAATTTTTTTTTTTTGGAAAAAAAAAGGGGGAAAAAGGGGGGGTTTTTTGGGTTTTTAAAAAAAACCCCTTTTTTTAAAAAAAAAAAAAAAAAAAAAGGGGGGGGGGAAAAACCCGGAATTTTTTTTTTTCTTTTTTTTTTTTTCCGGTTTTTTTGGGGGAAAAATTTTTTTTTTTTTTTAAAAATTTTTTTTGGGTCCCGGGGGGGTTTTTCCCTTTTTTCCCAAAAATTTTTCCCTTAAAAAGGGTTTTAAAATTAAAAAAATTTAAAAAAAAAAAAAAAAGGGGGGGTTTAAAATTTTAAAAAAAAAGGGCCCCCCCCCCCCGCCCCCCCCCGGGGTCAAAATTTTTTAAACCCCAAATTTAAAAAAAAGGGTTTAAAACCCGGGAACCCCCAAAAAAGGGGGTTGGGGCCAAAATTTTCCCGGGCCAAATTTTTTGGGGAAAAAAAAAAAGGGGGGGTTTTCCCCAAAAAAATTTTTTTCCCCCCCCCGGGGGGGGTTTTTTTTTTTGGGTTTTCCCCCGGGGCCCCGGCCCCAAAAAAGGGGGAATTTTTTTCCCCTTTTTTTCCCAAAATTTTTTTTTTTTCCCGGGGGGTTTTTTTTTTTTTTTTTTTTTTTCCCCCCCCCCCCTTTTCCCCCCCCCCCCCCCCTTTTTTTTAAAAAAAAAGGGGGTTTTTTTTAAAAAATTTTTTTTTAAAAAACCCCCCTTTTTTTTTTTAAAAAATTCCCCTTTTTCAAAAAAAAGGGGGTTTAATTTCCTTCATTTTTTTGGGGGTTTTTTTCCCTTTTTTTTTTCCGGGGTTTTTGGGGGAAAATTTTTTTTTGGGGGAATTTTTCCTTTTTTTTATTTTTTTCCTTTTCCTTTTTAAAAAAAACCCCCCCCCCCTTTTTTCCCTTTTTCCCCCTTTTTTTCCCTTTAAAATTTAAATTAAAAAACCCCCCCGGTTTTTTTTTTTTGGGGGCCCCCTTTTTTTAAAGGGGGGGCCCCCCCTTTTTAAAAACCCCCTTTTCTTTTTTTTTTTAAAAAATTTTTTTTTTCGGGGGGGGGGGGGCCCCCTTTTTTTTAAAAAAGGGGTTTTGGTTTTTTTTTGGGGGGTTTTTGGGTTTTTCCCCCGGGGGGGGGGGGGCCCGCCCCTTTTTCCCCTTTCCCCCGGGGGCCCCCCTTTGGGGTTTTGGGGGGGGGGGGGGGGGCCCCAAGGGGGGGGGGTTTTTTTTGGGGGAAGTTTTTTTCCCCCCTCAAAGGGCCTTTGGTTTTTTTTTTAAAAAAAAAAGGGAAAAAAAGGGGGGTTTTGTTTTTTTTTTTTTTTTTTTTTTTCCCAAAAGGCCCCCAAAAAAAATTTTTTTGGAAAACCCGGGGGGGGCCCCAAAAACCCCAAAAACCCCCTTTTTTTTTAAAAAAACCCTTAAGGGTTTTGGGGGAAAAATTTTTTTTGGTCCCAATTGTTCAATTTTTTGGGGGGTTAAAAGGGGGAAAAAAAACCCCCCCCCCCCTTTTTTTTTAAAATTTTTCCCCGGGGAAAAAAAAAGGGAAATTTTTCCCAAAAAAAAAAATTTGGGGAATTTTTAAAATTTTTCCCCAAAAAAAACCCGGTTTCCCCCCTTTAAAGGGGGCCCCGGGCCCCCCCGGGGGAAAGGTTAAAAAAACCCCCCCCCCCGGGGGGGGTTTTAAAAATTTCGAAAAAACCCCCAAAATTTTTCCCTTTTTTTTTTTTTCCCCACCGGGGGGCCCTTTTTTGGGGATTTGGGTTTTTAAAAAGGGGGGAACCCCGGGGGGGGGGTTTTTTTTCCCCTTTTTAAAATTTTTTGGGGGGGCGGGGGAAAAATTTTTTTTTTTTTTAAAAAAAAGGGGGTTTTTTTAAAAAACCCCATTTTTTTATTTCCCCCTTTTCCTTTTGGGGGCCCCCCCCTTTTTTTCCCCCAAAAAAATTTTTAAAAAAAAACCCGCCCGGGGGGAAAAATTTTTTAAGGGGAAAATTTTTTCCCCCCCGGGGCCCCAAAACCTTTTTTTTTTTGGGGGGGGAAAAAAAAAAAAAAACCCCTTTTTTTTAAATTTTGGCCCCTTTTTTTTGGGGGGAAAAAAATTTCCCCCCCCCCTTTTTTTTTTTTTTAAAAAATTTTTTAAATTTTTTTTTAAAAAAAAATTTTTTTAAGGGAAGGGGGCCCCTTTTTTTTTTTTTGGGGGGGGGCCCCCCTTTTAAAAAACCCCCCCCTTTAAAGCTTTTTTTAAAATTTTCAAAACCCCCCCCCGGGGGGGCCAAAAAAAATTTTAAACCCTTTTAAAAAAAAAAAAAAACCCCCCTTTTTTTTGGGGTTCCCCCAAAAAAAGGGGGGGGGTTTTCCCTTCCCCCTTTTCCCTTTTTTTGGTTCAAAAAGGGCCCCTTTTTTTTTCCCTTTCCGTAAAAGGGGTTTCCCCTTTTCCCCCGGGGGTTAATTTTTTTTTGGGCCCAAAAGGGCCTTAAACCTTTTTTTTTTTTTCCCCCTTTTAAAAAACCCCCCAAAAAAAAAAAAACCCCAAAAAAAAAAAAACCCCAACCCCAAAAACCCGAAAAAAAAAATTTTTTGGGGGTTTTTTTCCCCTTTTAAAAATTTTAATTTTTGGGTTTTTCGTTTTTTTTTTTTTTCCCTTTTTTTTTTTTTTTTTTTTCCTTTTTTTTTTTTAAAACCCCTTTTTGTCCCCCCCCAAAACCCAAAGGGGGGCCCCCCTTTTTCCAAAAAAAATTTTTTTCCAGGGGAAAAAAAAATTTTTTCTTTTTTTTGGGGCCCCGGGGCCCCCAAAAAAATTGGGAAAACACCCACCTTTGGGGTTCCCCCCCCCGGGAAAGGGGGGGGGAAAAATTTGGGGGGGGGGGGAAAAAAAAAAAAAAAACCCCTTGCAGGGGAAAAAAAAAACCCCCAAAAAAATTAAAAAAAAAAAAAATTTTTTGGGGGGTTTTTGGGGTTTTTTAAAAAAAAAGGGGGTTTTGGGGGGAAAAAGAAAAAAAAGGGGGGGGGGGTTTTTTTTTTGGGGGGGGGGCCCCAAAAAAATTTGGGGGGGAAAAGGGGGCCCCAAAAACCCACCCCCCCCCCCAAAAAAAGGGGGGGGAAGGGGGGGGGGCCCCCGGGTTAAGGGCCTTTTTTCCCTTTTTTTTTGGGGGGGGCCCCCCCTTTTTTGGGGGGTTTTTTTAAAATTTTCCCCCCCCCCCTTTTTTTTGGGGAAAAATTTAAAAAAGGCCCCCCGGGGAAAAAAAAATTTTTTTTTTTTTTTTTTTTTTTTTCCCTTTTTTTTTTCCTTTTTTTTTCGGGGTTTTTTCCCCTTTAAATTTTTTTTTCTTGGGGAAAAGGGGGGGGGGCCCCCCCCAATGGGGGTTTTTTTAATTAAAAAGGGGGAAAAAATTTTTCCCCCTTTTTTTTTTTTTTTCCCAAAATTTTTTAAAACCCTTCCCTTGGTTAAAACCCTTTTTTCCCCTTTCCCGGGGGGTTTTAAAAAAGGAAAAATTTCAAAAAAAACCCCCCCAAAAAAAAAAAAAAAAAAAATTGGGGTTAAAAAAAAAAAATTTCCAAAAAAAGGGGGGGGTTTTTTTAAAAAGGGGAACCCCGGAAAATTTTTAAAATTTTGAAAAATTTTTTTTGGGGGGGGGGTTTTTTTTTTTTTTGGGGGTTTTTTTTTTTTTTTTGGGGGGGGGTTTTTTTTTAAAACCCCCTTTAAAAAACCCTTTTTTCCCAAATTTTTTTTCCCCCCAAAATTTTCCCCGGGAAAAGGGGGGGGGCCCCCCGGGGGCCGGGGGAAAAAACAAAAAAAAGGGGGGGGGGAAAAAAGGGACAAAAAAGGGGAAAAAAAACCCCCCCAACCGGGGGGGGGCCCCGGAAAAAAAAACCCCCCCCAAAAAAAAAAAGGGGGGTTTTTTTTTTTTTTAAAAAAAATTTGGGTTTTTTTTTTTTGGGCCAGGGGTTTTAAAAAATTTCAAAAATTTTTAAAAAAAAAGGGGTTTTTGGGCCCAAGGTGTTTTTTTTAAAAAAAACCCCCCTTTTTAAAAAAAAAACCCCCCCAAAGGGAAAAAAAAATTTTTTAAAATTTTTCCCTTTAAAAAATTTTTTTTAAAAAACCCGGGGGGGGAAAAAAAATTTGGGGGGGAAGGTTTCCCCCCCTTTTAAAAAAAAAAAAAAAATTTTTTTTTGGGGCCCCTTTTTTTTTTTTTCCCCGGACCCCCCCCCCCCAAAAAAAATTTTTTAAAACCCCCCCCCCGGGGGAAAATTTTTTTTTTTTTGGGGGGTTTTTTTGGGGCCCCCGGGGTTTTAAGAAAAAAATTTTTCCCCAAAAAAAAAAGGGGGGGGTTTTTAAAAAAAAGGGCATTTTTTTCCCCCCCCAAAAAAAAAAAAAAAAACCCCCCCCCCGGGTTTAAAAATTTCAAAAGGGGGGCCAAAAAAGGGGGGGGGGGGGGGGGTTTTTTGGGGTTTTCCCCCCCCCGGGCCCCCCCCCCCCCCGGGGTTCCAAAAAAAAGGGGGAAAAAGGGGGGGAAAAAAATTTTTTTTTCCCCCCCCCCCGGGGGGGGGGGGGTTTCCCCCCCCCGGGGGGGGCCCCCCCGGGGGGGCCCCCCAAAAATTCCTTTTTTTTTTCCCCCTTTTTGAAAGGAATAACCCCCTTTTTACCCCGGAAAAAAAACCCCTTTTTCCCCTTTTTTTTTTTTCCCCAAAAAAAAAAAGGGGGGGCCCGGGGGGGGGTTTTTTTTAAAATTTTTTTAAAACCTTTTTAAACCCCTTTGGGGCGGGGAAAAAAAAATTCGCCCCTTTTTTTTTTTTTTTTTAAAAGGTTTTTAAAAAGGAAAATTTCCCCCCTTTTCCTTTTTCCCCCGGGGTTTTTCCCCCCCGGGGGGGGAAAAAAAAAAAAAAAAAAAAAAAAAAAATTTTTTTTTTTTCCCGAAAAATTTTTCCCCCCCCCACCCCCCCCCCAAATTTTTTTTTTTTTCCCTCCCCCCCAAAACCCAATTTAAAACCCCCCCCAAAACCCCCCCCCCAAAAACCCCCCAAAAAAGGGGAAAAAATTTTTTTAAAAACCCAAAACCCCCCAAAAAAAGGGGGGGAAAAAACCCCCAAAAAAAAAAAAAACCCCCCCGGGGTTTTTTTTTCCCCCCCTTTTTTCCCCCTTTTTTTAAAAAAAACCCCCAAAAACCCCCCCAAAAAAAACCCCCCCAAAAGGGGAATTAAGTTAAAAAAGGGGAAAAAAAAGGGGGCCCCAAAAAATTTTTTAAAAAGGGGGTTTTGGGAAAAAAAAAACCCCAGGTTTAAAAAAAAAAATTTTGGGGGAATTTTTTTTAAAAATTTAAAAGGAAAAAAAAAGGGAAAAAAAAAAAAAGGGGAAAAGGGGGAAAAAATTAAAAAAAAACCCAAAAAAAAAAAAAAGGGGGGAAAAAAAGGGAAAAATTTAAAAATTCTTAAGGAAAATTTTTGGTTTTTAAAAAAAAAAAAAAACCCAAAATTTTTAAAATAAGGAAAAAACCTTTTTTGGCCCAAATTTTTTGGGCCCCAGGGGGGGGGAAAAAAGGGGGGAAAAAAAAAAAAAGGGGGGGGGGGGGGGAAAAAAAAAAAAAACCCCCGGGGGGGTTTTTTTAAAAGGGTTTTTTTAAAAAAAATTAAAAATTTGGGGAAAAGGGCCCCTTTTTTTTTTGGGGGCCCAAGGGGAAAAAGGGGGGGGGAAAAAAAACCCCCCTTTTTCCCCCCCCGGGGTTTTTTGGGGGGGGCCCCCCCCCTTTTTTGGGCCCCGGTTTTTGTTTTTTTAAAAAAAATTTTTTTTCCCCACGCCCTTTTTTTTTTTAAAAAGGGAACCAGGGGGGGTTTTGGGGAAATTGGTTTCCCCCCCCCCTTTTTTTTTTGGGGGGGGGGGGGAAAAATTTTTTGGTTCCCTTTTTTCCCCCCCCCCCCCTTTTTTTTTTTTCCCTTTTCCCCCTTTTTTTTTTTTAAAAAACCCTTAATTTAAAATTTTTTTTAAATTTTTTTTTGGGGGCGGGGGGGAAAAAAAAAAGGGGAAAAAAAAACCCGGGGGGGGGAAAAAAAGGGGGGGGGAAAAAAAAAGGTTTTCCCCCCCCCCCCCCTTTTTTTCCCCGTTTTTTTTTTTAAAAAAAAATTTTTTTTTTTTAAAAAAAAAAAAAAAAATTTAAAAACCCCCTTTTTTTTTTTTAAAAAAAAAAAAAAAATTTAAAATCCCAAAAAAAGGGGGTTTTTTTGGGGTTTTTAAAAAAACCCTTTTAATTTTTTTTGGGGGTTGGGTTTATTTTTTTTTTTGGGGTTTTGGGGGTTGGGGGGGGGGAAAGGGGGGTTTGGGGGGCCCCCCCCCGGGGGTTTGGGGGGGGGGTTTTTGGGGGGGTTTTTTTTGGGGGTTTTTTTTTGGGGGTTTTTGGGTTTTTTTTGGGGGTTTTTTTTTTTTTTTTTGGGGGGGGTTTTTTTTTGGGGGTTTTTTGGGGGGGTTTTTTTTGGGGAAGGGAAAATTTTTTTTTGGGGGGGATTTTTTGGGAAAATTTAAAAAAATTTTTTTTTGGGGTTTCCCCCCCCCAAAAAAAAAAAACCCATTCCCAAAAAAAAACCCCAAAGAAAAAAAAAAATTTAAAAAAAA
>JABMCL010001120.1:20000-30730 GCA_018857735.1 Alviniconcha marisindica | reverse complement strand
AACACCCCGGGAAACATCGCCCACCCGTGTGGAGAACACACCAGGACATCGCCCACCCGTGTGGAGAACACACCAGGAGACATCGCCCACCCGTGTGGAGAACACACCAGGAGACATCGCCCACCCGTGTGGAGAACACACCAGGAGACATCGCCCACCCGTGTGGAGAACACACCAGATCATCGCCCAGCTGTGTGGAGAACACACCAGGAGAGTGAGCACGAGTCACCACAGGCCATCTGTCAATGTGTCAGCTAAGGTGTCTGTTCTTGGCTCATGCTTTTATCTGACTGTCCTGTCGTGAAAGTCATTTAATATTGCTTCATCACGTCAGCTAAGGTGTCTGTTTTTGGCTCATGCTTTTATCTGACTGTCCTGTCGTGTAAAGTCATTTAATATTGCTTCATCACGTCAGCTAAGGTGTCTGTTTTTGGCTCATGCTTTTGTCTGACTGTCCTGTCGTGTAAAGTCATTTAATATTGCTTCATCACGTCAGCTAAGGTGTCTGTTTTTGGCTCATGCTTTTGTCTGACTGTCCTGTCGTGTAAAGTCATTTAATATTGCTTCATCAATGTGTCAGCTAAGGTGTCTGTTTTTGGCTCATTCTTTTATCTGACTGTCCTGTCGTGTAAAGTCATTTAATATTGCTTCATCACGTCAGCTAAGGTGTCTGTTCTTGGCTCGTGCTTTTGGTTGACTGTTCTACTGTAATGTAAAGTTATGTAATATTGCTTCATCATGCCAGATAAAACAGAAATATGTTGTGAAAAAACGTGCTCATAGAATTTTCCAAAAGGGGTTTGTTTTAAATTTGAAAAAATTATAAATGTTTTAAATATTTTGGGAATTTTCCAGGGGGAAAATTTTCCCGTAGTTTTTTGTCAGTCCGAGTGTTCCACGTGTGTGTTTCAGTGTGTATATAAGGTGTGTGTATATTATAGGTAGGTCCAGTTTCGGGACAGTCATACAGCCTGAACCAGCATAAATGTTTCGTGAAAAACCAACAGTCGATCAACATGGTCAACGTGATCGGTCATACAGTGCCATCTATGTGTAACCGATGGAAGGTAAACCCAAAAATATCATCGGCACAAATCAGTATTCTTAAATAATATATTGAAAGAAATCCACTGCTTCTACCTGACATCAGTTACACCTGAATGGTACAATTAAAAAAGTGAGTACCTACAAATCATTGCATGGAAGACATACAAAAAGGAATGGGTCAGATATAGATAGGCCAGTATGTTATGCTAGATACAGTGACCTCTCTTTTGTTTTTACATTATTTTGGGATGATCTCATATTTGCTTTCGTAATCTTTATCGCAGTCACGAATGAAGAGTAATGTTAGTTAGTTAGTTAGTTGGTGCATAAGCCAAGTCAGCCATGGAGGGTTATATCAGGGCTAACACTAATGAAGATTTACCTTATAACAGACTCAATGGAGTAATTGAAAACAAAACTTTTTAAACGCGGTCTAGTGTTTAGTTTGCTGAATTCACCACAGTAAGTAACTTGACTTTCTCTAGGTCACCAAATATAATTTATGAGAACATGTGGTTCAGTCATCACAACTGTAAGCACTGCTCAGACAAACAGATGCTCTTACCGCCATCTTCGTTCCGCCCCTCGGACCTTTCCGTGGATTGTGTGGGTGAATCAGGCCGTGACGGGGTCATAGTGCGTGGTGGACTTCCTGGAGCAAGTAAAGAATGAAAACTGAAAGTGAACTATGGTCTTCATTTGCTTTGTAGCTGGTATGCATCTTTTGAACAGATGCCAATAATTATGTTCTGCTGTTGCTGTTTAAAAGTGAAGTCGGTCATCATTAATTATATTCTCATAATTGTCAAGCAATTTGCCGCAGCTGCAAATACTTTTCTATGCTGCATCTTGATGTGTGTACACTTCAGCATTATGTACAATGAAGTGCTGTGCTGAATAACTTATTTTACACATGCTGCTTGTTGCAGTAAGACTACTGAAGGAAAGAGAGACAGAGAAGAGACGGGGAGGAGGGGGGTGGGAGGTGTCCAGAGTGTTCACGTGGACAGTGTACATGAAGATTACATTCAGCAAGCCCCCACTGGGGGTTTGTTCGGGGACACGTTGGTAATTGTATTAGAAAGAGACCACAGTCCGAAATGCGACGAAAAAGAGAAAGAATAAAACGTTTAAAAAAGTGTTGATATTCCTGCCACTTTGGTGGGAGGCACTTCAAGAAAAGGCGATCAGTTTGTTTTGTCTCGGTCTCTCTGTACATGTGTCACGATTGGGTACAATATACCTCACCTTTCAAAGTGAAGCTGCAAGACTGAATAGTTACAGCCTCGTCTGGAGGAATGGTATCGCAGTGGAATGTTCCAGGTTCGTGTGATGGTATTTGGAAGGTGACATCATACGTGGGTTGCTGTGTAATGAGCTGATACCCATCGCGGACACTACACCGCAGATTCTCACCGTCCCAGACGCATCCAAAAAGGAATTCTGTACAAAACAAAAGCAAAATCGTCTTTTTCTTATACGTCTGTGTAACCCATCACAGAACTCTCAGGAAACGTTATTTACTCTTTGGATGGACTGACAGTGATCGAGGGTCTCGTCAATAAAAATGTAATTTATCATTTGAACGCTGTTTTGTCGCGCACAACTAAATGGCGGTCAAATGTTTATTTATTCCCAGTCGAGAGATTTTTTTAAATTTTAAATCTATGATGTCGTCACTGAAACAGTTGCACAATTGATATGGACTATGTACTGACATGTGACATTGTTGTTTAACACTAATATATGACGTTGTTTAATGTTGAAATATCAAATTGTTATTTAACATTGACATCTCATATTTCTGTTTAACACTGATGTATGACGTTGTTTAAGTGCAAGTAGCACTGTTAAGTGAACTTGAGTTTAAACACCAAGTGACCACGGCTGGGGGGGGGGGGGGGGGGGGGGGAGAGAGGCTGAGGTGCCGGGGTGTCCAGAGGACAGGAAGCGGGGGGGGGGGAGGTGTAGTGGTGAGGCAGTGGAAGGAGGGGAGGGAGAGGCGTAGTGGCGAGTAGGGGATGGGCCAATAAGGGCCGTCTGTTTCGATGAACGCCAGCGCATCTCACCGCTAACATGGCCAGCCTGTTTGATTTTGGAGCGTTTTGTCCGAATGGGGACTCCTGAAAGCTGTGGCCAAGGCTCTAGGCGAGGAAGGGTTTTGTTCCAAAGCGGCCTTACTGGGCCTCACAGAAGAGGACATCCGCAGCTTTGAGCCGAAGAAGGGGGAGATGGCGGCCCTACGCACGGCTGTGGGCCAGTTGCAGGCCGAGGGGGATGGCGGGCCACTCGTCCCCAAAACTGCCGCACCTGCACCGTCCCGACGTCCGTCCGCGCTCCTGCACGACCTGCTGACAACCAACGCCGACGGGGTGGACATGGGTGCCAGGGCAACCGCCAGGGTAGATCTGGACCCCCAGTTCTACCTCCATAAGGCGTCAGGTGAGGCAAAGCCGCTCTTGTGTGGGATACTGTGACCGACACGGAGGACATTTCATTGGGACCGGGAGCGACACTGAAACTGACTAGCGGGACTAAGCCGAAGCTGCACGCCGTGTCCCCGGCGATGTGGATCATCATGGCGGCCCGCTACGACAGTGGCGACCTGGACCACGGCGCCGCCAGAGACTACATGGCCTACACTGGCATCGACATACACCCGGGCTTCGGTTCTGGCGTAGGACCAGGAGTACCGACGCCGACAGGCAGCAGCCAGATTCCGATGGGAATCGGACTCACAGCACCTGTGCACAGTGTTGCTCGAGGAGAAGGCGGCGACACCAACGGGCATCAAGCCGCGTGGAGGGCAGACAGGCCGCCGAGTTGGACCCGGCGGCAAAGAAGTGTGCATACAATACAACCACGGAAAGTGTTCTTACGGACCGCGTTGTAACTTCGAACACGTGTGTCTGCTGTGCCTACAGGCCCACCCTCAGTCGGATCATCGCCAGCAGCAGGCGACAGCCAAGCAGGAATAGGATCGGCGGCAGTCAGCGGATCAGGTAGGACATTCCTCCTCTTTCCAACTCAAGCCCGTTTGAACCCCAAAACCCATTCACGTGTGAATTTCTCGGTAATTACCAATCTGTTGCATCCAAAGCATCTGAATGGGAACGGCAACTGAAAGATGATCCAGATAAAGCTTTTCTTTTGGCAGGCATTAAAAATGGGTTTCGAATCATACAATTGCAGAGACCGCAGAGGCAAGGAATCACAAATCACAAATCCGCTACCTTGCATTCCCGTAGGACACTGATGGAGAAAGAGCTTAAAACACAAATCGAGCAGCGGTAATTACATCATCGCGAGCGAAAAGCCAGCCATAATCGTAAGGCTAACTTGTTTGCAAAACAAAAGTCTGACGCTCACAAGCATTTCACAAGGGACTCTGTTGTGCTCAATGCTGGCTGTTCCGTAACAATCTATGTCCGGTGGTCCAAGACCATCCAATGCCGGGAACGAGAAATCAGGGTCACATTACCCGGTCAGTCCTCCACCCAAACTCCAAGCACCGGTTTACGACATCCGGCTTGCTTCAACCACTGCCATAGTTGATTACGCCGTAGGTATTCAAAAACGGTCAGCCAGTGAACAGTTTTTCGATGATGCTCTAACGGCAGTAAGTCTGTAACAGACAACTCGAATTATATCAGATTTTTCTTTTCTAACTGACCACGTTGCTTACGCCAGCACAAATAAAACAAAGCCGTTTGAATCGAGACAGAACTTATCTTTTTACCCGGGGCGGACGCGTCTCATGTCTACGTGCGTGCTTGGGCGCTATGCTGGTTTCACTGTCTTATTAGTACCCGAACTTTCGGAATGCGCCGACAGCGTCGGTGGACAGACGCGCGGAAACAAAGAGTGCACCTTCAGTGGCGTAACCATTTGTGGCAGAGTTTGGAGGAGGGTGCCGGAAAGCGGTGCTCGGAGTGTTTCCTCCACCCTCACCCCGATCAGTCCCCAAAGGCGCCAGCCTTCCCCGTGTCAGGAGCGGTGTTTGGCAAGAAGCTGAAGGCGGTCACCCGGGGAGAGGCTAACTTGTCAGGACACAGTTCCCGTCGGGGAGGGGCCTGCTGGGCACTGAGCCAAAACATCCCGGGGGAGATCCTCAAGATCATGGGAAAGAGTATTGATCATTTATTGATTGTGGTATTTGAGTGGACGAGCGGAGACTGGTGTGCACATGTCACTGTGTGTGTGTGTGTGTGTGTGTGTGTGTGTGTGTGTGTGTGTGTGTGTGTGTGTGTGTGTGACATTGTTATAGTTTGATAGGCAATAATGGTAGACTACAATACTGAAGGTTCTGTTTGTTTGAAATGTATGTTAATGTGGTTTTTGTCATAAAATGTTTATAAAGAACAGTGGTTTATAAGAATTAATATTATCATTATCATTCTTCCTTTTCTTATTTTATTATTATTATTACACTGCTCATCCCTGTCATCTTTTAAAGCCAAACTGAAAACCTTCCTCTTCTCACAGTTTTTCCGCCCCAACTGATATCAATACCCAGTTTCTACTACAGTCAGTGTGTGTGTGTGTGTGTGTGTGTGTGTGTGTGTGTGTGTGGTGTGTGTGTGTGTGTGTGTGTGTGTGTGTGTGTGTGTTTCCATATAATACCTTATGTAAATTGTTTTGGTAGGATTGTGTTCTACGTGTGTATAGAATATTTAGGTTAATATGTATCATGGGAGCGCTCAGGGGGTTAATGAGCGCATGATAAATACACATTATTATTATTACATGCAGTTAAACAAACACCTGGTTTGGGGGGATTGGGAGGAAAGGTGTTGTTTGCAGTTATATTCGTCGGGAGTTGAAGTGTTGACTGCCATTGACTGACTGTTTGTATGTAGGGTATGGAATAAACAACTCCTGCTTGTGACGCACAAACCAGGTGTTAAGTTAGTTGATGTGTGTGTGTGTGTGTGTGTGTGTGTGTGTGTGTGTGTGTGTGTGTGTGTGTGTGTGTGTGTGTTTTGTGTGTGTGTGTGTGTGTGTGTGTGTGTGTGGGGTGTGTGTGTGTGTGTGTGTGTGTGTGTGTGTGTTTGTGTGCGTGCATGCGGGGGTGTGTGTGTGTGTGTGTGTGTGAGAGAGAGAGAGAGAGAGAGAGAGGGGCGGGCGCGCGCGCGCGCGCGCGCGTGTGTGTGTGTGTGTGTGTGTGTGTGTGTTACACGGGCGCGTGCGTGGATTCGAGGGGGATATGTCGAGATGTGTGTCTGAAACTGTCAATCAGACCGTGACTTGGGATTCTGTGACGTGCGGATCTCACCGATGAAACCTTTGCACCTGACTGGACGTTAACATTTAATGTGAACAATGACTGTGACGACTTCAATTCTCCAAAAGGCGGATTCAAACGGAACACGAACAAAGATCAAAAACAAAACAAAACAAAACAACACACGCAACTACACACACACACACACACACACACACACACACACACACACACACACACACACACAGGGAGGGAGAAAGAGAGGGAGATTGACTGACTGATTGAACTTTAATTACGCAAGGATAACGGTTTAGGCACGAATGCCTGTCGGGCAACCTGTCCTTGAAACAATTACAAACGCTTACACACATGCGTGCGCGCGCGCGCACGCACGCACACACACACACACACACACACACACACACACACACACACACACACACACACACACACACACTGTGTGTGTGTGTGTGGTGTGTGTGTGTGTGTGTGTGTGTGTGTGTGTGTGTGTGTGTGTGTATAACTGATAAAAATCAAAGAAAAACAACAAATTGGGATAAAAGTTCCCTAATATTCCGCTGACGCCTTCCCCGGGGGTTTATTCTTACCAACTGAACGTGGGTAAAAACACAGTTCACACAACGATTCTAAAATACCAGGTGACATACGTATATATGATTATGAGGGAAAAATCGATGTAAATCGATAATTATGAATAATACAAAACAGTAATAAATCAATTCATAATAACATTTGGAGATTATACATGCATGTATATACACATTAGAAATACTTTTTGATTTTATTTTCTGGTCGTTATTTACAACAAACAGCTTCTGCTAACCATTTGTGGAGCTGTCTTTCGAAGCTGATAAGTGAATTGCATGACTCGACTTTATTTGAGTTGGGATAGTATTCCACAGGGATGCGCCTGAAAATGAGAAGCTAGTTTTAACAGGTCTACTCTAGGTCTGGGCAGAGCTATGAATCGAGATGTTTAAGATACGGAAGCGCAAGATTTCTTTATGCTTTGAATACTAACACTGCCTTATTGAACATAAGCTTTTCTTTGAGTGGAAGTAGTCCCAAGTACCGTAGCTTTGTATCGGTTGTTAAAGAAGAATCAATTTTGTAGCTCTTCTGTGAAGAGAATTAAGTTTGTTAAATAAGATATCACTACAGCCGTCCCAGACAGTTGATGCATAGGTTAGGAGAGGGGAAATATGAGCATGGCAAAACAGCTTGCGCTTGGGAGTGTCCACAAAGTATCTGAGCTGTGACAACAGATAAAAATAGATTTTTTGAAACTGTTTTACATGTGCCAGTAATGTCAGTGTGTTGCCAGCTAAATTCATCATCAATAATAACACCAAGGTGCCGGTGCTCATGAACTTGTCCAATAATTATGAGTGTCATTAAAACTAAGATTAAGGTCAAGCGGGCGAAGCAGATGCTTTTGCCTAGTAGCAAGTAGCATACTTTTTGTTTTTGCAGGATGTAAAATCATGGCATTATTGTCGCACCAGTCAGATGCTTCGTTTATGCTTCTCTGTAGTTCCCTTTGAACAGTGTCTGCATCTTTATCAGATGTATTTAGTGAAATATCATTCGCAAACATGTCACAATTAACTTTACTGCTAGTTATATGCAGGAGAAGATCATTGATAAAAGAAAACAAGAAAACAGAAGCGGTCCTAGAATATATCCTTGAGGAATTCCACAATGAACAATGCCTTCATTAGAGCATTCACCGTTAACATAAACACTCTGTGATTTTAGCTCCAGATAAGATTTAAATAACGAGATAAATGGGGAGTTTGCTGTATATAAGGATAATTTCTTAAGTACAATATTATGATTAACAAGATCAAAAGCTTTTTTTAGGTCAAGAAAAAACAGCACCAACAATTTCAGAATTGTTGATGGCAGAAAGCCAGTTATCACACAGTTTAGCTAATGCTGTGTGGCATGAGTGTTGATGACGAAAACCTGATTGTGACTGGCATAATAGATTCTGTTCTTTAAGGAAATTCAGTAAGTGTTTATGTATATGTCTTTCTATCGGTTTTGAAAGCAGGGGAAGTATGGATATGAGACGAAAGTTGTTTGATTTTCTTAAATCATTGGTTGTGGGCAGATGAATCACTTTTGCTTTTTTTTTTTAGGGTAGTTGGGAAGACGTTAAGAATAGATAAGTTATATATATAGGCGAGAATCTCAAAAATATATGGGAGAGCTGGTTTCAAGAGAAATGGATTAATATTATCATGCCCCATGGATTTATTGTTATCCATCATAAACATATATTTACCAACGTCAGGGACAGTCATGGGGGTATACGAAAGCTGCCATTAGGGTTTAATTATTTTTCGCAGAAATCTCTCAATGACTTGGAACAGGCAAAGTTATCTGAAGTAAATCCACTGGACTGAGCTCAAGTTTCAGCTAATGTTAAAAAGTGTGAGTTGAATGTGTATGGGGAAATGGTTGTAGTGGAGCTGCTTGTTTTCTTGTGGGATTTGTTTGTTATTTCGTTGATAGCTGAGAGAGAGAGAGAGAGAGAGAGAGAGAGAGAGAGAGAGAGAGAGAGAGAGAGAGAGAGAGAGAGAGAGAGAGAGAGAGAGAGAGAGAGAGGGTTCCAGCTACATCAGCAGCAAAAAACACCAAATAAACCGTGAAAGGCCAGGATTCCTTTTAACCGCCACCGAAAGGAGACTAGTAATGGAAACTTAAGCTCAGGAAGGGAACGAAGTATGAAACAAGGACGGAGTTGCCTCCCCAGCAATGCATGCCCCACTCACCTTCATGTGATCCAGGGATCGAGTCACGTCGGGCCACACCGATGCTTTTCCGGCTTTGATTCAGGTCTTGAGGAAAATGGCAGGACAAGGTGGCTGGATCACCCACAGGTACAGGAGGGGCACGACAAAATATTCTGGTCGCTGCAATGGAGACATTTACATTAGTGGTGAAAAGACACTGACATGTTGCTTTACTTTCATAAGTTTGTTTGGTTGGTGTTTTTAGCTGACACCTGTGTTATACTGAAGTGGTTGGTGCCCTTTGCGTGCATTGCAATCTCTTTGTATGTTTCTCACAACAGTGGCACAGACAAATCTGCTAAAGCTGGACAGCTCAGTCATCAAAGACTAGTCAGTATGGGGTTTCACTGTCAAGCAAGGTGTGACTACCATCCATGAAGACAGTGCAGCCCATACAGTCTCAACTTCCAACTTGACAATGCAGGTGGAAGCAGTCACCCATGCCCTCCGCTGGATTGTCTCAAGACTACAGTCAGACTACACATGCCATCATCCTGACAGATTCAATGAGCTTGCTAGAAAAAGTGAAAAGTGGAATAAGAAGCCCAGACTGGAATGTGTCAATGGTCAACATCCACCTTCGAAAACTCCTGTGGATGTACTGCCCTGGACATGCCGGAGTGAAGGGAAGCAACCAAGCAGATAGACTGGTGGTCAGAGCAACCCTCACATGTCAGGAGTGTCGGGAGAAGTTTCTTCTCCAGGGTCGACTTTCTGTGCTGACTTATTTCGGTATCCGTTCCACCGCCGTGTTACCGCAGTAGCACGTAGAAGATCCCAGTCATTCTGCCAAAAGTACAGGTGGCAGGTTATATCATCCTACCAATATATCTTTGAATGAAGTGACACTGTCAACTGGTGCATGGTTGTATGGTGTAACAGAACTTGCGCCGAGACGGCAGCAGTTTAACGTGGCACCAGTCATATAAAAACCGAATAACGCTGTCAGTACAGCATTTTGTTTGATATTAAAAACGAGCTATAAAAAGAAAAAGGATGCAGTCACTCATTCAAAACCACATGTGTCATTCGCACTGTGAGTCTGCTCGAGGGCAGAGAATAGCGCCAACAATAATAAGGATAACAATAACAATAATGAAGTGCGGTGTGTGATAGTCGGGATAAAGGATCAACCCGTAGAGGGAGGGTCGAGAGCTGGTATGCCAGACACGCGATGGTTTGCGAACTTTCTATTGTGACAAAGCATTCGCATGATAAATCAAAGGCAAACTGCCTACCGACACTGGAAAACAACAACAACACAACAACATAAAACCGGCACCTGCCTAGAAGGTTTATGTCGCCACTTGTAGGTGTCCAGCAGCTAAGTTAGGAATCCTGGAGCAATTCAACAATGAAATAGACTTAAAGGAAAAGTCCAAGGTTTTTAAGTATGCAAAATGACCATCGAAATGATTGACAAATGAGTCACTAGTTTGAGATTTAATGAAATAAAAAATGGAGAAAAAAATTATGTTGATTTTAATCGATTTTATTTTCTGTAGACTGGCCGAGACTGCTGTCTCGGTTCTCCATCAGTCACGTGACTTTCTCGGAAGTGACGTCAGTCTGGGGAATCAGTGCGGTTGCCATCTTAGATTGTTCATTGAATGTGTACGCGTGTGGTCGACAAACAG
>JABMCL010001120.1:12500-15000 GCA_018857735.1 Alviniconcha marisindica | reverse complement strand
AATTTTGGTTGTACGAGGGCAGGGGGTTTAGCCCACAGGGTCTCAGTTTTTCCCTCCAGCCCTCATTTCCTGGGGGGGCCAACTGTGTTGATATCACACACGCACATAAAACGTAAATATTAAAATCAGACAAAAAGAGAACAAAAAAGCAGAAAGACGCAGGCGGCCCGACCGACAGGGAGGCAAACAACAGGCAGACAAACAGACAGAAACAGAGATACATACCTATAAACACAGTGCCTTCCCTGTTGGCAGGGGGGGGGGCTGCTTTGTAATCCGTCACAGGACAGCCCACAACAAACTGCACTCCCCCCCTCGGGTTCCCTACGTCGTTTTCACCCCCAAAGGGTCCCATGGTACCCAAAAACCAGGGGTTTAATTAAAAAAACATATAAGGGCGAAACCCTGGGAAATATTTTAATTAATACATACTATTCTTGACTAAACAAAAGGCAAAATACTTACCCGGTTTTGGGCCCAAACGGTAAGGGTTAGGCTGGAAACAGAAGGCCTCGGTTCGATTCCGTTCGGCTCCCCTTTGCTCTTCAAAATTTGTGTCTGTGGACACCGTCTTGTGACTTTGTCCCTCACAATTATAAAAACAAAAAAATGGTTGGGGCCCCCCTTTAATGGGGAAGTCATTCTCGTGGTGACTGTAGGATAGGTATAAATCTCCTCTTCCCCCATGACTTCCATACCCGCCCCCCTTTCCTTCTCTACGTCCCTAATAAGCCTTATGGTTTCTGTGAACGTTAAGCACCATGATTACTTACTTACTTTGAACAATATTATATAAGGAGCGAAGCCGTTGAACAACCACTCAGAGTCCAGGCCAGATCAAGAGCAGGGAGGTGGTGCTGGACCCTCAGGTTAGCCCAGAAGAGATCAAGAGGTGGGAGGTGGTGCTGGACCCTCAGGTTAGCCCAGAAGAGATCAAGAGCAGGGAGGTGCAGCTGGGCTCAGAGAATTGTACTTCTTTTGCTTCAGTTGTTCCTCAACAGCAGTGCTACGAACAAGGTCTTTGGTGACTCTGCCCTGCACAGCAGTTGAAACAGCAATTGCGTAGTCATTGTTGCCGAATGGCGAGGGACACCGCCTTAAATTTTTGTCTGGCGGCGGGCCAAGGCCTCCTCGGTCTTCCGGGTCGGTGCGCCGGGGCGACCTACTCTCCCCCCCCCCCCCCCCCCCCCCCCCCCCCCCCCTTCCCCCCCCCCCCCCCTCCCCGTTCTAATAACCCCCCCCCTGCTTTTGTGGGCGTTTAAACAATGTTACCGGTTTAAAGGCCCCTTAAAAACCCGGGGCATAAAAACCAATTAAACGGAGTCCTAACGTGGTCTAGTTTTTCCCGGTCTTCTATTCCGTTTATTCTTTCATAAAAACAACAGTGAAAAGTTGAAACATTTTCAGTCAAAAAAAATCCCCAAAAAACAATTCCCCATCGCTCCCACATGTCCCTAATCTATGCCGAGCTGGCTCCGCTTTCCATCATTCCACCCTTCCCCCCCCCCCCCCCTTTCCCCCGCCCCCCCAAACACAAAAACACACACACACACACACACACACAACCAACACCACAACCCACAACACAACAAAACACCACACCCCACACAACACACACACACACACACCACACACACCCCAAAAACACACCACACCACCAAAACCACCACACACACACACACACACACCACCACAAACACAAAAACCCACACAACACACCCACACACACACACACACACCACACACACACACACCACACACACAAACACACACACACACACACACACACATACACAACACACACACACACATAAACACAAAAAACACACAACATAACACACACACACACACGCACCACACACACACAACACAACACACACACACACACACAACACACACCACCACACACACAACACACCACACACACACACAAAACACAACACAACACAACACAACACACACACACACACACACAAACACAAAAACACACACAAACACAAACACACAAACAAAACAACACACACACACAACCACACACAACACACACACACACACACAACCCCACACAACACAAAAACAAAACACACACAGAAACACCACACACACACCACCACACACACACACACAACCACACACACAACACAACACACACCCACAAAACACACCACACACACACACACACAACACACACAAACACACACACACACACACACACACCCCACACAAACACACACAACACACACACACCACACAAACACCACACACACCACACACACACACACACACACACACACACCACACCCAAACAAAAAAACCAAAACACACACACACAACCACCACACCCCACCACACACAGAACCAACACACAAAACACAACACACACACACACACACACACCACACACACACACACACACACACACACACACACACACACACAGACAAACACACACACACACACACACACACACACACACACACAAACACACACACACACACAC
>JABMCL010001120.1:0-10000 GCA_018857735.1 Alviniconcha marisindica | reverse complement strand
AGTAGTAGTTGTACCTTACGGTGCTGTTCTTAGTTTGACTGCAAAAACTTCTGTTTGGCACTTATTGGTAAACAAACATCAGTGTAATAGTAAGTAAAGATTCAACCATGCATGCCCCTTTTGACTCCACTAATAGTTTTTTCCTTCCAAAACAAATTACACTAAAAGTGTCAAAAGTGCTATGTTTGACATCTGCAGTTTCTACAAAGATGTCTTAGTAACTTCTTTAATTGCAATGAAGACCGAAACACACAAATGACCCTGTAACCCCATCCCCCACTGTGTACTGTCAGCCATGCACTGCCACAGGCAACAGAGTCAGACTCCTGCTGGCACAGAGCTAAATGGCTGCTTGTAAGTAAGTAAGTAAACATGGTGCTTAACGTCCACAGGGTTAGCTGCTTGGCGTGCCTGGCACTATTTATAGCTAGTTGGCCCAGAAAACTAGAGGGCCTGCATGGGAGGTGTGTGTGTGTGTGTGTGTGTGTGTGTGTGTGACACACACTGATGACAAGCGGAAATATTTCAGAGTTCAGTCCTGACTGATACACGGACAGCCCACGATACGGTCACCTACATTCGTAAGGCAGATCAGTTACTGATGATTTACGTTGACCTGCCAAACCCAATGTCATCCTGTCATGCTGGTTTCACAAATACAGTCAGTCACTCACGGTCACAATCTGCTGTTTGTACCTTAACGAGCGATCTGCAAACGTCTTCACCAACCGTCACATATACCTAATTATCACCACAATGTAGTAATGATTCGTAACACCACAAGTGAAACGGAATAGATTTGTTTTGATGTCCAAATGCAAATGAGACCAACTAAAGAACAGAACCAGTTATCTCGTCGGCTTCGGAAGATGAAAAGCTTTGTTTAGTGACACTGCTAGAGTCTGACAGTAACTTTGCTGAACAAAGAACACAAACATTATTGAACTTTTTCACGTGTCAGCGGTCAGTGTCTCAACAAGCTTAAGAAAAACGCCAGTTACACCAAAACGAGCCGTGCTCCCTTCGTTTTGCTATGAAATAAATAGTGCCAAGTGTAGGAAGGTACACTGCCTTGTGTCCGTCATGTCTGCCGTGCAGGAGATGTGCCAACACCACACAGTGCATCGGAAGGATCCGCACGGCGACAGCCAGGACAGTGATTCACATCACAGGGGGCGTGTCCACAGGTATAGCTGACGTCATAAACTGTACACGTGGTATACTACTAACTGTCCCAGGCTGAGAAAGTCTGCTTTTAAAGCAAATATTTAATTCAATCATTGCAAACAAAGAGAGAGAGAGAGAGAGAGGTCGCAAATAGAAAATAATCACAATGGAAATCAAGGTCACAAAAGACCAGGCACTGTAATGGAAATGCCAATCACTCGACCCTCCCCCTCCCCCTCCCTCTCTCTCCTACGGGCATTTCAGTTGTGTGCACATTGTGACCCCCCAGGACCCTCTCCCACAAACAAGGACACGTTTTGCACGTCTGATACTTCGTGTTCTAGTTCTCCTCGGATTAAGACTGCACAGGCACAGTATTCTATCATCGCGGTGCTTGTTTTGATCGTCATTCCGTTAACTTGTACAGGGACTTAAAGAAAATATAAACCTGAAATCAGTCAATGTCACTTACGACAAAAGACTCTAAATAAAAAGGAAGAATAAATCTGAAAAAGATTTGCGCGCAAGTGCGCTGTGTGCGTGTTTTCACGTTAAATCCCGCTCCGGAAGCATGGCGTGTAGCGTGACGTCACACAGCCGACCGGTAATAGCCGTTGCGCGTCAGATTCAAATCTACCTCCACCCCCCCTCCACCCTTACATTTTGACCGCCTGTGGTTTGTTTACCTACTCCTTTTTGCGCACCAAGCCATGTGTAACAATTATAGTTTGACATCTCAAAATGTGCATGTGTTGTTTATTAAGACGCAGGATCGAGCTAAATCAGTAGCCGACGCCTCACTCACTTACCTTGACTAGATCTATTTTTATAACCGTCACTTACACGTTGGCGCGCCCTTCTCTGTTTAGTACCGTTATGTAGTGAATCGTTGTTTTCACTCGACTAAAGGAATTCTGTGTCGATCAGTGCTTTGTAGTATAACATTTTGCTTAACTGACTTCATGTTTAGTGTTTATTTTCGGTTCAAATTCAGTATTGTGTACTGTAGAAGCTAAGTTTGATTAACAGACTGTTTGGTATCAGCGATGCTGCGATAAGATAACGCGCCCCAGGCGAAAGGTCACGCCGATTGTTTTGTTGCTAGTCTTTGAGTGTATCGTGCTCATGATTTAATCAGTCTACTTATTGCTGAGAAAATTGTTTTTGTACAGACCGAGGAAACACAAATATCGGCCATTTTGTAGTCCAGAGGGCCGATTTGATTTTAGCGAGAGCGTGTTTTCTTTGCGGCCAGCGCCGCACTGTTATCTATGCGTGCGAGTGACCGTTGTGTCATGTGAGCCGGTTTGGCCTAGCGGTAAGGCGTTGTTAGGCTGCTAACCAGAGAGATCTCGGTTCAAATCCGCTTTGGGTCTCTTTTCTCTTCAAAAGTTGTGGTCTGTGGACACTGTCTTGTGAATTTGTCCCTCACAATTATGAAACATTAAAATGGCTCTCATTTTGGTGGTGACAGTGTAGCGAAAGGTATATAACCTCCCTCTCCCCCGACGTCCATACCCCCATTCTCCCCGTCCCTAATAAGCCTGGTGGTTTCTGTGGACGTTAAAGCACCACGTTTACTTACTATTGTGTGAGTGCCGCTGGAAAAGTGTTTGCTGCGAAATAAAGCCTAACTGCCGAACGCCTGAAAGCTGCTGTGGTCTCCTCTTTGCCTGACTCCGTTGCCTGTCGCCTTCTCCACTGCACTCCATCACTGATTTACTACGCCCTATGTATATGAACCTCGAAATGACTTCAGTGAGGAACCAAACTCGTGGTGCGGGTGTGCCGGGGGAATATGATTATTGTTGGAGGCCGTGTCTCTTGTAAAACAACGATCGTGTATATTTTGTGCTTCACTGGTTGATTTGACAACAATCAGCTGTTGTAGTAAATGTTTCCCTGTCATGTGGGTGAGCAGCATCCAAAGCGTGGGAACAAACCGGGATCACTGCGATCGCCAGTCACTTGCAATGCGCTCAGACAGAAACAACACAACAAAATGTCCGGTTTTCGACGGATTTTCGTTTCTTCATTATTTCTGCTCACGTATTCAGTCTGCCTCATCCAGTGCCGGACACCGTGTAAGTATACTGTTACATGAAAATGGAGAACAGCAGTACTGAAGAACAATATTAATGTAACGAATATTTATATTCTACAAACATCAGCGTAACTTGTATACAACAAAATGTAGATGGGACTTTCGCCTGATGTCTACTACCTTATCCTCATACAATTTCCACTGTAGTAATCAAGGACTACAGACTGAAGTAGCCTGACAACAAAATTTGCCAGGAGAAACAGAATATGTTGTTGGAGGTGAATTGTACTTTCCTTCTCAATGCCTTTCATATTTCGTCTACTTGCCCTCTCTTACCTATTTGATCTACTCAAGATCTACACACCCTCCAGTAAACTTGGATCTTCCGCAGACAGCCATATACAATACAATACAAAAGAACTTTATTATTCATAATGCATAAAATCTAAAATTGTCTTTTGGGTCACTCGAATTCCACACTACAAAGGACAAGTAGACAGGTCCCCACCCGTGTCAAGTAGACAGGTCCCCACCCGTGTCAAGTAGACAGTTCCCCACCCGTAACAAGTAGACAGCTCCCCACCCGTGTTAAGTAGACAGTTCCCTGCCCGTGTCAAGTAGACAGTTTCGCCTATATTGTTTTCTGTATACACCAATGAAGTGGTATCTACCAATGCCTTGCTAACTCTCGTAAAGTTCGCCGACGACATGGCCTTGGTTGCACGTCTCCAGGACGAAAACAGTCTCGCAGAATATTTTCTTCAGTTAGATGTTCTAAACTCATGGTTCAAGGAAAGTGTTTTGGATCTAAATATTTCTGAAATGAAAGAACCTGTATTTGACAGTAGAAAAGAAAAAGAACCATTCATTCCAGTAACAACTGATCAACAGTCCGTGGAGGTAGTGTCTAGTGTCTGTACCTGGGTACAGTTGTAGACTCCAAACTCAGTTTTAATGATAACGTAGTCTACGTGTACAGGAAAGCACAGCAGCGCCTGTGCTTGTTGAGGAAGCTCCAGAGTTTCGGAGTCGGCAGACATGTCCTTGAGTCTGTGTATCGCTGTTCTCTATTTCAACATAGTAACCTGGTATGGACATCTGTTAGTTAAAAACAGAGCTCGGCTGACACGAGTCGTCAACACGGCTAGCAAGAGAATAGGAGCCAAACAAAAGCAACTGTGTGACCTGTACCATCTTTCTGTCGGCAGGAAATCAGTCTCTATCCTTCATGACAAAACGCATCCTCTTAACTTCTGCTTTCAACACCTGCCGTCCGGTCGACGACTGAAAGTGCCACTGGCAAAGAAAGATTATTATAAAAAATCTTTTATACCCACTTCAGTTCTGAATGCAGAATTTTAATGTCTTAAGCGATAAAGCGCGCGCGCGCGCGCGCTTATGTGCGTGTGTGTGTATGTGTGTGTGTGTGTGTGTGTGTGTGTGTGTGTGTGTGTGGTGTGTGTGTGTGTGTGTGTTCGTATATATGCGCGCATGCGGATGCACGCGTGTTTTGAATGTTACACATGTGTGTGCGGGTATATATGTATGGAAGAAGCCGGAGCGGGCGAGAGGAGGAGAGAATGTGAGAATGAGATAAAAAATATTTTTTTACGTACTACTTTATTTTAAATGTAACTTCTTGAGCCGAAATGTCAAAGAAAAGCTTTCATTTTTATGCTCGGTATAATGATGAACAATAAAGTTTAATTTGATAGTATCATAGCATAATGTTTAAAAAAAACTGTCGATGTTTTTTTCTTTTTTTAATAACGCTTTCCATCTCGATGTGCATTATGTGTGTATGCTTGTTCAGCGCTTTCAGCCGCAGGGTAGGCGCTTTACAACTGTCCATTATTATTAGTTCCTAGCTGTTCGTCTGTATTCTTGGCATAATAGCAAAGAGCCTGCTGACTGCAAGCTGATACATGAAACTGTCCAGCAGTTGCATTCTGAATTAAGCCAAACCAGAGGTGCCATCCGGTGGCATCAGTTTAATGGCTCCTAAACCTAAACTGTTTTACTCGGATATAACAAAGACAAAACTGGAAAGGGTTTTACACACATCGGGCATGTTTCTTGCCTATCTTCCATGGGGTGTAGAGTACTGTGAAACTGATTTCAGGTTAAATGGAGGTAGACCAGTGAATAAGACAGCACCTGCAGCGGTTTTGTGGAAGTAGTTTATTGAGGTTTGAATATATGTGCATTTTTGTAAAAGGTTGCTTAACTTTTAAACTCGAGTATATTCTATTCCGTGACGTCACCCATTAATTCAGGTGTTAACCAGACATTCTCTGTGACTCTCTTAGTCACCATCATACATGTGGTGGTAAATGAAGCACTTTTGTTCAATATTTTTACACAAGCATTGTACAGAATTATGCAACGTGACATTTTTTTCTTTTTTAATACTTCATTAATCCCACGCGCGTAATCCAGCCCACCATACCTGGGTAAGACAACAGCAGCCGCAAGAGCATTGCTACCCATTGATACCAGCAGTATTTTTGTGTGTCCAAAGAATGGTATATATGCCTGTTGTTTGGGATTTGTAAGGGACACGCCCATTTTAATATATGCGATTAAGCTGCTATGTACCATCTCAGATAATCCCTAAAAGCAGAATAGTTCATCTTGCAGACAAGCAGATATTGAAAAGACACATACTGAGCTATCCAAAAATCATTGTCCCCATGGACTATCTTACATTGCTTTGACTAACACTCTGGAACACACTTCCAAAAGAGATAAGATTTTCTCAATCAGCATTCAAACTAGCTTTATTTTATTGTTGTTGTTGCAAAATGATATTCTGTGTGTGTGTGTGTGTGTGTGTGTGTGTGTGTGTGTGTGTGTGTGCGAGTGTGTGTGTGTTACCAGGTGCATATTTCAAATTCCCGACACTTGACGGCAGCCAGTTGATCACAGACGGAAACAACGTTGATGTGCCATTCGTTGTGGATCAGACTTGCACCTCATCTCTCACCAGCGTTTCTCATATCATGATAACCAAGAACGATCAGACAATGCCATGCTGCATATTTTTTCTCGGAGAAAGGTGTTCGTCAACTGACAACAGTTCGTGCCGCTGTCCTGAGGACGGCACTGACCTGTATCGCTTTCTGCTGCCTGCTGACCCCTCTAACAACGGCACCTGGGTGTGGTCAGCCATGCCAGCGGTCACTGGACATTACAAGATAGATATCCTGGTTACTCGTGAGTAAATCAAATGATCGTGTGTGTGTGTGTGTGTGTGTGTGTGTGTGTGTGTGTGTGTGTGTGTGTGTGTGTGTGTGTGTGTGTGTGTGTGCATGTGCATGTATGTGTATGTGCGTGGGAGTGTTGTGTGTGTGCGTGCGTGTGTTGTGTGTGTGCGTGCGTGCGTGCGTGTGCGTGCGTGCGTGCGTGTGTGTGAGCGTGCGTGCGTGCGGTGCGTAGTGTGTGCGTGCGTGTGTATGTGTGTGTGTGTGAGTGTGAGTGTGTGTGTGTGTGTGTGTGTGGTCGTGGTGAGGTGTGGGAGTGTAGGTGGGTGTATTTCAGAGGCTGTATGTGGCGATCGTCAACTTCTCTAAGGCCTTCGGTCTGGTTCACAGAGACCGTCTGTTCAAATGACTGACAGAATAGAGTGCATGCCCACCCACACTTCATCTGATGATCGACAGAATAGACTGCATGCCCATCCACACTTCGTCTGATGATCGACAGAATAGACTGCATATTCACCCACACTTCGTCTGACGATCGACAGAATAGACTGCATGCCCATCCACACTTCGTCTGATGATCGACAGAATAGACTGCATGCCCATCCACACTTCGTCTGACGATCGACAGAATAGACTGCATGCCCATCCACACTTCGTCTGATGATCGACAGAATAGACTGTATGTTCATCCGCACTTCTGACGATCGACAGAATAGACTGCATGTCCACCCACACGTCTGCTGACGATCCAGTGTACAACACGGACACCACAGGCACCACATGCATTCCACATCCGTCCTCAGAGGAGACAGTCAGGGAGGCATCCTGGCTGGGGCACTGTTCGGGTTTTCTTCATCCTCCTCTTGAAACACGCCTTCCGGTCTCCATCCTCCTCTTGAAACTCGCCTTCCGGTCTCCATCCTCCTCTTGAAACTCGCCTTCCGGTCTCCATCCTCCTCTTGAAACTCGCCTTCCGGTCTCCATCCTCCTCTTGAAACTCGCCTTCCGGTCTCCATCCTCCTCTTGAAACTCGCCTTCCGGTCTCCATCCTCCTCTTGAAACTCGCCTTCCGGTCTCCATCCTCCTCTTGAAACTCGCCTTCCGGTCTCCATCCTCCTCTTGAAACACGCCTTCAAGTCTTCATCCTCCTCTTGAAACACGCCTTCATGTCTTCATCCGGACGAATTTATGCGGACACGAATAGGACCGCACTCTTGGACCAACGCTAGACCCAAGGCAAGGGTCAAGGTCAAGGCCAGGGTCAGGTCGTGAGATGTCCTTACCCGGGACCTTGCGGAGTCTGAATAACGCTGCTGTGTCGAGCCCCACTGCGGGGAACTTCAGTCTCTTCAACCTTCAATCTCTTCAACCTTCAGTTTCTTCAACATTCAATCTCTTCAACCTTCAGTCTCTTCAACCTTCAATCTCTTCAACCTTCAATCTCTTCAACCTTCAATCTCTTCAACCTTCAGTCTCTTCAACCTTCAATCTCTTCAACCTTCAATCTCTTCAACCTTCAAGCTCTTCAGCCTTCAATCTCTTCAACCCTCAGTCTCTTCAACCTTCAAGCTCTTCAACCTTCAATCTCTTCAACCTTCAGCCTTCAGTCTCTTCAACCTTCAGTCTCTTCAACCTTCAAGCTTCAACCTTCAATCTCTTCAACCTTCAACCTTCAATCTCTTCAACCTTCAACCTTCAAGCTCTTCAACCTTCAAGCTCAGAGCCCCATGGACCGCGCTCCTCAGGCTCGTCTGCACCTCGGACACAATCAGCTTGAAGACAAACAGGATGACAAACAATGTTGACTCACCTCCTGTGACTGGCATCTACAGCTACTGACTGCAGCTCGTCCCTGAGTTCACGTACCTCGGGTCCTCCATCTCTAGGATCCTCTTCTGGCAACACGCCTTGGTTTCAGTTTGGCGGACTGACATTGCAGCCAAAGACAGACACATCCGGCAACACGCCTTGGTTTCAGTTTGGCGGACTGACACTGCAGCCAAAGACACACACCTCCGGCAACAAGCCCTGGTTTCAGTTTGGCGGACTGACACTGCAGCCAAAGACACACACCTCCGGCAACAAGCCCTGGTTTCAGTTTGGCGGACTGACACTGAACGCTAACAGCAACGGAAAACGCCGCCTCTAAAAACACCCATAAAAACCGAAAGCCCCTGGGGCATGCGAACAGATCGTGTCCCACAGGGAACAGCGCCATGCACAGACAGACTCATTTTTAATGTCGTTGTGCAGGTGTTCCTCCAACCACTGCCACCAGCCCTGAGAAACACGGTGACGAAAACGGTGACACCAGCCCTGAGGTAAACGGTGACACCAGCCCTGAGGTAAACGGTGACACCAGCCCTGAGGTAAACGGTGACACCAGCCCTGAGGAAAACGGTGACACCAGCCCTGAGGTAAACGGTGACACCAGCCCTGAGGTAAACGGTGACACCAGCCCTGAGGTAAACGGTGACACCAGCCCTGAGGTAAACGGTGACACCAGCCCTGCCACCGTCAAGGGAAACGTTGAAGGAAAGAAGCAGACTGGTTGGTATTTCTGTGAAAAGTTCATCTTAAAGATTAAAAAAATCTTAAACAAGAATCACTGCTACCTTTAGTATATTTGGATCTTCTTTTAGAAACAACAGTTTTAGAACAAAACAAGATCCAAATACACAAAAGGTTAAAAAAACGCAATTTATTTTGGCAAAATACAACAGGCGCATTTTCGGGGTAATCCCCTTTTTCAAGCTATAAAGTTTCCTGGATCTCATTTTTCACCTCATTTGACTGTTGTTTGTTTAACTGTTGCTTTGTAGCTTGAAAAAGGGGATTACCCCGAAAATTCGTTGTTGAATATTGTGGAAATAAATAGCGTTCTTTTTAACCTTTTGCGTGTTTGGATCTTATTTAAAGATGCATGGCCTATGCATGTGTCTTATAATAATGCGAAATACCTTCAGCGTTGCTACAAATAAAGAGGCCCTCTGTCGCCTTGTTGAAGTCACAACGCTTATTAGATCAGACGAGCGTAAGGCAAATGACCGAAAGTCAGTGACATATTTGCAAGTTACTCTCCTCTGTTTGTGATGTGCATGCCACAGACAAACTGTCGGACCTACACATGGGGAGCGAGGTCAATAGCTCAGTGGTTAGGGCGTCGGACTCGTGATCGAAAGGTCCCGGGTTCGAGTCCCGGCAGGAGCGGCGGATGAATTTTCTTCTTCAGGGTCGACTTTCTGTGCTGGCTCTTATTTCGGTATCCGTTCCACCCCCGTGTTACCGCAGTAGCACGTAAAAGACCCCGGTCATTCCGCCAAAAGTGCAGGTGGCAGGTTACAGCTAAACACATACACCCTACCTATGTGGCTTTGAATGAAGTAACACTGTAAAATGGTGCATGCTTGAATGGTGTACACAGACCTTGCGCCGAGACGGCAGCAGTTTCACGTAGCACCCTCCATGTAACAACCAAAGAGCGCTATTGGTACACCACTTCGGTGGATATTAAAAATACGCGCTATAAAAGGATAGTCACTCATTCAGGATCACATGAGACATGCGCGCAGTGAGTCTGCCC
>JABMCL010003205.1:17500-34896 GCA_018857735.1 Alviniconcha marisindica | reverse complement strand
ATGGTACACAGTCAAGAATTCAGAAAGATAGACTGGGTAACTTTCAGTGAAAGAATTATAACACAGAATTGCGACTTTATACTGGATTCCTGAGGCTGTTGGTAGCCAGTGACGTTTCTGAAGGAGGGGTTTGATGTGTTCATGCTTGCGAGCTTTGAAAACAAGTCTGGCTGCAGAATTTTGGACCTCTTGGAGATTGTCAAGAAGATGTTTTGGAGAACCTGATAGAAGAGAATTACAATAGTCAAGTTTAACAAAACAAAGGCACAGGAGGGTGCATCAATAGTGAGATAGTGACAGATGTTACTAATTCTCCGAACTGCTACGTAGGCAGATCTGCAGATATTGGTGACATGCTTCTCCATTGATAGATTGTTAGAGAGTGTTATGCCCAGAGGGTTTTGGGGAGAGGTTCAGTTAGAGGCAATGAGTAGACACTCTGTTTTATCATTCAGCTTGAGTTGTTTGATGTCATCCATGTCTTTACATCTGCAGCTTGAGTTTGTTTGATGTCATCCATGTCTTTACATCTGCAGCTTGAGTTTGTTTGATGTCATCCATGTCTTTACATCTACAGCTTGAGTTTGTTTGATGTCATCCATGTCTTTACATCTGCAGCTTGAGTTTGTTTGATATCATCCATGTCTTTACATCTGAAATGTAATCCCGCATGCTTTGGATTGGGGTGTCTATTTGATATGGACGGCAGGAACCGTGCACAGCTGGGTGTCGTCTGCGAAATACTGGTTAGAAATGAGTGTACTGAGAAGTTTTGTGTGCAAAATGAATAGAATGGGCCCCAGAACAGAGCCTTGCGGAAGGCCAAAGTTGAGCAAGGTTGGCTGTGAAAGCTTGTTGTTGACGGTAACAGTCTGCGTTTTATTGGAAAGGTAGGATCTGAACCAGTTGAGAGGCGTACCAGAAATTCCATAGAGGTACTCAAGTCTTCGAGGATGAAGTACTTGGCAATGAGGATGAAATCGAAGCTGGACCTGCGGCTTCTGGCTACAGGCATACGTACGGAAAATATACCGAAGCAGTTGAAGTTTGACCAGAAGGATTCTCTGACCATTTTCGGCTCGAGTTTTTGAATCGCCCGTTTTGATCCTGTTCCCATCTGTTCTGAAGAGTAAATGTAGCAATTCATCTTCTACTAAACTGGAAACATGGACTGAGCATCAAGTCCACAAGCCGATAAGGTAAGGCCCAAAAGTACATTATAGGATCCTTGCGGTTGTGGAAGCGTCAGCAGAAGATCTCCAGGTTTTTAGAAATCTAGGAACAGCAGAGGGAATGTTCCCCGGGCGTCCTTGGCAAAACTAACAGACTAAAAAAGGAATAGGATCTTATGCTCCCAGAGGACAAAATGGCAACATACACGATCATACCGCGAGGGAATAGAAGAAACCCCGACAAACGTCTCCTACCGAATGGAAAAGAATCGAAACTGCTGACTAGGTATTTTATCTTGCATGACACAACCCCTCGTCTGAAACACAGGCTGGACTAGTGAGCTTCGGTAGAAGCAATAGGATGATAGACATGTCTAGAAAACGCGTTATGATGAGTAACATAGACGTTTTGTTATCCTTTTTGCTTATTTTTGCTGTTAACTCTGACAGAGTTTTGAAAATATGGTTTTCCTTATCCGTGAGTACAAAGCAGCAACAAATGTTACTATAAATGTATTCATATTTTGTTTTACAGCGATACGCATATTTCTGATTTAAAAACGGCGCCAATATGTCTCTGCCACCGCGTGCACAAAACGCTTCGCTAGAACGCTACAAAAGACGCAAACGGAAGTTGTTTGTGTCATTGTTTTTACCCCACCCCTCTAGAAACACATACAAACCCCCAAATCAATTTTGTTTTGACTCGACCATTAACATCAGTGCGCAGGATCAGTCGTCAAGCAGATTGTATTGATATGCTATGCCTACATCTAAGATATAAGGAATCACCCCAGATCCATGAAATTATAATTGGTTTAAGATCTAAAGAATATTTAAAGATGCGATCATCACCAGCATCCCGACATCAACTTATGATGTCAATTATATCACAAATGTGTATTTGCACCTTCTCTCTCTGTCTCTCTTCCTCTCTCTCTCTCTCTCTCTCTCTCCACACACACACACACACACACACACACACACACACAGGAGGAGGAGCAGACGAACGAACCTGGGAGGTCATCACTCCAGACGTGGCCTCCAGCGACGTGCTGGCAGCACCCAGGTCAGCGGCGGAACAGACGAAGCAGCGACAGGAGGAGCCAAGGTGAAGGTCAGCGCACGTAAAACTGAAGCTCTGACAGCTCGCTGTGACGCCGCAGGCACCGGCACACTGAGCTCTGCTCATCCGTCTGGAACCGCCCACCTCTTGACACGCATCACTGGGCAGCTGTAGAAGACGAGGACAAATGGGGTCAATTAATTTGCTTGGCTTGAGTCAGTGGGATGTATTCGTGGGTCAGTGAAATGCCTGCGTGGATCTGTGAAGTGACTATGGGCTAGTCAGCGTGATCAGCTGGTTGGTCAGTGGAATGAACTGATGAATCTGTTGTTCAGTGGAATGAAATGGATGAGACTGTGAAGTAAATAGAATTTAGTCAATGAGATCAATGGCTAGGTCAGTGGAATGAACTCATGAAACTTTTGTTCAATGGAATGAATGGAAGGGGTCTATGAGGTTGGTCAGTGGTATGAACTGATGAATCTGTTGTTCAATGCAATGCATGGATGGATCGATGAAGTTGGTCAGTGGAATGAACTGATGAATCTGTTGTTCAATGGAATGAATGGGTGGGTCTGTGAGGTAAACAGAGTTTAGTCAATGAGATCAGTGCCTAGGTCAGTGGCATGGACTCATGAAACCTTTGTTCAGTGGAATGAATGGATGGGTTAGTAATGCGGGTTAGTAGGGTAAACTTGCGGGTGAATAGAATGAAGGGATGGGTCCATGAGGTGAATAAAGTCAATGATATCGAATAGATGATGTTCGGAAAAAAGCAAGGGAACATACCACCGCAGTCGTGTCGAGTTACCTCGCCTGAATCACGGACAAACTTTGATCGAGCTGGTGCGCTTTTTTTGTTTTTGTTTTTGTTTTTGTCACTTGGTTTTGATTTTCGTCGCAGCAAAATGGTTGTGAAACGTTGTTCTTGGGGGAAATGCAACGCGGACAGCCGGTATCCTGACCGATATCCCGGTGTGAAGTTTATACCTTTTGCCAAACCAAAGAGACAGCTGGAAAAATGCTTGCTGTGGATAAAAGCTTGCGGTAGGCCCCACAGTCAGTTGAACGTTGAGAAGATTTATGACTGGACATACATCTGTTCTCGGGTGAGTGGTAGTAGCACTTTTTGTTTAAAAGTTGAACAGCCCTAACTTGAATGGTTGAGTTGTATGTCAGTTTACTGTGTAAATATTATGTGTTTTGTAATGGTATGGCCGTATGCTTGTTTCGTCTTGTTTTTTCCAGCCTGCCCTGAGATAATCAATAAAATCATTGTTTGCTGGACTTAAAGCTATCAATTAATCAATAATTTGTTTGCTACACAACTCAAAGGATATATGCTCACGTGACTGACAGTGATATTGGCTCATTGGCAGTTTGAGATCAGATGCACACTTTCTAAGTTCATTTTGTCAGCTATCATAGTTACAGGATCAAACAACATAATGTATCATTTACAAGGCATGTTTGTGTTGCGTTTGTCTTGTACATGGTATATGGCCGTGTAGTGTGTGTGTGTGTGCACTGTGTACTTGTGAAGTGTTTAATTATTAATATGGCAGTGTAGAGCTGAAGTAGTGATGGCATGTTTGATCCAGAATACAGAACTCATATATACTATAGATCTAGATCTAGACTTATTCTGCATTCAGTTTTCTTTACACTTGCTCGCATGCACACACCACCAAATGGATATTCACATACATTAGAAGTAGCAAATGTCATAGATCATGGTCATTTTATTTCCAGAAACTCTGCAAGCTGTAATTAAAATATAAAAGGTGCACTGTGGTTTGAAATAAAGAATATAGCTCAAGGGAAGTAATATGGAGACAAAGGACACACAGCTTTGCTTTAACTTTATAACCCATTCCTAATCCTACACGTCCATTTCACCCATGACGCATTAAGTTAACCTGCTTTTTCTCAAAACTGCCATAACTGTTACAAACTGACTTATACTTCAGGCACAGGTTATATCACAAGTTTATTTTAATTTTTTTAAATCAGTAATTGAAAGCCACATTTCTTAGTAGTAACAGAAGTAGTATTGCCTTTATTTGTACTAATGGTACTGGTAATAGCAGTAACTGTTGTAGAGAACTGTTTTACTGTCATTGTTGAAGTAGGTTATTACAAACTGACTTATACTTCAGGCACAGGTTATATCGCAAGCTAATTAATTTTTTAATCAATAACGAAAAGCCACATTTCTTTCGTCTTTAAGTAGTAATAGAAGTAGTACTGCCTTTATTAGTATTAATGGTACTGCTAGTAGCAGTAACTGTTGTAGAGAACTGTTTCACTCTCATTGTTGAAGTAGGCGTTCTGACAGCAATCATCATCACTATTAATAACAGTTACAATAATAGTAACAGTACTAGCTGTAGGCATGGTAACTGTAAATTGTGTAATATTAAATAGGCTCAGTTGTACTTGTAGCTCAACTGAGACGGCAAGTGTTGGGCATAGTAGTTTACACTACTGAGTAAATGTTTTTTTAATAGTTATACAGTTCTGTATATATAAACTAACGACTGATCCTTCATTCTTTTTTTCCTTTTTTTTATCAACATTTTGTGGATGGTGAGCCCACTGAAGCGAATATGGACCCAGTCTGTGCAGTCCCAGACCCCAACAACAGCTCCAGGAAAAGAAAACTGCCAGCAAGACGTTCTGACCACCCACCATCAAAGATTTCCAGGAGAGCTGCTGCATATCAACTTTTGGAACTACAGGTAAATTTTGCTCAAACTTGTTTTGCATCATTGTAATGAAGTTTAATGCAATGCATCTAAATTATAATGTTACATTGTTACATCAAAAAATCTCAAGTTCCAACCAAAGCTAAATAAAAAGGTGAGTCAATATATATGATATAACAATATAATAATCCACTTTTATTAGTTTTAAATCTCTGCTGAAAATCCATCTCTTTAAACAACAGCACCCCTTAACTATCTAAAACCAGATGTTCTGTGCATGCATATCGCATGTATTTATCATTGTATGCACAGCATACTATGTATCATGTGCATACATGATTTAAGAGGTGTTGTATGACTATGATGATTAAATAGTAATTCTGATAATTTTTGAAAGAAACCTGACCATATCATATGTAAAAAACACAGACCTGAATTTAATAGATGATGTTCAGAAAAAAGCAAGGGAACATACCACCGCAGTCGTCTTGAGCTATCTCGCCTGAATCACGGACAAACTTAGATCAAGCTGGTGCGCTGTTGTTGTTGTTGTTTTTTGGTCACTTGGTTTTGATGTTCGTTGAATCCAAAAGAGACCCAGATTACGCAAAATGGTTGTGAAACGTTGTTCTTGGGGAAAAAGTAATGTGGACAGCTGGTATCCAGACCGATATCCCACACACAAACACCTCCCCTCATACACTAAGCATAATACGTATTAACAATTAGAAATGTCTACAATGCCACCAAGAAAGTGATGTGGTCCGTTCACTAAGGTATAGTTGCAGATAAGTCAGTGTCACTGTCCATTTTGCTTGTGGACATAAAAATCTCATGCAAGTAGTTATCAGAATGTCATGCATAGTTGAGATACTTCACTGTTTTGATTTCTTTTCTTTCTGAACTTTGGCAACAAGTTTTGGAAACATGTGTTTTTCCAGAATATTTCTAGTTTCAAACAAACATTGTTCCAAAAGTTAGCGTCAAAGTTTATTTCAAGCGATTCAATCCCCTTCTTAGTGTAAAACACACACACAAAACAGGTGTGTATACCAGTAAGTGCTATCTGGCATTGCACTTGGTAGTAGTACTGATGGTCTCTTTTCAGATGGTAATGCCCATCTTCACTTTGCTCAGTGAAAGGGCACTGCTTCAAAGCATGTTTGGGGTGATCATATCTTTGTGAAAACAGACATTTCACTTCAACTGAAAACCTGCCACAATTCTTGTGGTTGCAGTTGACAATGCCATCGGGGCTTGCACCCAGAAAAGGGAGTGTTTCTGATACGATAAGGCCTGTTTGTGTGAGTTTGCAATTTCTATGCCGATATGTGTGAGCACGACAGAACAACCTGAGAGCAGTTTTTTCATGAGTTCTGCCGAATTTTATTGATGCTGGCAAGTTTTCCTCATTCAGTGAGCTGCCTGTCAAAAGTATCTCTGCAGTTTTGTCTTCATTAGTGGAACACATCACTTTCTTTACATTTGAGGCTGTTATAAGGCCATCTCTCATGCTATGCCAGTTCTTGTTTTGATTTTGCCCACGAGTTTCTTTTTCAATTAACTCACACTCAACATTTGCATACCCCATCATGTCCAGGAAATGTTGTGCACAGTCACAGGAGTCATGATTTCCGTCACTGCATAAACGGCCTCCATCAACAAAGTACTCTAGCCACTCAACAGGTGTATACACTGAAAGTTCTGGAGATGGGAAAGGTGGGTCCTTTGGTTGGATTTCCCAAGCAAGAAATGTGCTGGCACCAGGGAAAGTTTTTTTTTCTCAAATCAGCCAGAAAATCTTCAGGTTTGAGTACAATGTTGTCAGGCAATGGTTGATAGGATCCCTCAGTAGGCTGGATGGGTCTGCAGCACAACAGAAACCATTATTTCATTTAGTAATAAATCACACTTATGAACCATTTTGGTAAGACCAAGAATATACTATATTCAATCTTGGCTTTATTTCAAGATCACTGCAGTGTCAGTGTTTTGAATATGAGTGGTCTTAGCGTACATTCTTCTTGGCTTATATTATAAATGTTTTTTTTCACAGAATTTCCCAGTGGCTACTCATCAAGCCAACGTGGAAGAAACTGCAACCGGTACGCCAGCTGAAAAAGAAGCTGACATGGCTAAAAGAGAAGGCGACTCCGCTGAAAGAGAAGATGGCCTGGTTGAAAGTGAAGATGACCCTGCTGAAAAAGGAGATTGAATGGCCTGTCCAACTGTGGAAAAATCAAGTGAAGTGACTGAATCTATAGAAAATACTGAGAAAGATGATCTGGCCAAGCAAGACACAGTCAAAGTAGACTTATTGCATGCATTAAACATAGAACTACCAAAAGTGAAATGTACATATTGTGGACATGAAACTTCTGTTAAATCAGAGCAAATGCAGTCTATTACAAGTTTCAATTTTATTTCCCATATCCTGTCAACAGATACATTGTGCAAGGAATACACAGGCATTCCAAAAAGAGATGTGCTTAAAATGCTGTTTCGATGGATAGAGCCAGTCAGTCAGTCAGTCAAAAACTGGGATGGTCCAAACAGACAAAAAACTGGAAGGGATCCACGTGGGAGAAAGAGATACAAAATTTCTGCTTTCAAGTGTTATCTGTTGACATTGGTTCGTATAAGAAAAGGGTTTGATGTGAGGCACATGTCGTATCTTTTCGGTATTTCCCATAGCCATGTCTCTCGTGTTTTCACTTTGTGGGTAAACATTCTTCATACTTGTTTGAAAACACTTCTGAGGTGGCCAACACAGGATATAGCTCGAGCAAATCTCCCAAAAGCTTTTGCAGCATATCCCAGAACACGATGTGTTATTGACTGCACTGAATTTGCAATGGAAAAACCATTTCGGCCTGCAGCACAGAAACAAACATAGTCTTTCTACAAGCATTCCAACACTGCAAAGTTGCTGATCGCAATACATCCATGTGGAACAATTATATTTCTGTCAACAGTATATGTCGGAGGGGGGGGGGGGTGTCTGATGTAGAGATTGTCAAGAAAAGTCAGTTCCTTGATCTCATAGAGCCATCTGATGATGTCATGGCTGACAGAGGCTTCAACATCCGGCATCTTCTTTTGCCAAAGAGGGCGACACTGAATATCCCAGCTTTCAGCAAAGGCAGTAATCTTTCTAAAAAAAGCTGTAAGGCATTCTCGCAGCATTGCATCAGTTCGGATTCATGAGGAAAGGGCCATCAGACGAATGAAATGTTTTAAAATCTTGTCTGGTGTCATACCAATGAAGCTGAGATTCTGTCTAAATCAGATCCTCACAATTGTGAGTGTTCTTTCGAACTTTGATAAGCCACTCTGTTTAACTTTCCACTCTGTAAATAAAAAGTCTGTTATTTTGTTCATGTACTGGGACTGAATTACCTTATTTTTGAAGAGGAATGGATTTTTTTCTCTCTAGAATGTTGCTTGGGACAAAATTTGCTGTGGGCAGTTTGATCACACAGGGATGAAGACTATGCAAATTACTTGTCCATTGTATCAATTTTTTTGACTCACCTGAAAAAAATAAAATGAAAACAAAGTCTGTGTAGTATGTAATGATCAGTGTTTGGCCCTCCGGCCGGCCATGGAATGTAAACTTAACATTGCGATTTTCTGGAAAACTATAAACATTAAAAATGTCAAACTTTACATTATGGTAGTTCTTATTGAGCTCTACCGTTCATACAACTTTCAGTGACATTCGCTTTATTTCAAGGTCACAGCAGCGTTAAACAGTTTCATATCTTAAAAAATAAATATCTTAATCAATAGACCCCTTCCGTTTATCTCGCTGTCGCACGGCGACAACCAATCAGAGTCGGCTACAAAATTCTACAACTCCTTCAAAGCGGATGTAGGGGGAACGTGCTGACACTGACTTAGAGCGTACTGAGATTTGACCGGGCTGAATCATTTTCGATGCCCACAGACTTCTTAAAATTTCCAGTTAATTCAATCCGTTGACTGTCAAAGAAGCTCCGACACCTGGCTGGCCGTTGTTGTTATTATTATTTTAATTTGTTTTCCCTTTGGGGTGAGCCGGTAGGGTGGGGTAGGGGGTGGGGGGCATTTAGTGTACGCCAGCACAAGTGCGCGCGATCCGCCTAGGTGTGTGTGGGGGGGTTTGTGTGCGTGCGTGTATGTGTGTGTGGGCGAGTGCACGGAAACCTGTGAACACGTGTGTGTGTGTGTGTGTGTGTGTGTGTGTGTGTGTGTTGTGTGTGTGTGTGTGTGTGTGTGTGTGAGTGCGAGCGCGCGTGCAGGCGACTCTATGAGTGCAGGGTGTTTGTGTTTCAGTGTGCGTCAGTTTCACTTTTGTATGACTAAGTATGTGTAGTGATGTATTATTATGCTATTGCTTTTGTGTGTGGGTATTTATGCATTCCATACTTTAATTAAATGACAAAGCTCATTGAGTCGCTCAACTCGCACCCATTATTTATTTGCTGCAGGCTATAGTCTTTTGACTGTTGTGGTTTGGTGGTGTGTTTACCATTAGGTTTGTCGGTAGTCCGCCGCTTCTATTAATTTTGTTAGGTCAAGCTAAGTACTTCTTTATTCCATTTAAAGGAACAAGCAAACCAAACAAAAACAAAAACAAAAAACAAAGACAAAAACAAGAACATATTATTATTAAATAAAACAATATAAAAAAGAAAGAAAAAAGAAAGAAAGAAAAAAAATGACCATGTATAAATGATTCAAAATTTAAGAGAGCGCAACAACAGACAGACAATACTGATATCATAAACATTATTAGATAGAATAATATTGATAACAGAAATGCGCTGTAAAATAAACAGTAGCTTACACATTCAAATATGATTAATAGGCTATATACGAGGTAAAAGTACAATCACTATTCTCATCCTGTCCGCCTTCACACCCACACCCATACACCATATCGCCGCCTCCCACACATCCACACACACACGCACACAAATAACGGACCAAGCCGGGTAGCCTCATAAATTATTTCTAAAACGGGATGAAAATCGACAGACAGACAGACAGACAGACAGACAGAATTAGCCTAAACGATTGTACATAATTATAGTAAAATGTAAGGTAAGAGATCAGAAGATAAAGGTCTCAACACAGCAACACACTCACCCTCACGTGCACTCGACATTAGAGACACGTCCTGCCGGCAAAACAGCCTGATCAGTTGGTCCCCCCGCCTCTCTCAAACACACACATTCTCTCGTTCTAACAACAGTGGTATATACTGTAGTAATTAAGTGCACAGCTGGCACACTTGAATAAGATGGGGGGAAAACAAAACAAAAACTTCATTCTCAACAGACTGGGCCGGTGATCATTCTCGAGTCAGCGCCGCGGAATACGATACTTTGCCTTTTTACTGAAACTAAATGACGGACGTTCCGCGGGATTCCTGGCTTTTATTCAATCAGTGGTGCAGTGGATTACACGGCAGTGATATTTTGCGCCCATCTTGTCGCCGTGAAATGCGAGGTTTTCACTACTACTAGTACTAGGGAAATACAGCTGTGCGCTCGGCCAGCAACCCAGCTGACGTGTTCCCCCCCTACTTCCGGCAGATTTCACATGCCAGTCCATTGCGCATGCGCGAAAATCTAAGTGAAAGGGGTCTGTTCTTTTCCAATCAAGTTCAAACTCAGTATGGTTCATAACCACATTCATAAGATCATGAATAATATGTTCAATTTACCCTTGGCTTTATTTCTAGGTCACTGCATCATAAAACAGTGTTTTGAGTGCGAGTTGTCTGAGCATCTGCTCTTCTTGTTCAGTTTGCAACTAACAGTTATTAACTTAAGTCTTAAGTATTATGAACCAACCAATGTTGATCATACATGGTGCACTCTATTGAGTCTTGACGGTTGTGACCAATTTAGTAATTGTGTTCTTGAACTTGCACACTGAAAAATCTTCAGAATTTTTATGACGCTGTCCCAGAGGCTTCATGCAATCATGGTATCATGTGAAATCATTCAACTTTCAAGCTATTTTATCTTGTAGTCGCGCATTGCAGTAATTGTAGCCAACACATCATTAACTATGCTTAGGCATTCACGACAAAGACTAGTTCACTAGTTGAAACCCATGTTGCTTGTTTAAAAAATATATCTGAAGATGCAATTTGAAAATGGTATTAGAAAAGTCTACTTACTGCCTGTCATGACTAGAACTTGTTACTATTGCTGTAAGCTCAGCAGCACTTTGATCCACTGTTGCACGGCATATCCACAAGCTGGGCCCTGAAGTAACGTTTTTTTTCCCTTTCTTGTCGTCCCTGAAGTCTATGACTTCCAACAGTGTTGCCATAACATGTCGACAGCATCCATCAGTCCTGAAAATCATATAAATAAACTATTGAATTTGAAAACTGATTTAATGTTTCTTATTGTTTGCATGTGTGTGTGTGTGTGTGTGTGTGTGTGTGTGTGTGTGTGTGTGTGTGTGTGTGTGTGTGTGTGTGTGTGTGTGTGTTAAAATTTGCTTTTAACTTATGTCTGTGGTACATTAGTAATAGTATTTCATTTACCTGCACATAAACGTGACACTGACACTGACAGGCATGTAAAAGGTTCACCAGTATTTAAATTCATTTACCTGCACACAAGCATATGACACTGATAGGCATAAGATTTTAGGAACCACACTAATCAACATGAACAAATTAATCAATCAATCCAGTCGTATCAAATGGGATTCTGATCACATGGAACTTTAAGTTTGGTTTTCTGCGGCGCAATCTGAAGATTAGCTCCAGTGCCATAAAGGACAGAGCATATAAGGCCTTTGTCAGACCCATACTTGAGTATCCCTCATCAGTATGGGACCCATACACCCAGAAGAGCATTGACAAGTTGGAGGCCGTCCAGAGACGAGCTGCCCGATTCGTGCTGAACCGATACCACAACACTTCTAGTGTAAATCTCATGCTGGACTCACTCGGATGGCCGTCTTTGGAACAGCGCAGGAAGACCTCACGCCTAGGGGTGATGTATAAGATCTGCAATGGACTAGTCCAGTGCCCCATCATCAAGACCAAACTAGTCCCGCCCCCCCCCCCCCCCCCCCCCCCCCGCCCGCACCCACTGTCAACAGCTTAGCCTCATCACCACCAGAACGCAGTACCGAGGCGGTTCCTTCTTACCCCGCACCATCAGGGACTGGAACTCACTCTCCATTGACGCAGTAGAGGCAATGACTGTTGACACTTTTGTGTCACGTGCCTCCCACTGACCAGTCAACTAGTTCTTTAGTTTTTATGTTTTTTGTTGTTGTTGTTTTTGAGAGAGAGAGAGAGAGAGAGAGAGAGAGAGAGAGAGAGAGAGAGAGAGAGAGGAGAGAGAGAGAGAGAGAGAGAGAGAGAGAGAGAGAGTGCAACAATTCAATTTTAAGGACTTGTGACCAGAGCTGAAATGCGGATTTTGCGAACACCACCTAAAGTGCCAGAATAATCATCAACATGATTGTGGGCATCCAAGGAAAGATAGAATGAAGAAAGAACATCAGAGAGATCATTTTAGTTTTTAAAACATCTAGATTTATACATACCCTCCTTTGCACGTGCAAAATGCAGACAGAATGCAGCTTCTGTTGTCAGATCCCACAGAAGACAAAATTATCCACGGGAAATAAAACCTGGCGCCACTGACGGGATCCCTGTCACGTGTCCTGGGTTCGACTCGCGCTTTCACAGCAAAGTAACCGGGCTGCTCGAAGGTGACTGTCTCAACATGCTTGACGAAGCCATCAGCCATTAGAGAATATCCTTCGGACCTCTGGTAGTCTCTGATTTGCGAAAAGCTCGAATTGTTCGTCAGCAAGTACGAAAACACGTCCATAACATTAAAATATGGCAACATCGACAGGTCTTGCGTGCCTGTTGCAAGTGCGGGATTCGACACAATGGTTTCCCCGTCTTTCAACTTGCAGGTTGATCTCTCGAGCGATCTCACACAGTTCAGCCAACTCTAATTTCCTCTGACCACCAACAACGACTCCTCTTTCTATCAAAAAAGACTGCAACTCCTTCACGGTACACGCCATGTTTGTCCGGGGATCGTGCGGAGTAACTCTTCAAACGGGTGGGTTTTCTCCCCTGTTTTTTTCTTTCTTTCCGGAACACGTCTATTAGTGGGTCAGCAAAATAAATATGTGTGTTACGGTGCTCAGGGCGGGGGGAGGGGTTAGTGAATCAACTGTAACTGGCCTGCTTGTTCTTCGTCATCATAAACGTAGATGACGTCATGATGTTGCACCACGCAGCTGGAAAGCAGATGAAAAGGAGGATGACAACCACCGCCGACGTCATCGAAATGTCCAACCCCATCTCCACCAGAAATGTCTTCGTAGGGGCCACCCGTTGTTAGACCATGAAAATAATAATAATAAAATAATAATAATAATAATAATAATAATAATAATAATAATAAAAATCAAATAATAATAACACGTTTATAGCGCTATAGTCTGTGGAGAAAAAAAAAAACTTACTCACGGCGCTGGACTATATCACAATGCAAGCTAGAACAGGTATTATGTATACATACAACAACACGCAAAACGTTTAACAATGAAACGTTCAGCTCTGTCTGAAATGTCCAGTTAGCTTTTCCTCAAGGCGGACAGACAGACAGATAGTAGGGAAAGGTGGACAGACAGATGGACAGTACGGAAAGGCGGACAGACAGACAGTAGGGAAGGTGGACAGACAGACAGTAGGGAAAGGTGGACATACAGACAGACAGTAGGGAAAGGCGGACAGACAGACAGTGGGGAAAGGCGGACAGACACACAGATAATAAGGAAAGGCGGACAGACAGACAGTAGGGAACGGCGGACAGACAGCAGGGAAATGTGGACAGACAATAGGGAAGGTGGACAGACAGATAGTAGGGAAAGGCGGACAGACACACAGACAGTGGGGAAAGGCGGACAGACAGAGAGTAGGGAAAGGCGGACAGACAGACAGTAGGGAAAGGTGGACGGACAGACAGTAGGGAAATGCGGACAGACAGACAGACAGTAGGGAAAGGTGGACAGACAGTTGGGAAAGGTGGACAGACAGATAGTAGGGAAAAGGGACAGACAGACAGACAGACAGTAGGGAAAGGTGGACAGACAGATAATAGGGAAAGGTGGACAGACAGACAGTAGGGAAAGGTGGACAGAAAGACAGACGAGACAGTAGGGAAAGGCGGACAGACAGTAGGAAAGGTGGACAGACAGACAGTAGGGAAAGGCGGACAGACAGACAGTAAGAAAAGGTGGACAGACATATAATAGGGAAACGCGGACAGGCAGACAGACAGACAGTATGGAAAGGTGGACAGACAGATAGTAGGGAAAGGTGGACAGACAGACAGTAGGGAAAGGCTGACAGACAGACAGACAGTAGGGAAAGGTAGACAGACAGTTGGGAAAGGTGGACAGACAGTCTATAGTAAGGAAAGGTGGACAGACAGTAGGGAAAGGCGGACGGACAGATAATAGGGAAAGGCGAACAGACAGACTGATACGGAAAGGCGGACACACAGACAGACAGACAGACAGACAGTAGGGAAAGGTGGACAGACAGTTGGGAAAGTGGACAGACAGTCTATAGTATGGAAAGGTGGACAGACAGTAGGGAAAGGCGGAGGGACAGATAATAGGGAAAGGCGAACAGACAGACTGATACGGAAAGGCGGACAGACAGACAGACAGACAGTAGGGAAAGGCGGACAGACAGACTGATACGGAAAGGCGGACAGACAGACAGACAGACAGACAGTAGGGAAAGGCGGACAGACAGACTGATACGGAAAGGCGGACAGACAGACAGATACGGAAAGGAGGCGCGGAATTTTAAGTTGAGCTCTAAACTTCCTTCACACACACACACACACACACACACACACACACACACACACACACACACACACACACACACACACACACACACACACACCACACACTCACACACACACACACACACACACACACACACACACACACACACACACACACACACACACACACACACAGTACAGACAGACTCACCTTGGCAAATAGCCGCAGCACAGTTATAGCCGGAAAGCACCAGAAGATGGTCCACGCTAATCGTTTACGTACCTTGTGCACAACTCTTGGCCAGTGCTCCTCGCCTCCTCTTGCCTGCGATATACAATGCCGGTTTTCTGGCTTGGCTTGGGCTGTGCCACGAGGTGTGGACACCAGCGAGAGCACCAAAAGTGTCATGCATTGATCTGGGCTGTGGCGCAACACATCGACACCATCAAGAAAACCAAGGCTACATTAAAATATTGACATGCGTTGCTTTGATCTGTTATGCCCCATTTACTGTATATTCTTGATCGCTGCCTTGTTTCCTGTTGTTACGGTGCGTCTGACTTCGATGATATCGATAATAGCTATGCCCTTAGTTTCTCAGCAGATTATGTCTCAAGAGTCTTAGCAATTCATTTTTTTCCAGGACTCAAACCTCATTTATTGTGACCTATGGGGCTTGAATCATTGGTGGAAAGCCAGGGTTTTTGTGTTATATAAACACTGTTGATAAATTAGTAAGTGTGGCAGAAAGAATTGAAATAAAACATAAGCTTCTCGGAACAGTGTAACAGAAACAGCGACTATATAATGAGGATGCCCTTCCCTAGCAAAGAAAGAGAAAAAACACGATGGTGTTGAACACCGAGAACAGAAAAAGTATACGGGACAAAGAAGAAAGAAGGAACACGAGTAGAAAGGAAGAAAGCGGACAGAAAGTAAGGTCGTCATAGATGGAGGACAAGACAAAAAGCAAGAAAGTTTAAATAACATGTCAAAGCTAGTGGCGGAGCTCACAACGCTGAAACTGCAAACTCAACCACGAAAGTAAATGGAGAATGAACTAAAAAACAAAATCAGGCTGACGAATAATAATCGATCAAACCACTGTAACATCGCTATGCACTTAGATATAAACAAAACAGCCATACAAGCACAAGCGATTCTAATCGGGGCGTTTTTGGTGTGTGTGTGTGTGTGTGTGTGTGTGTGTGTGTGTGTGTGTGTGTGTGTGTGTGTGTGTGTGTGTGTGTGTGTGTGTGTGTGTGTGTTGTGTGGTGTGTTTGTGTGTGTGGGTGTGTGGGGTGTGTGTGTGTGTGTGTGTGTGTGTGTGTGTGGTGTGTGTGTGTGTGTGTGTGTGGTGTGTGTGTGTGTGGTGTGGTTGTGTGTGTGTGTGTGTGTGTGTGTGTGTGTGTGTGTGTGTGTGTGTGTGTGTGTGTGTGTGTGTGTGTGTGTGTGTGTGTGTGTGTGTGTGTGTGTGTGTGTGTGTGTGTGTGTGTTGTGTTGTGTGTGTGTGTGTGTGTGTGTGTGTGTGTGTGTGTGTGTGTGTGTGTGTGGGTGGATGAGAGAGAGAGAGAGAGAGAGAGAGAGAGAGAAGAGAGAGAGGAGAGAGAGAGAGAGAGAGAGAGAGAGAGAGAGAGAGAGAGAGAGAGAGAGAGAGAGAGAGAGAGAGAGACAGAGAAGAGACAGAGACAGAGACAGAGACAGAGACAGAGAGAGAGAGAGAGACAGAGACAGAGACAGCAGAGAGAGAGACAGGACAACAGACAGACAGACAGACAGACAGACAGAGAAGTGAGATGAATGTGAGTTTGAGATACAGTTGAATTGCACATTACAGTGGAAGTTCATTTGGAAGTCGCCAACACGACGAGTCCACGACACGTCAAACAAACAATCAACACAACTTGAACAACGTTTGTAAGATCCAGCATCTGATGCCATTTCTTGTACAAGCATTATTGAATCATTGATTAGTGAACTGGTCACCGTGTAGAAACCTTGTGGTCTCCCTCTCTGTCTCTGTGTTGTCTCTGTCTCTCTGTTTGTCTGTCTGTCTGTCTGTCTCTCTGTCTCGCCCTCTCTTTCTATCTGTCTCTCTCAATATCTGCCTGTCTGTCTCTTTCTCTCTGTATGTGTCATTCTGTCTCTCTTTCTGTCTGTCTGTCTGTCTATCCGTCCATCCGTCCGTCTTAGTTTTTCTCTCTCTGTGTCTGTCTCTCTTTCTGTCTGTCTGTCTCGCTCTCTCTTTCTGTCTGTCTCTTTCACTTTTTGTCCGTCTCTCTGTGTGTCTGTCTCTGTTTGTCTGTCTGTCTGTGTCTCTTCTGTCACAGCCTATCGTGTCATCGTGTCTCTCTGTATACACTCCGTCTCCCACACTCCGTTCCACTTCAGATGACAAAAACAACAACAACTCATTCTTGTGCAAGATGGAAACTTAAAGGTCTCGGTTACCGGCCGTTCTCTGTTCAAAAGCTCCCCTTGCTCTCACCCAACACAGCAGTTCTCTCTCACAGTTCAAAACGTCTCTTAAATATTTTCTCTGTACTCGCCCACTCTGTGCTACTCTAACCCTTTCACAAGCATTGGATGATGCACTTGATT
>JABMCL010003205.1:0-10000 GCA_018857735.1 Alviniconcha marisindica | reverse complement strand
CATGCCGGGTTGTTCAACTTTGTGTCGCTACTGACAGTCCAGAAAATAAAGGTTCCCAGATTTACGTACTCTCTCTAGCATTCAAACGGATAACGAAACTCCAGAATCCGATTTCTCGGCACAGGTACCGCACGCTAATTCTCCAGACCTTAAAAACTCACGTGCACAAAGAATGGTGGCGCTGGTCCAAGCTGCTCCGTCTGTGCAGGTGACGTCAACGACGCCTTGGACGTAGACATCCGTGCTGACGCTGCAGGCGTAGTGCCCTACGTCATGAGTTGGGGTAGTCGTGTGCGTCACTGTCGTCCTGTCTATCAGCGGCGGTGGTGAACAGACTGCATGAGGATTTAAAAAAATCACTTCTGAATCTCTGTCTGTCTCTCGCTGTGTCTCTCTCTGTCTCTCTGTCTTTGTCTGTCTGTCTGTCTCTGTGAGTGAGGGGGCATGTCTGTGTGTATGCGTACACCTATGTGTATTTGTGTGTGTGTGTGTGTGTGTGTGTGTGTGTGTGTGTTGTGTGTGTGTGTGTTGTTGTTGTGTGTTGTGTGTGTGTGTGTGTGTGTGTGTGTGTGTGTGTGTGTGTGTGTGTGTGTGTGTGTGTGTGTGTTTGCGAGTTTGTTTATGTGCGAGCATGCGCATGAATGTATGCATTCAAAATTCAAGTTTACTTTATGATCTCAACAGAGAAATTAAATAAGTGGCTGAACATTAGCCACATCAAAGCACACAATAACACATAAATTATTGTATGTTTTAAATTAACAAGGTTATTGAAAGCGTAGTAATTACGTTATTTACAGCGTGCTGTACATCAAAACATCATACCACAACACACACACACACACACACACACACACACACACACACACACACACACACACACACACCACACACACACACACACACACACACAACACACACACACACACCACACACACACACACACACACCACACACACACAACACACACACCACACACACACACACACACACACACACAACCCTGCGAAGAACAACTGATCAAAAACAATCACTGCTTTGCTGACGTATTAGATTGAATTGAATCGTCTCCAAGAAAAGCTCATAATATTTAGTCAAGGACTGCTGTTTGGGATTCGAAAGTCACCAAATGGGGTCTTTTTGCGGATGGCTGTTTTTACAGTCACCCTGTGTTTGTGTGTGTGTGGTGTGTTGTGTGTGTTGTGTGTGTGTGTGTGTGTGTGTGTGTGTGTGTGTGTGGTGTGTGTGTGTGTGTGTGTGTGTGTGTGTGTGTGCGCGCGCGCGCGCGCGTGCGTTTAGCGCATGCGTATCTTGTTTGTCTCTGTCTTAGTCGGTTTTTGCCTTGATGCCCATCTCTGCCTGTCTGTCTGTGTGTCTGCCCCCCCCCCCTCCCGCCCCCCAAATCTCTCTCTCCTCCTCTTCTTCTTCATCCATCCCTCCGTCTCACTCCTTCTACCACCCCCCCCCCCCCCCCCACCACCCCGCCCCGTCTCTCTACAAGAACACTTCAAATCACTTACAAGGTCCATGCGTTGTGGTTTCTGCTGTCGTTGGTTCTGGTGCCGATGTGGTTTCAGTTGCCGTCGTCGTTGGTTGCGTCGTAGGTACTGTCGGTATCGCTGTCGTTGTTTCCGGTGCACCAGTCGTTGATGCCATCGGTGTCGTTTCGCTCGACAGAGACTGCAGGATTACCTGGAGTTTAGAGAAAGACCACCGGGCTCAGGATCAGCACGTCTCGGGTTCGAATCCTCCTTCAAACTGCCTTTTGCCAGACCCCCCCCCCCCCCCCCCCCCAAACCCCACCACAACACACACACCCCAAACCACACCCCACACACACACACACACACACACACAACACACACACACACACACACAACACACACAACAAAAACAAAAACAACAACAACAACAACAACAACAACAAAAAAAAAGAAGGAAAAAACAGAGAAAGAAAGAATGAAAAAATTGAAGAAGAAGCGCCTGAACACTTCCGTTTCATGTTTCCGACGTCTCGCTCGTTACGCGATTGCAAACTATAAAAATGTAAAAATCAAACATCATATCAACAAAAGTTGAATGATTAACACACAACACAGAGGCAGAACAGCAAAACCGGAAGTAAAGCACATATTGCGGCATGATAATCTGTAGACTGTTTCGGAATCAGACCGTTCTGGCATAAAGACTTTGCAAGACAAATAGGCGGATAGCCTCACTACGTAAAGGCACCGCTACACTGGTAGCAACTGATAGAATTTTTTCCTGAAAGGGGAACTGGGATGTCTACAGTAAATCATTCAAAACCACATGCTACAAGAGCGCATTGAGTCTGCGTCGAGATCAGAGAATAGCGCTATATGAAAGCGACCAACAACAACAACTAGAACAATGAGGTTTCATCCACTGGGTCGACGTCTGAGTGCAACATTCACAGCGCAGTGCTCTGTGGGATAGTAATGACGTCACTGAGAGAATGTGTAGTAATGACGTCATTGACAGACTGAGTCAAAAATGGCGGATAATACGCTAACAAACTGCAACAGAAAACACAATTATAGTTTTTCAATCGATTCACGATTAAAACACATTAGAGGTTAAAGAAAAACAAACAAAACAAACAAAACAAAAACAAAAAACGGTATTTTAATCGGACAATGCAAAACATGTGCACATGTTCGGTGCAAGGACCTTTTTCAGATAAGAAAGTAACAAATGATGATATGAATGTAATCTGACTATACTTCTCTGTTCAAGCTACAGACTCTATGATACACGAACAAAGGACATGAATAAAATCCGACTACTCTGTCAGTTTGTTCAAGCTACAGACAATATAATACATTAACAAACGACATGAATAAAATCTGACTATTTCTCTGTCAGTTTGTTCAAGCTACAGATACAATTCTACACTAACAAACAATATGAATGAAATCTGGCTACTGATCTGTCGGAATAGCCAGACAGACAGACAATTAACAGACGATAGTATGTACGAAATCTGGTAACTTGTCTGTCAGACAACTAACATATAAGCCATATTTGTATGCATATCATCACTTGTTAGTATATTATCCGCCAGTGTGACTCTGTCTGTCTCTCTGTGACTTCTCTGTCAGTTTGTTCAAGCTACAGATACTGTTATACACTAACAAACAATATGAATGAAATCTGACTTCTGATGTTTCGGAATAGCCAGACAGACAGACAATTAACACACAAACAGACGATAGCATGTACGAAATCTGGTAACTTATCTGTCAGACAACTAACATATAAGGCATAGTTTCATGCATATCATCATTTGTTAGTATATTATCCGCCAGTGTGACTCAGTCTCTGACGTCATTGCTAGCCTGCTGAGCACGGCACTCAAACTCCGGCTCAGTACCCAGTTTCGCTTCGCTTCCCCCATTAACGTGCGCTAGGGCGTACCCGTAGAATCAGCACGTTAAATTTCCCGCAAGGGATCGAGCAGACAGTTAAGGAAAACGACGAACGAACCTGGGAGGTCAGCACTCCAGACGTGGCCTCCAGCGACGTGCTGGAAACGCCCAGGTCAGCGGCGGAACAGACGAAGCAGCGAAAAGAGGAGCCAAGGTGAAGGTCAGCGATGTGAAACTGAAACTCTGACAGCCCGCTGTGACGCCGCAGGCACCGGCACACTGAGCTCTGCTCATCCGTCTGGAACCGCCAACCTCTTGACACGCATCACTGGGCAGCTGTAGAAGACGAGGAAAAATGGGTCAATTTGGACAAAACACAACATGCTGTTTTAGAACGCTAGCAGTCATTCTTGTTTCAGATTAATTTTCTTCCAAAGTCTATCGGAAACAATGAACGAATCAGAATTTGGCACGTGGTTTGAAATTGCATTGCTTTTTCCCGCAATGACCAAAAAACTAAAACGCATTGTAAACCAAATGCATGCACCAAACTGCAGTTGCGTATAACAACAGTGCTCTGTCGGTGTCCAACGAGACTATGACCAGACGTACATTTTTCGTGGAGCTTAATCATTTCGTGAGTAAACAGAAGAGACTATCTTTTTCGTGCTTTATTCGTCTTGTATTCACTTTTTGTTTTCTTTCTTTCGCACGCGCTCGTATTCTTGCTTGCTGTTTCTTCTAGTTACTGTTTCTTTCTTTCTTAGTCCACAACAAGTTGTTGTGTGTTGTGATTGTTGTGTTGTTGATCTCTCCTCTACTACCTTCATTTTCTTCCTCTTCTGCAACGAACCCCACATAATCGTAATTAATTAGTTAATTAGGTCTCGGATTTTAACGCCCCTCCATCCGCACAGGGTCACCTCAGGATGAATTGCATGTTCAGAATGCTACCAGTTCAAAACAGTCACGACGAAATCACAAATAAAACAAACAAACAAACAAAACTTGGGTCACCTTTCTGGACACTACACTGGCAACAGCAAACACAACCTAGTGGAAACAGTTACTCATAAAATATGGCTCATGCTCTAAATGTAATTATACATAAACATGTTACAAACCTAACTGGTGTAACTGACATTTGTCACTAAGACATGGAACTGACCTGTTTGTCCTTCGTCATCATAAACGTTGATGATGTCACGCCGTTGCACCAAGCAGTTGGACAGACGACGAAAAGGATGATCACAACGGAGCTGAGAGACGCCATCGCAGCTGCCAGCTCCATCACCGAAAAAAGGGTGTCTTCCTTCTCTCAGGGTTAATTGTCCGCCCTTGGACTTTGCAGATCTGGCTGATTGTCTTTCCCTGTTCAACAATTTCCATGTGCAGATTACGCTTCCATTCTAGCACTGATATAACCGTACTGGTTGAGGGGCGTAAAACTGAATTTTCTTATATAGCAACCGTACCGTGTGCAAATTATGCAGGTATAGCAACCGCTCTGTGTGCAACGTATGCATGTATAGCAACAGTTCTGTGTGCAAAACATGCTTGGATAGCAACCGTTCCGTGTGCAAAGTATGCATGCTTAGCAACAGTTATGAGTGCAAAGTATGCATGCATAGCAACAGTTCCGTTTGCAAAGTATACATGCATAGCAACAGTTCTGTGTGCAAAGTATGCACGCATAGCAATCTTTCGGTGTGCAAAGTATGCATGCTTAGCAACCGTTCCGTGTGCAACGTATGCATGTATAGCAACCGTTCCGTGTGCAAAGTATGCATGCAAAGCAACCGTTCCATATGCAAAGCAACCGTATGCATGTATAGCAACCGTTCCGTGTGCATAGTACACGCGTTCCTTTCAGAGGTCGTTGCGGTTTCTGCCTTAGCGAGTGCGACGAGAATGGAAGCAACGTGTGACATTGTTTTTGTTGCGTTTGGGTAAATAGTACCCTGTGCAAGGTATGCATGTATAGCAACCGTTCCCTGTGCAAGGTATGCATGTATAGCAACCGTTCCGTGTGCAAAGTATGCATGTATAGCAACCGTTCCGTGTGCAAAGTACGCGTGCATAGCAGCCGTTCCGTGTGCAAAGTATGCATGTATAGCAACCGTTCAGTGTGCAAAGTACGCATGTATAGCAACCGTTCCGTGTGCAAAGTATGTATGTATAGCGACAGTCCCGTGTGCAAAGTGCGCATGCATAGCAGCCGTTTCGTGTGCAAAGTATGCATGTATAGCAACCGTTCCGTGTGCAAAGTGCGCATGCATAGCATCCGTTTCGTGTGCAAAGTATGCATGTATAGCAACCGTTTCCCTGTGCAAAAAGTTTCAAACCCTTCCTTTCAAAGGGGGTTGGCTGTTAGCAACCGAGAAAGGAAGCAACCCCTTCTATGTGCAAAGTATTCATGTATAGCAACCGTTCCGTGTGCAAAGTATGCATGTATAGCAACCGTTCCGTGTGCAAAGTACGCGTGCATAGCAGCCGTTTCGTGTGCAAAGTGTGCATGTATAGCAACCGTTCCGTGTGCAAAGTGCGCATGCATTGCAACCGTTTCGTGCGCAAAGTATGCATGTATAGCAACCGTTCCGTGTGCAAAGTATGCATGTATACCAACCGTTCCGTGTGCAAAGTATGCATGTATAGCAACCGTTTCGTGTGCAAAGTACACGCGTTCCTTTCAGAGGTCGTTGTGGTTTCTGCCTTAGCGAGTGCGACGAGAATGGAAGCAACGTGTGACATTGTTTTTGTTGCGTTTGGATAAATAGTTTCTCCCCATGGTCGGCATCCTGAGTTCACCACAGTTCAGTGTAAACCTATTTACAAAAAAAACCACAAACCAACAACAACAACAAACTAGTTTTTGCCTATTGTTTTGTTCAGTAAATAGAAATTATGTTTTGTACGGTTCCGGAATGGTAAAATCAATAGGGACAAAATGTACTGTATCATTGGAAAAAGTGACACTTTTCATCACGGAAACAGATCATGACGTTTGATAGTCCCGCTCTTAACGGTGTGTTCGTTAACCCGACATATGCATTTTTTTTTTTTCTCGCAAATAATATTCCATCTCCCGAAAGAAGAAACTGAAAATGTTTCTTTTCAGCAGACATTGTTGAAAGCATTCGGTAACTACAGCATGTGCTCTGCCATCGAGTTGTCGCTACGTATACGATACCCCCCCTTTCTCCTCCGCCCCCCCCCCCCCCCCCCCACCCCATCCCTTCTGTTTTGGACACACCAAAAGTAGGTCTTGCTTTGCTTAACTGCATTCTTGCTATTACTATAATCATAGCTGGCACAAAATAAAAAAGTACAAACTCATACATCTCTATCTCTGCCACAAACACACACGCACGCATGCACGCACGAACGCACGCAATCACGGGAGGGGGTAGCTCAGTTCTCACACACATATATCTGTACCCTGAATATACAAAACCAGTAATCACCCCCCACCCCCACTCCTCCCCAACTGGACAGCTGGAAAGGTCTACTTAGGTCACGGGCCACAACTGACTCAATGCCCACATGTTCAGAAACATGAAGTTGGCACCCTCACCGACCAGCAACTGCGGTCTTGAAGACCAGACGGCCTAACATATACTGCAGAGATGCCCGCTTCTGCAGACAGCAAGAACAAATGTGAGGCCAACGGCAGTCCAGTTACACGCTAAACTCTACCGCAGCAAGGAGGAACTGGAGCAGACAGCCATATTCATCTTGCAGACTGGACTTTGAGTGTAGCGGCGATCGAGAAGAAGAACAAGTCTACTTAGGAAACTCGATTGTGGTAACAGGGGCAGGGAATTCCTGTTGGAGGGTCAGTTAAACTTGATAATCGTAAGATCAGTCCAATATCACTTACGCGAAAATACTTTAAATTAAAATGAAGGAGAAGAAGAAGTGTCATGTGAATAATCAAACTAATGTTAAAGACTGTCATCTTGACCTTTAGAAAATAGCAAAATCACGCCACCACCTTCAAGCATTTTATTTTACGGATAAGTACGGTAATGTTTGCGCGGCAAAAATGTCCAACCTTGCTTAGAAAGAAACTTTAAATCTAGATGGCACTGTAAGAAAGTAATATGAAAAGAAACAAAAGGCTGAAATAAGGCTTATTTGATTCAGGCAATACGAAACATGCCCAGAGGTTCAAGAAAAAATCGCCACTGCTAACCCTTTCTGTCTGTCTGCTGTCAGCCTTAGTGAGGAGTCTTACGGAATTACGAAAGCAGACCGATATTGCATGCATATTTTAACACAATTAATGTTTCCCCAAATCTAGCCTTTTGAGGAGAAAAATTAATTATGATGAATTAGAGTCTTCTTTTAGACAAGGAAATAGTTTGCATAACTGCAAGAACATGGCTTCATTTAAATACAGGCGTTTCCATGGGAACAGGGGAACATTTTAAGCAGAAATGAATTCCTTGGTAAAACAGGCAAGAACTGTTTATTCTGAAAACATGGCATTTCGCCGCATAGCGCGACTCTTCTTGAAATCATGATTGATTTATTTGATTCCAGATGCATTTGTGAAAACATTTTCATACTTTTGGAAACAGCATTATTGGTTAAAATACAGTTTCTTCTTTGGTTGACTACGTGCGATGAAAGTAAACGTATACGTTTCGGGTTCAGGTTCTAGTTCTCGACTTTTAAAAAAGCTAGCAAATTTCCCATTAATGATAGATGATTGGTTAAACAATAAAGCTGATTTAAAAAAAAAAAAACGCATTATATGTTAACACATCGCAATCGAAATAGGAAATTCCACAACTCAGAAAATGGTGATATTTTAATTTCAAATGGCATTCAGTTCTCACGCCACCTCTGAAGTTTGTCAACAGCGCTTTGGTTTAGAAACCGAAAACACAAATTAAACGCTGAACTGTTTCAATGTGCATTAATAACACAACCTGTAAGTATTAGAAAAGGCCATAAAATTGTGCGGACGACGACCACATCAAGGATACATCGATAATGATAATGATAACCAGCGAAAGTAACATTACAATGATTGTGTTGATCAGTAAAAGAACAACAACAACAAACAAAAACACACACATTAACAGTGGGTTGAAAAGGTTTTATAAAGTAAAAGCAACTACGATGGCTACAACGATGATGATGATGTTGATGATAATAATTATGTCAGGACATAGCATTAATGACTATCACTGGTGCCTGATGTTTTGATAATAACTAAATCAATACTCAGGACAACAATACCTAATTATGAGTGCGAGGATGTGAATGGCACTAAAATTATCACGATTATGATAATAATATTATCTCTATGTTTTCATTATATTCACCATCATGTACATGGGACAGACATTTTAGTCAAGATCAAGATGATTCACGTGTAGGCGACTTAGGGAGCTGGTGAAAATCATCATCATTGCCCTTATCATCATCAACATCGTCATCAGAATAACAATAATGAAAAATACGCAACACGCAAATACTCACACAAATCAATGGAATGAAAATGCATTAATAAAAATAGTCATACAAAGCATAGTGGGGCCCCGCGCCCCCGGACACACACACACACAACACACCCCACACACACACACACACAAAACACACACACACACACCCCACACACACACAAAACACCCCACACCCAACAACACACCCCAAAAACAAAAAAAAAACCCAACAACAACCCCAAAACGCGCCGGGCCGCCGGCGCGCCAGGGGGGGGGGAAAAAAAAAGGGTGTTTAACTTTTAATTTTAACCCTTCCTTTTGAGCGTTTTTAAACCCCGGAATTGACGTTTTGTTGGGTTTTTGCTGTTTAAACTTTTTTCTAACCCTTTTGGAAACCCCTGGGTTAACATTGTTTTGGGGTTGGGTTGTTTTTGTTGCTTTTCTACTAAACCCCCCTGGAAGGGGCCCCCGGTATAAACATTGTTTGTGTGGCCGTTGTTTTTTTCACCCTAGGGGCCACCCGGGGCTTCGGAAAAAAGTTGTTTTTGGATTTTAATAACTTGGAGCCCCCCCTTGGGAAAAATTTTCATCGGGTTTTCCCGGATTTTAAAAAACCCTATTGTCAGCGGTTTGGTGGAGTTAAAAAATTTTAAAAACAACAACAACAACAACAACAACAACAACAACAACAACAAAAGCAATATAATTATAGCAGAGATATACGTACAAATATACACAGATCGACCGACCAGTCCTTCGTTCTCCTTCAGGTGGGCATTCGCTCTAACTAATGATTCACTTGGACTGCCTGTCAGTGAAAAATAAATCACCTGGGTGCTACCTCCAAAGCTGTAAGCCGTATCTAACCACCATTGTTGTGTCACTGGCTTGATAAGTTTATAAAACAAGGAACACTAATAAATTATTTGCCATGAACACACACGCGCGCTTGCGACAGATTCCACACGCAAACCTAATTACGCAAAAAACATGCGCAAACTTAGGCACGCAAGCACATACACACGCACGCACACATAAACACACGCATATGCATATTATATATACATATGTATATTTTAATATTAATATATTTTATATATATAATATAATATCTTTTTTTTTATAACCCCGCCACACCCACACACACACCCCGGG
>JABMCL010001414.1:700000-712892 GCA_018857735.1 Alviniconcha marisindica | reverse complement strand
GTTTTCCAGACATGTCTAGCATCTGATTATTTCTACTTCAGTTCTTTAGTCCGCCTGTACTTGAGACGAGTGAATGGGTCATTAAGCATTCAAAATAAAATTCTTAGTAACCTTCGATTCTTTTCGGTTCGGTATGTCAATGTTTCTTCTGTTCATCCGAGGTAAAATCCTCTGTGATGCAATTTTGTCCCGCTGGTACCATACGATTGTATTCCTTTGTGAGCCTAATAGAACCAGGGAAATGACACAGCTCAAAATAGGTGGACAGACAAGATTATACATCCGTGGTCCCTGTATTTCAGAAAACTTCTTCATTTTTTTAAACAACGTTAGAAATGGAAATACCTTGACCTGTCCTTGTGACCGGTAGTTGATGACGTCATGGTGGCCGATTCCATCTAGTGTGACTATAGACGAGTTGACCGCTCTACTCAGTTTGTTTGAAGACGATGACGTCACTTCTGAACACCGCTCCTCGTCCTTTCCCGTCAGGCAATGGGCCATGCCGTCACACACCTCACTGACTCGGATGCACTGCAAGTTGTCACACAGGAACCCCTCACACTCTTCAAACACACACCGGTCTTCGTCAGAGCCGTCACGACAGTCCTGCTGGTGGTTACACACTAACGTAAACGCTAACGTCTGAACACCGTCCTCACAAATGAACAGCGGGATGACTCCACCGTTTTCTGTCTCACACGTGTCCACAAAAACGTCCTTTGAGCAGTCAGTGGCTGGGTCACATGAGAGGAAATCGTGAGTCACGTGACCATCCGGGCATGTGGTTGTTGCTGGAAGCCGAAGTCTCAGTTCGTTTTCATTCATTTGTTGAAGCGGAATGTTACTGTCCTCATTGTTGTTGTTGCCCTTGTGAGGAAACTCGCACAGGAATTGTGTGAGGATGTCCTTATTACAGTCTATCATTGTAAATACCCACTCTTCGTCTTCGACCACCATTCCACAGGACGGATACTTTGGGGCTTCGTGTCGGTCAAAATTTAAATCGAGGGCCATTTTCCCGTCGTTCCACTGTAACACTCTTCTATACATTTTGGGCAGATTAGGATCAGACGTCTTTAAACCAACGTACATTGTCAGCCATCTTCGTTGTCTTTGAATAATATTCAAAACAGTTTTCGTTTTTTCAACAGTATTTAGACTCGCCAGTTCAGAATTGCGTAATAAACATATCTGACTTGCTTCATTCCACGTCAGTGATGCCTTCCATGTGACGTAAGAATAGCACCTGTTTTCATATGCAATGGCACCTTTACAGTTAGTAGATGTATACCAACAGCCAAGTTCATCTTCGTTGTTTTCACATTCTTTGTGAAGGTTGCATTCCACGTGCTGTTTGAATAGTTCGTAGGTTGGACTTGTACAGTTGTAACGCCCGGTCCGTGCGAATCTTGGCTCGTCCTCTTTTGTGTTGAATGAAAACAGCATTTTGAAACCCAACGTAGTTCTCTGAAGACCACTCGCGAACTCTATTCTCAGAGAAACGTTAAACATATGTGTTTTTAATTTGTCTGTACCGCACACTCTCAACAACACATTGTACAACCTTACTGTCACGTTGGCTGCTTGGAAAAATGTAATGCACTCCGATTCATACTTTAGGGCAAAGAATTTGAAACTTACCATTAATGAGCTGTATTCACGAGGTAATCTGATGGTGGCACTCGCGTTTAATTTAGGAGGATACTTCGTGGAAACTCCGTCGAAAAATGGTGTTGTCACAAATCCGTAGGCGTCTGTTAAAAATGTCAAATTCAGATACAGTGGAGAAGGATTTGAAATGAACGTTAATAGTGTAATTGGATGGAAAGGTTCATTTGACGAAAGAAACAGTTCCATCCAATTAAGTGTGAAGTACAGATTAGGAGGCCTTTCTTGCTTAAAGAAAATTGCATAGACTAAACCTGAATAGTCTGTGATTATTACGTGAAGGTTGAACTCCTTAGGGCTGAAGAATTTATCAAAAGACACAAACAGAAATGTGCCAGGCGACCCAATAATTCTTAATCTACACACTATACTTGCTGCGAAAGTGCCTGAAATGTTTGTTCTCGAAATACGCACAGTCCCATGATCTCCAGTAACATTGCCCGAACCTCCGGATTCGTCACACATCATGAGGTCAATTTCAAACACAGTGTTGTTTGGGTCAACGCTCGCATCTTCTAGCGACACACCTGTAACACTAAAATTTGACAGACTGCTGGCTGTGCTTGAAGGTTCTCGAGGATTTTGAGTTTGAGTAAGAAATATAGTGGATACAGGGAGCGACCTGATCTGAGATGCAGTAAGTGCATCCTGAAGAACCCTGATCGTCGTTGCATGCTTATCTTGTTCAAAGTGTTTTATCGATGTTGATTCGTCTTTCAAACTGAACAAGGAATGATATGTTTCCGTCGTGTTTTGCTTATTCCTGATTTCATCTTCTGGTTCTCGTTTCGGCTTTTCAGTCGTGTGTTTCTGGACTTTCGTTTGTGATCCAGTTATTTTTCCAGCGCAAAAATTCGGGTGAAATAAGAAAAAGAGACACAATGCTGAAATTATTCTCCGCATTTTGGGGCAAAATGTTGGGGTATTTTTCATGGATTTTGTAGTCTCGCTTTAATACGTAAATCAACACTGTTAAAACGTGGAAAAAGATCGGTTGTCCGCTGTGTACGCTTTGATTTCATCAAGTGCAATCTTCCTGGTTTTTCCAACACATGATGTGTACGCGTGTATGTTTCAGAGGCTACGGGCATTCGGCTGGACTTGAGTTTTCACCGGCACTTTTCTTTTATATGCTCCAGTAATAGCGCGTATACATACAGGCTTTTCGGAGACATTTCAGACTAATAATGAACTGGGGGGAATTCACCAAACGTGAGCGCTTTTCATATAATCGACTGGTTTTTCTCTTTGCCATGAAAATCATCTTCAAACTCGTCTTCGCCCTAACTCAATACTAATTAGAGGTCAATATTTGTTGTCGGTTATTAATTCTCAAAAAGCGCTTCTACAACCTAAATGGAAGATAAACATCTGTTAAAGACTAATTTGATTTCACCATCAGTACGAGCTTTGCATTTGATGGCACACTCTCCAAACGTGGACCAACAAAATCGTGTTCAATTCACATCTATTGGGTGCTTTAAAGTTGCACAAGAGAGAGAGAGAGAGAGAAAGAGAGAGAGAGAGAGAGAGAGAGAGAGAGAGAGAGAGAGAGAGAGAGAGAGAGAGAGAGACCGACCGCTCATTGTTTCATTTGTCATGCTGTGTCGATGTGGATTTATAAGAGAGTCGGACATCAGCCACTGAACCGATAATTATGTATTCAGAATATTCGAAACGGTCTTCGGATCAAAAGTTGCTCTAAATGTCAAGTCTCTCTCTCTCTCTCTCTCTCTCTCTCTCTCTCTCTCTCTCTCTCTCTCTCTCTCTCTCTCTCTCTGCGCGTCAGTCTAAGCGCTCTGCTAGGCGTCTTTAACCAACATTGTACACACAGAGGAACAAATATTTGCGCTGATTTCGTGCAGTCGTTAAAGGGTTGCCAATGAACAGCCATTGCAGCGGCTTGTCTTTGCCGCTAATTTGGTATTTATGCTTGATTTCTCCCCATGCGGAGTGATTTGCACCAGAAACTTGGATGGAATGAAAATATCCATTTATCTGCGCTTCTCTTAAAGATGTTTGCACTGGAAATAAACTCGATCAAGACTAGTAATATATTTCTAATAAATAATAGCAGTTATGTCGCAAGAACCCTGCCCCCGCGCCCCACCCCCCTTTTCCTTCTCCGCCCTCTCTCCTTCTCGACTTTCCATCTCCCAGGCACACACGCACGCAGCATACGCATACACATGAAAATATGTTTAAGCTATATAGAAGTATAGCTGGGAGGTGTTTTTACTGAAGAAAATAAATTTCTTTTTGTTCACGATTTATGCCCTCAAAACCCCGCCCCTTTGCCCAAATTGAGATTGACGCGAGTGCGTATGCGCGAATTTTCACAGCCCGAATGTATACCTTCGGGAACCGAGGCTTTAATGGAAGTTTTGAGTGTACGTAAGATGACAGGAGTACGTGTGTGTGTGTGTGTGTGTGTGTGTGTGTGTGTGTGTGTGTGTGTGTGTGTGTGTGTGTGTGTGTGTTTGTGTTTTGTGTGTGTTGTGTTGATTCATTGACTGATTGAGTAATACTGTATTGATTAATATTGTCTAATTCTACACTTTGTGATGACTTATTTTTGTTTGTTTCGTTTGTTGTTTTTATGTGCAAGTCGACACTTTAATTTCCCCTTATTGGGATGAATACCAGTAAACATGCCGGATCAGATTCGGAAGCGTTTTGGTTATGGCCAGTTGTGGCCATTATGGCCAACGGGCAGCCAGAATCGGGTCGGATCGTATATGCTGGATCAGATTTCCCGCGTCCAATTTGGTTCCATTTTTCCAAAGAAGGCCCGGATCATATTGTGCAAAACCGATCCGGATCCGATCTGGATGGCCTGGTCAGGTTTCGGGCAAACGCATCTTGTCCATGAACCATCGGGCCCGGTTTCCGGCAGAACGCAACCGGCCTTCTTCTACTTTCCCACTTTCAGACTCGGTTGCGTTCTTCCACAGACGGCCCGCATTTTTGAATATCCACCGAAGCGGTGTACTTACGGCGCTGACATGGCTGGTGTCACGGGAAACTACTGCCGTCTCGGCGCGTTCTGTGTATACCATACACCATGTCACTTCATGTAAAGCCACATACGTAGAGTGCATGCGTGTTTAGCTGTAACCTGCCACCTGCACATTTGGCAGCATGACCAGGATCTTTTACGTGATGCTGCGGTAACACGGGGGTGGAACGGATACCGAAATAAGAGTAAGCACAGAAGGTTGACCCTGGAAAAGAAAAATCTCCCGCCGCTCCTGCAGGGACTCGAATCCGTGACCTTTCAATCATGAGTCAGGCGCTCTAACCACTGAGCTGTCCCCGCTCCTATTCGTTGTTGGATTTTAACGTCCCATCAACCACACATGGTCACCTCAGGACGAATCACACATTCAAAATTCCTGTACACACCAGTCCAAAACATAAATAAGACGAGGGTTTTGTAATTAAGCATTTCAAATAAAATACTTGGTAAACTTCGATTCTTTTCGGTTTGGTGTGAGACCTTTGTCGGGGTTTCTCTGTCCATTCGAGGTAAAATCGTTATGTTGCAATTTCGCCCCGCTGGTACCAGAAAATTGTATTCCTTTATTAGCCTAATAGAGCCAGGGAAATGACGCAACGGAAATAGGTGGACAAACAAGATAACACATCCGTGGTCCCTGTACCTACGTTTGCAGCAACAGCAAAAATATAAGCATTACAAATGGAAATACTTCGACCTGCCCTTGTGATCGCTTGTTGGTGCCGTCATGGTGTCCGTTCCCGTCTAGTGTGACTAGAGATTTGTTGACCGCTCTGCTGACTTTGCTTGAAGACGATTACGTCACTTCTGAACAACGGTCCTCGTCCCTTCCCGTAAGGCAATGGGCCATGCCGTCACACACCTCACTGAACTGGATGCATTGCAATTTGTCACACAGGAACCCCTCACACGCTTCAAACACACGCCGGTCTTCGTCAGAGCCGTCACGACAGTCCTGTTGGTGGTTATAATACACACTAACGTCAACGCTAACGTCTGAACACCGTCCTCACAAATGAACAGCGGGATGACTCCACCGTTTTCTGTCTCACACATGTCCACAAAAACGTCCTTTGAGCAGTCAGTGGATGGGTCACATGAGAGCAAGTCGTGAGTCACGTGACCATCCGGGCATGTGGTTGTTGCTGGAAGCCGAAGTCTCAGTTCGTTTTGATTCGTGTGTCGAAGCGGAATGTTACTATCTTCATCGTTGTTGTTGGTCTTGTTCTAAATAGACGCAGATTTTAGACTAGTCTGTGTTCTTGCCGCGGGATGAAACTCGCAGAGGAATTCCACAGGAAGGATACTTTGTGATTCGTGTCGGTCAAAGTTCAAATAGAGGGCCATTTTCCCGTCGTTCCACTGTAATACTGTTTTATACATTTTGGGGCAGATTAGGATCAGAAGTGTTTAAACCAACGTACATTTTCAGCCATCTTCGTTGTCTTTGAATAATATTCAAAACAGTTTTCGTTTTATCAACAGTATTTAGACTCACCAGTACAGAATTGCGTAATAAAAATATCTGACTTGCTTCATTCCACGTAAGTGACGCCTTCCAGTGACGTAATAATACCTGTTTTCATATGCGACGGCACCTTTACAGTTAGTAGACGTATACCAACAGCCAAGTTCATCTTCGTTGTTTTCACATTCTTCGTGAAGGTTGCATTCGACGTGCTGTTTGAAGAGTTCGTAGGTTGAAGTTGCACAGTTGTAACGCCCGGTCCGTGCGAATCTTGGCTTGTGTGGAATGAAAACATTTTGAAACCCGGCGTAGTGATCTGAAGATCATTTCCGAGCTCTATTCTCAGAGAAACGTTAAACATATGTGCTTTTAATCTGTCTCTTCCGCACACTCTGAACAACACACTGTGCAGTCTTACTGTCGCGTTGACTGCTTGGAAAAATGTAATGCACTCCGATTCATACTTTAGGGCAAAGAATTTGAAACTTACCATTAATGAGCTGTATTCACGAGGTAATCAAATGGTGGCACTCGCGTTTAATTTAGGAGGATACTTCGTGGAAACTCCGTCAAAAATGGTGTTGTCACAAATCCATAGGTGTCAAATATAAATCCAGTTGAAAAGGATTTCAAATGAACGTTAATAGCGTAGTTGTATGAAAGGGTCCATATGACGATAGAAACAATTCTATCGAATTTACTGTGAAATACAGATCTGGATGCCTCTCTTGCTTAAAGAAATTTGAATAGAAGAAACCTGAATGGTCTGTGAATAGTATCTGAATGTTCATCTGCTTAGGGCTGAAGAATTTATGGAAAGACACGGACAGAAATGTGCCATGGGACCCGACAATTCTTAGATTACACACAATAAGTGCGGCGAAACTGCCTGAAATGTTTGTTCTCGAAATACGTACAGCCCCATGATCTCCAGTAATATTGCCCCTACCTCCGGATTTTGTCACACATCATGAGGTCAATTTCAAACACAGTGTTGTTTGGGTCAACGCTCGCATCTTCTAAAGACACTCCTGTAACACTAACAGTGGACACACTGCTTGCTGTACTTCCCATTCTTGTCTTTGCTTTATACGTTGACGTTGTGGATTCAAAGTTTGTTTCCGTTTCGTGGCTTATTTGCTGGATCCGCTTATCTTCCGCTGTGGTTGAAGTTTGATCATCCTGGTGTCTCAGTGGTGATAGTGAAAGAGAGGAGCTCTCTTTTACACAGTCGCCACTCAAAGAGTCTGTCAGTGTTGGCAATGTCCCAGTGGGATGGTCCATATTAGACATGGTTCCCTCCAGGGTGACCCAATCGGCCAAAACGTCTTTGTCTGCTCTAGAATGGCGGAACAGAGACGAAGAAAGAGCATCATTCTTGCGGCCTTTGCGATTCGAACTTGAATCAAACTGCAATTCTGAGGGCAGAATATGCGTCGCTTTTGAGGATTTTCGAGCAAACGCGCTGGATACAGGGAGGGACTTGATCTGAGATGTAGCATTTTCAACCAGCAGAACCTGGTGGGTAGTCGTTGAAGGCTTATATTGTCCAGAATGTTTTATCCATGTTGATTCGTCTTTGAGTCTGAACCAGGACAAGTGACAGTAGCAACGTTTTTTAACAGAGTCAGACAAGGGAACAGATGCACTACCGATAGTCATAGAGTCTGAGAAGGAGGAAGAGAGAGACATATACTCTGTACCAGAGAATACAATCATCGCTTCGGTCTGGTCGTCGTTGAGTTTAAGTTTGTTTACTGTCACCCAGGCTTTGACGTCATCAATACACTGGAGAGGAGGACATCTGGGGCTTAATGAGGGGCCGCGGATTTTTGGAGTTGAGAGTCATTGTCATATGAGTGGTGAAGGACAGAGTGCTTTTCCATGACGGTGGAAAGAGAATCTGTGTAAAGAACAAAGAGGACCGGTCCAAGGACGGATCCTCGTGGAGCACCGAATGAGATGGGAGCTGGCTCAGAGGTGTGGCAATGGATACTAACAGACTGGGTGCAGTTTGAAAGGTATGACGAGAACCATTCTAAACCCGTGCCTCGTATTCTGAAATCATGGTTAAGTCGGTGGAATAATATGTTCGGGTCTGTGTCTGTCGTATCGAAGGCTGCTGACAAGTGCAAAAGAGTGAGTAGAGAAACATTTCTAGCATTAACTATTTTCAGAAGTGCAGTTTCGGTGCTATGTCCAGGTCGATAGACTAAAAGTGACTGTAGAGGTTGTTAGCAGAGATGTTCAGAGAGCTGAGAAAGAACCATATTTTTCAATGATATTGGAGATAAACGATCGGTTAGAGACAGTGCGGTAGTTCTTTAGTTTGTTCGGGTCAAGAGAAGTGTTTTTGTTTGTTTTGTTTTTGTTTTCTTTTCAGAAGAGCTGTAACAAGAGCGGTTTCGAAAACTTGAGGAAAGACGCCAGAGGACGGGAAAGAGTTGATGAGAGCCGTGAGAGAAAGAAGGAGAGTATCGAGACATTCCAAAAGAAGAGGGGTAGAAATCTGATCAAGTTGGCAGGTTTTGGAATGTGACTTCAAGATGAACTCCTAACGAAAGACTCAGAAACAGGCTAGAAAGTGCAGAGGGGGACGCCGTCAAATGGATCTGCCACAGGCTGAGAGCTGGAGCATAACAGACTGAAAATCAAGTTCTCGTCTATTTTGATGATTTTATCAAGCAAGAAAGTAAATCAGGCAGTGGCATGAAAGTCGACAGATCAGTTAATTTTGTCTTAGTGAGAAGATTGTGAAATTTTTGGAGGAGGAAGCTGCAGAGATTTTACACTTGTAAAACGAGGATTGTGCTTTCATGACAGCTAGTCTTTGTGACATAGTGTTTGGCCTTCTTGTACGGTTCTTTATGAATGACGAGACCAGAACTCTCTACTTCTATCAGCCTGACGACAATTCCTCTTTGCCTCTAGAAGCTCCTCGCTGATCGAACTGAACCAAGGCGATGACACTCTTAGTCACTTAATTCGTGTTTGGTGGCCGGAGGGTGTTTACCCAGCACAGAGCGGAGTATGGCGTTGTGCTGGAAGGCTGAGGGGTTCACGAGGCTACTCAGCTCCGTTTTGAGGTCTCTTTTAAACAGGACACGGTCCATGCCACGAATATTGCGATCCAGGCGGTGCACGGGAAGAGGGTGAGGCACTCACACGTAAAGCTAAATTTTCAGAACACAACGATGGTCTGATTCAAGGACGTCAGACACTTCCGTAGACTGGAGAATTTCCCCACCGGGCCAAACAATCACACTGTCTATTTAACATGTGGCCCTGCCTGTGAGTGCATGGACTGAACAACGGTGTGCTGTAGGTAGCACATGAGCGTCGGACATCGGTCACTGAACCGATAATGTATGTCGTCAAAATGTTCGGAACTTTTTTCTTTAATCGGCATGACAGTTTGGCCTGGTCGGACATGGCACGCAACGTTTAAATACAAGCTGTGTTCATGTCTAGCAAAAATACATTAAAGCAAAAGCGACAGAGAATGTAGGTCCGGCCCTCTTCGGCACAAATGTTGCTTTAAACGTCGACTTTTAAATAGAGACTGACTTCCCCTAGATATTACGGCTATTTGACAAGTGTTTGTTTTCCAGGCAAATTCGATGCCGCTGAAGAAAGAAACGAAGTTGCTGTCAGGACAATGCAGGCTTAATTTTGTCTGAGAGTGAAGTAAACTAAGATTCTTTGGCCAAAGGTGGAGATCACGCCATCCCCCCACACCCATTTTTAACTGCAGATTTGCCGGACTTCCGGTCCCAAAATGGACTATACGCTTTCCATCTGACAGCCAAACAATCGATTCAGATTTTTTGCGATCGTTTACTTTTGTATTTATCTCCATCATTGATGTGCTGTTTTACATCAGAACAGCCATAGAACAGCCTCAGTTTTCCTTGAGGCTCTTCCGATGGAAAAGCAACACGTCAGTGAATTTAACTAATTGTAATGGAATGTAACATGCACATTTTACCATTTGTGAAATGCGCGCATACAGGTCACCTTACTCATCTGGTTGTTCCTCTCTCTCTCTCTCTCTCTCTCTCTCTCTCTCTCTCTCTCTCTCTCTCTCTCTCTCTCTCTCTCTCTCTCTCTCTCCACGTCAGTCTAAGCGCTCTGCTCGGCACCGTAAGCAAAGATTGTTTTCGCAAAGAAACAAATATTTGCTTATCACCACATTGCCATCTTTTGTAGCAACAGCAACAGAAACAGAAAATGATCATAGTGCTACCTGTTCTTGAGATTGGTTGCTGTTGATGGCGTCATAGAGTCCGTGTCCGTGTCCGTCGAGTGTGACTACAGAAGTGTTAACCACCCTGCTGACTTTGCTTGAAGACGATGATTTCACTTCTGAACACCGGTCCTCGTCCCTTCCCGTAAGGCAATGGGCCATGCCGTCACACACCTCACTGACCCGGATGCACTGCAAGTTGTCACACAGGAACCCCTCACACGCTTCAAACACACACCGGTCTTCGTCAGAGCCGTCACGGCAGTCCTCCTGGTGGTTACATACTAACGTAAACGCTAACGTCTGAACACCGTCCTCGCAAGTGAACAGCGGGATGACTCCGCCGTTTTCTGTCTCACACGTGTCGACGTCAGTCTTAGCAAAGCAGTCAGTGGCTGGGTTACATGAGAGGAAGTCGTGAGTCACGTGACCATCTGGGCACCTGGTTGCTGCTGGAAGTCGAATTCTCATCTCATCTTCGTTAGTTTGTGAAAACACAATACTGCTGCTGTCTGTGGTTTGTACTTTTCTGTGTATACTTCCCATTGGATAAAACTCACACAGAAACTGTGATGTGACGCGTTCGTCGCAGTCCATCATTTCATAAATATTTTCGTCATCAGAGATCATTCCACATGAGGGATATCTTTGTAACTCGAGGTCATCAAATTTAAAATCAAGTGCTGATTTCCCGTCGTTCCATTGCAAAGTTCTCTTGTACATTTCTGGCAAATTGGGATCCGAAGTTCTTAATCCAATGAGCATTTTCAGCCTCCGCCCTTTTCGGCTTTGAGCAATAATGTTCAAAATAGTATTTATTTCTTGTAAGGTGTTAAGACTCGCCAGGTCAGAATTCTGTAATAAGCATATTTGATCTGCTTCGTTCCACGTCACCGGCCTCATCCTTGTGACGTAGGAATAGCAACGGTTGCCATAGGCAATAGCACCTTTGCACGTGGCGGAAGAATACCAACAACCAATTTCGTCTTCGTTGTTTTCGCATTCTTTCTGGAAGTTGCACTCTACATGATGTTTGAAGAGATCGTAGTATGGACTTGTACAGTTGTAACGTCCAGTCCGTGAGATTCTTGGCTCGTTCTCAGGTGTGTGGAATGAAAACAACATTTTGAAACCGATTGTCGGGCGGAAATAATTCGAATCGTACTGTATCTCCAGGGACGTGTTGAAAAATGGCATATTAGCCATATCTGTGCCGCACATTCTGAGTAATTCATTGCCCTTGTTCACTGAATTGGTTGCTTTAAGAAATGCAATGCATTCCATCTCATCTTTTAGTGCGTATCTCTCAAAACTTACCATAATTGAACTGTACTGATCCGGCAATGATAGGATTGTACTCGTTTTTAAACTAGGAGGGTAGGTCGTAGAAATTCCATCAAAGAATGGTGTGGTAACAAAACCATATGTTTCTGTCAGAAAAGTCAAATTCAGAGCCAGCCGTGACGGATTTGAAGTGAAGGTCAACAAGACAACTCTTTGGAAAGGAAGACGCGATACAATGGTGAGTTTCAGGCAATTATTTGAGGAGTACACATCTGGAGGCGTTTCTATGGCGTGGAAATTGCCGTACAAAGATTGTGCAATAATAGGACAGTCCATTATTATTACTTCGACATCCAATTTCTTAGGGCTGAAGAATGCATCGAAGGACACTGACAAAAATCTGCCAGGGGACCCCATAATTTTAAACGTGCACGTTTTCCATTCACCGTACGTGCTTAAAACATGTGTTTTGAGAACAGTCAAGGTTCCATGATCTGCAATGATGTGATCGCGGCAATACCCGAGATCAATATCAAACACGTTGTTGTTCTGGTGAACACTGGCATCGAAGGATGCGGTTGTATCATTTCCCACGCGTCTTGTTGTCGGCCCATTTCTTCTTTTTGTTATTTGGTCTGTAGGCGGTGTGGGTTTTAAAACCTTTTTTGTTTGATGCTCTTCATGGACCTGCTGGTCCTTGCCTGTGGCTGAGGTTTGATTGTCTTGGTTTCTCAGTGGTGGCGATGAAACGAGGAGAGTGTTCATTCTGAGTTTTCCTATCAACATTCCTGTCAGTGATGGCAATATCTCTGTAGTGGTGTCTACCAATGAACTAATAGCTTCGAAGCTGACCCAACCGGTCGGAACTCCACCGTTTCTGTTAGTATCCCCAACGGAAGCCACGGAAGAAATATCATGCATACGGCCTTCAGGTTTCAAACTGGACTGTCGAACCTCCGAAGGCATAATATGCGTTACTGACGGTTGTTGGGGGCTTTGAGTCAGAAATGAACCTGGTGCCGGAAGCGACTGGGTGTGAGGTGCAGCACTCACATCCTGTAGCACTGTGGACAGGGCCACTGGCGTATCATGTTCGAAGTAGTTTGTGTCTGTCGACTTGTGTTTCAACCCGTACCACAAATCATACTGGCCAGGTGTGTTTGTTCCATCCCGAAGGTCATCCTCTGGTTCTTCTTTTGGCTGT
>JABMCL010001414.1:662500-695000 GCA_018857735.1 Alviniconcha marisindica | reverse complement strand
ACACACACACACACACACACACACACACACACACACACACACACACACACACACACCACACACACACACACATACACGCACGCGCGCGCGCACACACACACACACACACACACACACACACACACACACACCACACACACACACACACACACACACACACACACACACACACTGACACAATTTCAGACAGAAGTATGGACGGTGGAATAGACACGGCATCTGGAAAACAAAAACAGACAGTTGCGAATTTGTTATTGAACACGTGAGCGTGGTTTTGAATAATCACTGAGAAACTCAGTAACATTAGCGGTTGTCTGTCGTGCTGCAGCAACTGAACCCAGAAGACCTGACGGGGCGTGGTAAAGGCTACAGACTGTACTGGAGAAGGAAGAGCCAGGACGTTGTCCGGGATTCCTTGTGGCAAACGGTAGGCAACACCCAGAGGTGTATGTAACTGCATTTCGCATCAGGTCCTTCTGGCGCATAATGACACATGTTTGTTATGCTCACTACCTTTCTGTCTCACCACCCCTGTCTGTGGTGATCTTTCTGTCAGTGTTACTGGCTTCCAGCTATTTGTCGTACTGTTTCAATTCTCTTTCTGTCTGCCCATCTCTATATTTCTGTCTGTCTGTCTGTCTGTCTGTCTGTCTTGTCTGTCTGTCTCTGTCTGTCTGTCTGTCTGTCTGTCTGTCTCTCTCTCTCTCTCTCTCTCTCTCTCTCTCTCTCTCTCTCTCTCTCTCTCTCTCTCTCTCTCTCTCTCTCTCTCTCTCTCTCTCTCTCTTCTCTCTCTCTCTCTCTCTCTGCCTGTCTGAGTGTGTTGCCTGAGTCTGTCTGTCTCTCTGCCTCTCTGTCTGTCTGTGTCTGTGTCTGTCTGTCTGTCTGTCTGTCTGTCTGTCTGTCTGTCTGTTCTGTCTCTCTCTCTCTCTCTCTCTCTCTCTCTCTCTCTCTCTCTCTCTCTCTCTCTCTCTCTCTCTCCTCTCTCTCTCTCTCTCTCTCTCTCTCTCTCTCTCTCTCTCTCTCCTTTGAAGCTCTAGCTATAAGCATAGAACATACAAAAGGTGAAAAGAAATGCTAATTTTCTTTAGAGAACACAAAACACGCGCAAATTCTCCGTTAATCATCTTTTTCAAGCATATATATAATTCATTAAACTTGTCAAGCTACGGTGACGTTACTTGATAGGGGAAGTGTTGTAGTGTTGGTTTGGCATTCCGAGTCTTGACCATGGCGCTACAAGAATCTGTTCCCACAGGACACAGTGGACGCAGATACTAATACCTTCGTCACGGTGGTCGGCGTTGACAACTATTATTTAGAATACGAGGTCAAGGTCGCAGCCTTCAACGCCCTAGGTCAAGGTCCCAATTCTTCGGTCGCCATGGTCATGTCGCAGGAAGACCGTAAGTGAGGAATTTTTTCACACTGATCAATAGGCCTTTCTGTCTGATTGTATGTCTTGTTGTCTGTCCGTTGTCTGTCTGTCTCCTTGTCTGTCTCTCTCTCTCTGTCTGTCTTTTTTCTGTCTGTCTGTCTGTCTGCCTGCCTGCCTCTCTCTCTCTCTCTCTCTCTCTCTCTCTCTCCTCTCTCTCTCTCTCTCTCTCTCTCTCTCTCTCTCTCTCTCTCTCTCTCGTACTCGCTTTGATACCAGATTCGGGCGTTTGATTACAGCAGCATAGCTTGAAAAAGATTTTGTTTCGGGTATTTTGGAAGGGAGTGGGAGGGGGGCGGTGGTTACCTGCTCACATTTACTATCCCTCAACGACGGTCCCAAACGCGACAAGTCATTCTTAAGCGGCGGGAAAGAAAGAGTCGAATAGCGGTCACGCGTGACTTAAGCGGCAGACTGTGCTAAAGGCGTGCTGTACTGACGTTTCTCTGTACGACAGTGCCAATTGCAACGCCCCTCAATGTGCACGGTACGGACTTCAACGCCACTGCCATCATGGTGTACTGGGATCCCGTCATCGACACCCGCCAGTCCATGAAGGGAAAGCTTTGGGGCTTCCAGGTGAGTCTGTCTTTGTATGTCTGTCTGGCTACCTGTCTGCCTCTCTCCCTGTCTCGCTCAGTATCTCCGCCTGTCTCTCTGTCTGTGTCTGTCTGTCGCTCTGCCACCATGGTGTATTGGGACCCCGTCATCAAACACCCACCGGTCCATGAGGGGAAAGCTTTGGGGCTTCCAGGTGCGTTTGACTTCCTCTCTTTGTCTGTCAGTCGGTCGCCGCCGCCGCCACCATGATGCACCCAGAACCCATCACTGTGGAACACCCGCCAGACCAAATTATACGTCATTTCAGATTAACTACTGGTACGAGAAGGACCCTGGCTTTATCAGCTCCATCAACATTTATTGCGATGCGTGTGAGGAAGGCATGGTGGTAGGGCTGGCTCCCAATGACGACTACTGGGTCAACGTGCAGACCTTCAACACGGCAGGCCTGGGGCCCAAGGGAGAGGACTACCGTATCAGTACGGTGCTTAACCGTGAGTCACCTCTGGGTTGTCTCCCGTGTCACTTTGCAACCACCACTTTTCTTCTCACTGTCTGTCTGTTGTCCTCTCTCTCTCTCTCTCTCTCTCTCTCTCTCTCTCTCTCTCTCTCTCTCTCTCTCTCTCTCTCTCTCTGTAGATGTGCACGTTTGTGTATGCGTGTGTCTCCGTGTCAGTGTATGCTGAGTGTTTTTGAGTGTGTGTGTTTTTGTGTGTGTGTGTGTGTGTGTGTGTGTGTCCATGGTGGAAGGGGTGGATGGGAAGAGACAAACAGCGTATAATCTGGGTTCGTTTTGAGTATTCACACGGATGAGTCTGTGTTGCCGACAGGCTAGTGCATCAGCTTGTGAGTGCCAACGTTTCAAAAGTGAGGCCTGTGTGTTTGTCCAGCCCCCTTGCTGTACCCTGAGTATGTGTCCGTCTACTCGCACGAAGGCAACAGTGTCTACGTCATGTGGAGGGGCGTACCTGTCGGACTTGTGGAGGAGCCTCTCATTGGTTATAAGGTGAGTGATTGACGTGGCGGGATGGAAGGTAATAATAGCAGTAAACTGCATTTATGTTGCGCCTGTCCCAGTGTAAAAAGAAACGAGCTCCAAACACAGACAGCATCCATTGCAGCAGCACATCAGTCACATAACAAATAGGAAGTGATTGCATAAAAATAATATCTCTGTAACAAAATTGCATGTTGCAGGACAATGATACTGGTCGATCAATAAGATGTACATATCAATTTGTGTGATTATGTTTAAATCAATGTGCGTTGATTTAAGTGTTTCAGATGGGCTGATACTCATCTGAAACATTCACACTATGGCGTGAAGGCGTCAATGTTTCAGATGAGATGATGGACCGAATGTCTCAGTGATGGCCTGAATGTTTCATCTGAAACAGTCTTGCCACCACCGACACATTCAGTCTATAGTTTCAGAGCTAGAGGTGATCTGAAGATTTCAGATGAGGCGATGGACGGAATGTCTCAGTGGTGGCAAGACTGTTTCAGGTGAAACTATAGACCTAATGTCCCAGTGGTGGTCTGACGATTTCAGATGAGGCGATGGACAGAATGTTTCAGTGGTGGCAAGACTGTTTCAGATGAAACTATAGACCGAATGTCCCAGTGGTGGTCTGACGATTTCAGATGAGGCGATGGACAGAATATTTCAGTGGTGGCAAGACTGTTTCAGATGAAACTATAGGCCGAATGTCCCAGTGGTGGTCTGAAGGTTTTAGGTGAGACGATGGACGGAATGTCCCAGTGGTGGTCTGAAGGTTTTAGGTGAGACGATGGACAGAATGTCTCAGTGGTGGTCTGAAGGTTTTAGGTGAGACGATGGACGGAATGTCCCAGTGGTGGTCTGAAGGTTTTAGGTGAGACGATGGACGGAATGTCCCAGTGGTGGTCTGAAGGTTTTAGGTGAGACGATGGACGGAATGTCCCAGTGGTGGTCTGAAGGTTTTAGGTGAGACGATGGACGGAATGTCCCAGTGGTGGTCTGAAGGTTTTAGGTGAGACGATGGACGGAATGTCTCAGTGGTGGTCTGAAGGATTTAGGTGAGACGATGGACGGAATGTCTCAGTGGTGGTCTGAAGGATTTAGGTGAGACGATGGACGGAATGTCTCAGTGGTGGTCTGAAGGATTTAGGTGAGACGATGGACGGAATGTCTCAGTGGTGGTCAGAAGGTTTCAGATGAGCCTGGACTGTTTCAGATGAAACTACAGACCGAGTGTTTGAGCGGTGGCCTGACTGTTTCAGATGAAACTACAGACCGAGTGTTTGAGCGGTGGCCTGACTGTTTCAGATGAAACTACAGACCGAGTGTTTGAGCGGTGGCCTGACTGTTTCAGATGAAACTACAGACCGAGTGTTTGAGCGGTGGCCTGACTGTTTCAGATAAACTACAGACCGAGTGTTTGAGCGGTGGCCTGACTGTTTCAGATGCGGTGGTGGCCGGCCACGGAGAACATCCTGTCGGCCAACGACACGGTGGTGAAGGATAAGCGGACGTGGGGGGTGATCGAGGGCATCGAGGAGGGCATCGTCTACTCCCTCAGGGTGCTGGGCTACAACAATGGCGGCGACGGCAAGAAATCGCCCACCGTCTACTTCACTCTCGGTGTGTGTGTGTTTGGGGGGGGGGGGGTGTCATCAGTGGGGAGAGGAGGCTTCATCAGTAGTGGAGAGGAAGGGTCATTAATGGGGGAGAGGAGGGTTCATCGGTGGGAGATGGAGTTGGGGAGAGGAGGGTTTATCAGTGGGGGAGAGGAGGGTTCATCGGTGGGGGGGGGGAGGGGTTCATCAGTGGGGAGAGGAGTCATCAGTGGGGGGAGGAGAGAGGGTTCATCAGTGGGGAGAGGAGGCTCATCAGTGGGGGAGAGGAGAGAGGGTTCATCAGTGGGGAGAGGAGGGCTCATCAGTGGGGGGAGGGAGAGAGGGTTCATCAGTGGGGAGAGGAGGTCATCAGTGAAGGAGAAGGGTTCATCAGTGGGTGAGGAGAGTTCATCGTTGGAGGAGACGNCGGAGCGTCACCAGTGAAGGAATGAAGGGTTCATCAGTGTCGGTGAGGGAGTGGAGGTCTGATGGTGACGCTGATGATTGCGGGGGTAGTACGGGCGACGGTGAGAGTGAGAGTGAGAAAAAATGAATTATCAAAAATTCGGGAGGGGCAGGGACAGAGCGACAGAGAATACTTAAATAAAGTATGGTACAATGACTGCTGACGTTTTATTTAATTTATCGTTTGATGTTTTGTATCTATAATTTTTATAGCGCAATGTGCGCACACTGAAAACAGTAACCTGTTCCATTGTAAAATAAAAACAAAAAATTGTACAGGCAGAAATGGTTCTTAACTGAACTTAGCGGTTCATTGCTAAAGCCAGTTAGAGTCAAGACCTAAATCCATACGAGTCAGTTATGTTTAAATTTCTGTTTGTCTTAAACCACACACCCTGTCTGAGCTGACGATTCTGTTTTGGGTCCAAACGTTTAATGCGCAGTTTGCATGCATTCCACTTGCTGCTTTGTGTGTGCGCAGAGGGCCAGGTGGTCTACAATCCAGAAACAACGGAAATCCTTGCCACAGGAAATGACGTCAGAGCCTCTGTCTGGATGGTTGGCATTTTGTGTTTGGGGTACTGGATGCTGCTTTTATAGGGCAAGGCAACATTTAAACTAACTTGCCAAAATTCTGCGATTCATGGACATATCTTTCTGGATCACCTTAAGCCTTGGTAAAGATCGTTTTAGCTATAGTCTGTTTGAGATCAGTTTGCCGATTCGTGTGTGAATGTTTGTGTGTGTGTGTTTGTGTGTGTGTGTGTGTGTGTGCGTGTTTTTGTGTGCGTGCGTGTGGGTGTGTGTTCGTGCGGGCGTACGTGCATGTGTTTAGATGGTTCTTTATCTAAACATTATTATGTAACTGAGAGAGAAAAACGTTACTGTTAGCAAAAGGTATGCTGATTTATATGCACCTCTTACCCTCTAAGCGGTTTGTATTTGACTAGGTCTTCATAAATTACTGTTTAAACGAATGTACCCGTGACCACTTAACCGGTTATATGCCATGCGCAGCTAAAATCCATATACTCAGGCCTCATGTTGCATGCTGTGATTTATGAGAGAGAACATAACAACAGCAACAACAAATGCAAAACTAACTCAGGATTTTTGCAGGACCCCCTACACTTTGATTTCTAATTACCCATGGGCTTCCCTTGTGTTTGTTTGTGTGTAACAAGACTTTAAAGGAATACAAGCAACTCACCTCGAAACCAAGTCGCCGCTGAAATTATGTAAATAGCTTTTCTATCGCGTATTTCTCTTGTACCAAAATATGTCTAGATAAGAGCTATAATTACAAAACGTCCACAGGCAGGCAGATCTCATACGCCTTCGCATCATAGTCGGAGGATTTGGAAAATGAACACGCAGAAACATCCATGTAAGTGTGTGTGTGTGTGTGTGTGTGTGTGTGTGTGTGTGTGTGCGTGCGTGCGTGCGTGCGTGCGTGTGTGTTGCATATATATGTGTTTGGATGTTGAATCTTGTATAAATCTCACGGGATGGGGGGGTCCAATTTTTCCAATATTTGGAACACGGTCTTCGTAATTGTTATCAGACCGTCATTTTGACCTAGTTGACCTCTTTGATTCCTCCTGATTATATTTACAAATATGTTTCATTTCTCATTTCTGGACAGCAACGTTTTGCATGCTCAGTTGATTACTTTTGGACTATTTTCTAATCAACACTGTACAAATAAAACACGTCATTTGAAATAATTAAGCTGATGTTGTGTATAGTTTTTATGTTGGACCTACTGTACCTTCAACCCCTCTTCCCCGACGCCCCGCACACAGACACGCACACACGTACACGCACTCTTACACATGCACATCACACACACACACACACACACACACACACACGCACGAACATGCACACACATGCACGTGCGCACACGCACGCACGTGCACACACACACACATGTATGCGTGTGCGCACACACACATGCCTATACATTTGCTTGAACGCTTACATATATTTTTTTTTAAATAGTACTTTGTTCAAATAAAACCTAGAACATAAACATGATCTTAATATATTTTTGCTTAAAACATTATAGTCAACAATATGCAATCTATGTCTTAATTAGTCTTCGACTCAAACAAACTTTGGTCTCATTACGTTTCAAATAAGAAACGTGGTTGTTTTTTGTTTGTTTGTTTGTTTGTTTTTGGTTCTTGTTTGTTGTTTGTTGTGTGTGTTTGGGGTGGGGGGGGGGGGGGGGGGTTGTGTTGTTTGTGTGTGTGTGTGTGTGTTTTTGTGTGTGTGGTGTTTTTTTTTGTTGTGTGGGGGGGGGGGGGTAACATCATCGTGCCAACATCGCTGCCCGAAGACTATGGCAAGCAACGACAGTTAGCTAGGACCTGGTGGAAGACTCTCATGACATAGAGTTCAAAGCCATCCGCATGAGGGGAGGGGAGGTGGGGGGAGGGGGGGGAGAGAGAGAGAGAGAACCTTGCAACAGGGGGGGGGGGGTGCACATGAACGTTACATTATTCACAACAACAAAAAACAAGCGGTATATACACAAAAGAGACTGCAAAGGGTCAACAACAAAAATTTGTGATCTGAAACAAACATTTTAGCAATGAAGGCATGCGCGCGCGCATGTTTGTGTGGTGTGTGTGTGCGCGTGTGTGTGTTTGGGGGGGGGGGGGTTCCTTGACGTTGTTTTTGGATAAGTAATCGTCCTTGCCTTTACACGCACTCCCTAATAAATCCCCTTTCGCCGAAATGTTTTCAAAAGGTATTTTCTAGTCCGCATCTGCTGTGTGACACAGGCTTACGCCGCACTTGTTGCGCTTGATTTAATGAAGGACGGACGAGCAATATGGTCCCCGGGAAATCATGGAAAGGAAGTTTCCTACAGTTAAGGAGAGAGAGAGAGAGAGAGAGAGAGAGAGAGAGAGAGAGAGAGAGAGAGAGAGAGAGAGAGAGAGAGCAAATAAACAGGGCAAACATCTGTTCAAAGGCGATTTAGGACACTATGCTTCTATCACAATTAAGCGGACGCTCTGGACGCTGTATAGGGAATGGTTGGTTCTTTACAGTTATCCCCTATAGTCAACCACGAAGACTGTATTAGGGCGAGAGACAATTCATCACATCGCAAAAGTCGCAGTTCATTGCTCACACACACACACACACACACACACACACACACACACACCACACACACACACACACACATCTGAGTCACATTTCATTTCACACAATATTATTTGTAGGCGATTGGGGAAAATAAAGTTGCATGCAAAGATACGGCAAAAAAAAATCAAAAACATCCTGGCAACAGGTGAAGCATGCAGATACATATTCTAACTCAAGATTTACAAGAGAAAACCTATGCCAGATTTGGATTCCCACAGCAAAGTGGACCTAAAATTACATGTGTCCTCATTACTCTACCTCTGGAAGACACCGCAGAAGTTGACAGAATCCTGACATTTCGATGTCAGTGGTTGCTCCGGGTGCTGTAGCAGAAGTGATGACAAAAATTCAACCACAGGTCATTTGCAGTGTGAAGAGCTGGAAGCCGAAGTGCTACACGCTCAGTCACACATAAACCGATCACTGAATCTACCAAGAAACAGAACCACCCGTAGCTGCATGGTATCTGTAAGTGCCACCAAGGAGCGCAAGTGGAAGTGTAAATGACACGCCTTGCCTCCCCGGGACTATTAGTGCCAACATCGCTGCCCGAAGACTATGGCAAGTAACGACAGTTAGCTAGGACCTGGTGGAAGACTCTCATGACATAGAGTTCAAAGCCATCCGCATGAGGGGAGGGGGGGGGGGGGGGGAGAGAGAGGGGAGAGAGAGAGAGAGAGAACCTTGCGCACAGAGTGCAAGGTCTTCCGCATGGCTTGGGAGTGAGAACCCTGGACACAGAGTTCAATGCCATCTACAGGGCCTTGGTGGGGGGCGAGGGGGGGAGGTAATATGGACAGAGGTCAAAGCCATCTGCATGGGGGACCTGATTACAGAGGTCAAGTTCATCCGTATGACCTAGGACTATCCACATCTCCTAAGGTTGGGGGGGGGGGGGGGGGGGGGGGGTCCTGGACACTAAGCCGGCAAAGTGAACCAGTTTGACCCAGCGGTAAGGCGTTAGGACCACGGATCGATTCCCCGCTTAGGCTCTTTTTTCGCTTCAAATCGTGTGGTTTAAAGACACTATCTTGTGATTTTTTTCCTCTCACTATTAATCAAACATTAAAATGGCTCTCAAAAGCTACCCATCTTAATGCAGAAACATTCTGGTGGTGACAGTGTAGCATTAGATACAGCTTCCTCCTCCCACCTTCTGGGATCTCGGTCCCCACCAGTATCTCTGCGGTCTCCGTGGACAGCTCGATCAGCCTTAAACAGTTAAATCTAGCATATAAATGCCCCATGCTCCACAGGGAACGAAGAGGCCAAGAAGCAAGTCAAAACACACAGCGACATAGATTCGAGGCACGGAGAAAACAGAGACACACAGAGAGAGAGAATACTCAAGGATAGTAGCGTTAGGTCCATTTGGACCTATCTAACAGCCAGTCCTTGCACACAGAGAGACAGACAGGCAGGCAGAGACAGAGAGAGACACAGAGACTCAGGAAGATTCAACTGCACGTTGGGCGGCCTGCCACAAACTCAAGGATGCTGTTGTGCAGCACTCGACCACGACGAGATACTATTATATTATGCACATGCATTGTCTGGAAAGCACGGCGAGATACTAGATGCACGTGCGTTGTCTGGAAACCACGGCGGAGAAGTCCGACCCTACTGCCCTAACAGGCTGACTCTAGAATTACAGTTACGAGCCAGGCAATGGTAGAGACAGTTTGTGGTCAGCTCTCTCAGAGATCGACTGCTTTCAACGAATGGTGATGTTGAATCAAGTCAAGTACTTCTTTATTCCATTCAAAGGAAAACGTGGGTATCTCACATGAATAGCAAATAAAGAAACAATATCTACATGTATAAGAGATTCACAGTTTAAGAGTGCATTGTTAACTGGCAGAGTTAAAAACCACAAGTATTATTTAAATAGCATACTAAGTTTAAGAGTGTACTGTTAACTGGCAGATTTAAAACCACAAGTATTATTTAAACAGCATATCAAGTGTGCACTGTTAACTGGCAGAGTTCAAACCACAAGTATTATTTAAATAGCATATATATATTACTTATGTCAGTAGACTACACAGTAGTAGGTATTGTTTATTTTTAGAGTGCATTTCCTCTGCCGTCACTGCCTGAATCTAGGAGTCAGTCACAAGCCAGGTTATGAATGGCAGTTTGGCCAGGTCTTCCAGAGACTGTGGAGAACTGCCGAGAGCTGCCGCGTCTTCAACTGCAAGATGGTGACAGTGGTTGCGCTCAAAGCACACCTGGTGACTTGGCTCAGCTGTACACAGATATACAGCTGCACAAGCCACATTTTGATCGATTATCAAGTTAGTAAGCTATGCCAGTGTATGTGTATATCCTCTTCAGGTTCGTTAGTTTCCCGACAGTTAGCGTCTAACAAATCGCGACGGTCGAATTAAGGCGCATAATTTTATTTGCAATTCATTAAATCACAGATATCACTGAAAACGGGTATCGTCGCACACGCAGCCAACACTTTGTGTCTTTATCAACAAATCCAAGAAAGCTGCAGTGACATCCACTAACGCACACACCGCATACCATTAATATTGCACACACACACACACACACACACACACACACACGCACACACTCGACCATGCACACATTCTCTCTCTCTCTCTCTCTCTCTCTCTCTCTCTCTCTCTCTCTCTCTCTCTCTCTCTCTCTCCTCTCACACACACACACACACACACACACACACACACACACACACACTCGACCATGCACACATTCTCTCTCTCTCTCTCTCTCTCTCTCTCTCTCTCTCTCTCTCTCTCTCTCTCTCTCTCCTCTCACACACACACACACACACACACACACACACACACATGCACACATACACACACGCACGCATATGACACACACACCCACACACACACACACACACACACACACCACACACACACACAATCAAACACACGCATACACGCAGCTCGCACACACGCTCGCACACACACACGCGCGCGCGCGCGCGAGAGAGAGAGACAGACAGACAGACAGACAGACAGACAGACAGAGTCACGAACAATTGCAAGCTGAACAACCAGCCCCCAACATTGACTGAAATTCTCCTGCATCACTCATAGCGAGTTGTGTCAGGACAGTGTGTGTGTGGGAGTCCAGCGGGGAGGTGAAACCAGGCTGCTGTCACTGCTCGACTTAGGATGGCAGCTTACAAGCCAAGCAGTAGACGACAGTTTGGTCAACTCTTCCAGAGACTGCGGCGGACGGTCGAGTGCTGGTGATCTAGGGCATGTGCGACTACAGCAGGGAGGTGAGAATTAATGGCTGTGCTCACCTCACACGTGGCAAGACTGGGCGGCCTTGTACAAAACGATGGTCGATGCTGGTCATGTGCACAACTGCAAGACGTACCGTGACAGAGAATGAGCTCAAAGCACACGCGTCAAGACTTGGCTGCTTGGTACGAAATTGTGTAAACGCACGTGTCAACGTTTGATTCCAAACTCTCTCTCTCTCTCTTGTTTGACGTATTGAGTGTTGCTGTGTTTGTCATCAGGGACAGATTTGTAAAAAAGACGACTTGTGCTTAAATCTTTATCCTTGTGTAATAAAGTATTCTCTCTCTCTCTCTCTCTCTCTCTCTCTCTCTCTCTCTCTCTCTCTCTCTCTCTCCCCCCCCCCCCTCCCCGTCCCGCATTGACACCCACTAACTCACGCAATATACATTTAACATGTACACACCCCCTCCTTCACGCTATTCCAACTCTACCTTATCACATAAATAAATAGATAGGCATAATCTAAAGAAGTATAGCCTTCTCTGGTGCCTTTTTATGGAACCTCTGACAATCAGATCTTGTCAAACCGGCAGCTCCTTCAAGAGAAAAACTTCGTGTATACCTTGAAGCAATTACATAGGATGGATTGTGAGAAAAAACTGCTAGGGAGAGATATATATCTATAATATACACGATGTGAATGTTTTACTCTGTGGGCCCCTTCTGATGGGATGCGAACATGAAACAATACAAAAATACAAAAACAAACTTAAGAGACTGGGAACATACAATAACATTATGTTACTTGGAACTAATTACACTTCGCCATTTAAGTGCTCGGTGCACATAAATACAGCGATTTATCAAATTTGTTAATTTTATTTCTGTGTAGCTAGAAGCAAGTTATCGAAAGAGGTTCGGGTACCTATAACAAATAAGTGACCCATAAAATTTTGTCTAATGTCATCAAAAGCGGGACAGCACAGTATAAAGTATACTTCATTTTCATTTGCACCTTTATAAAACGAACAGATCACATCAACCACACACCTGTTTTGGGCGTCTGTTACGGTGAACGGCTATATCTGAAACCCCATATCTAAATTTTGTTAGCGCACATTTAATGAATCGGTAGTAATTCATCAAAGGGTAGGGTTCCACTATTGAGGATGATGATGATGAAGTGATGCTTAATGTCCTCAGATGTCAGTTGACATATTAGGGACAAGTTGTGACCAGTGCCGAAGCACGGTGGTTCCACTATTTGATGTTTCAAACATTTGATAGAAGGAGAACCTGCCACTGCTTTGAATATGATCCTCCCAATCTTGCAATGGTCGTTTGCTTTAAGCACTGTAAAAAGTTACTTATACATTCCACACCTTGAGTTTCCCATACTTATGAAAAGCCATACAAGCTCAAACATTGATGCCCAAGTACTCTTACCGTTACAACGTAAGTCATACAACGTTTTACAAGTTTTGGAAGGTAATCCTTTGTTTTCATATTTTGTCAGTTTCAACCAATGGTATACAAATTGAGGTAAATTGGAAATCTTCCAAATTTGACACAATATCATTCGGAGTGCGCCAACTAACCCCCAGAAACCTTTTTAGGGCAAAAAGATGCACTTTTTCTTTTGTCTCATTTAACCCAAGACCCCATACTGGGCAATGGGGTGCACCTGAGCATCAAATATTTTAACAACTATTGCCATGGAGTTACTTTCAAAATGGTATAATTTGTCCAATATACTCAACACGGCCCTTTTTGCCCTGCTGACCAAATCATTGCAAGATAGTTTAAAACTAAGCTTTGTCAAGAAGTAAATACCGAGGTATTTATATAAATCTACAATAGAAAACGCCGACCCGCCATAAACCCACTTTTCTAAAGATGATAGATACCCCCCTTTTCTAAAAACCGAAGTGTTAATTTTGTCCATATTTACTTTACGCTCGAGCCGAGCTGCTGAATAGTGTAGACTATTCAAATGTGTTTGCAAGCCTATTAAAGTTTCAGGTAACAAAATAATACCATCAGCGAAAAGCATTATAAACAGTTCTATGAATTCTGGTTAACAGTAGCACTATTCATTATTTCTAACGCTAGCTATTTAATTAATAAATAAATACATAAATAAATATATATATATAATATATATATAATATATATATATATATATATATATATATATATATATATATATATATATATATAATATAATAAATACGGACTGCAAACGTCTCCTTGTTTGACCCCTCATGTACAACTTGATTTATCACTGAATTTTGCACCACATCTAACTTTGGGTTTACCGTCGTAATACATGTTTTTAATACACCTGTACTATTTCCCCGATTCCATTTTTAATAGAATTGGCAACAAGAGTCTTCTAGAGATTCAGTCAAATGCTTTTTCAAAATCAATAAATGCAACATATAACCTACGGTTTTTGGCAAACTGCTTCTGAATTATAGCTAACAGAGTAAAGTGTACAGTGGTCTTTCTTAAAACCAGCTTGGTATTCACCCGTGGCATTATGCATCTCTAGCCATTCTTGTAGTCTACAATTAATAATTAAACCGAAAATAAACACCATTATATTGTGACGATGAGAGACTCGCAGGTATTTGTGCCCATTTCAGCGGTATCTGGTCTGTTCGCACAGGTACACGCCTTAGGGAGAGAATCGACTCGAAGATCAGACGAGGCCACATCAGCGCCTCGTCTTGAAATCATCTCAGCCCTAATCTTTGTTTCCAGAGCTTTCATCATTTCTTTGTGCTGACGTTCGCTGCGTTTGGCCAGGACGGCGTTGACGGTGTAGAGGAAGGGGTTGAGCGCGGAGTTGAGCGGCAGCACGAAGATGGCCATGCCGACGCTGACTTCACCAGGGATGGGCATTCCCCGGGATGCCAGCAGTCCCAGCACACCGATGGGGAACCAGCAGAGGAAGTCCGACACCACGATGACGGCGAGTCGCTGAGCTATGGCCAGGTCGCGAGACGCGCTGGTGGAGTTGCTGCGATTCATCGTGTTGGCGCGGATGGACCAGAAGATGACGAGCTGGCCGACAGCGATGACGAGAAAGAGAATAAAATTGAGCACGATCATGATGCCGAATGAGTACCCTTGCCCGGGGAACGCCTTCCTAGTGATGGGCAGCGGAATACAGATGCCGGTCTGGCCGTATAACTCCCAATGGGACATTGCCGGTAGCAGAGGCACCAAAGCAATAAGAAAACCGAAGAAAAAAGCCATCGCCGAAGCCATCAGTGCTGTGTGTCTCTTGAAGTGTCTCTGACTGAAAGGGAAGCGCAGCACGAGAAAGCGGTCCAGCGTGATGAGGCAAATGATGAAGGCAGAAACCTCGCTGGACAGTAGGGACAAGAAAGCCGGCCATCTTGCAGGCCACACTCTGTTTCCAGTCTCTGTCTTTCCACAGGTAGGTACCCTGAAACACCTGGTCTGCCACCCCGATCACCGCCAGGTACGTCCCCATCAGGAAATCGCTCACAGATAGGCTGATGACGAACGACCCAAAACCTAGACAGACAGATAGGTAGACTACGAGGCAATGCAGCAAAGGAATTGAGATAGAGTAATCTGTCACGGGCTAACAAAGCAATAAACAATCAGCGCTATATCAACAGATTACAAGGTAGCAAAGTAAAGCAAAAGCGTAAAGCTGGAGGGTTCCATCTTCGCTTAACTGTTATCATAATTATATTTGTAGGTCTTCTACTTAGTTGCTTCTGCGCAACTGCTGGATGCTTTGATAGTTCTGTCATGCGCTAAATGTACGTTTTCTGCGTCCAAGATTTATATTCTCTGTCTTTATGGATTTCCCCAGCGTTCTCACATGTTTCAATTCAATGGCCTTAAAAAGGACCATAACAAACGTGCAGCTTCTTTTGATTTCCGTTCTCCCTTGCCTAAAACGTATTTGCATTTAAAAACATGTATTAGCGTGCCTGTAATTAGCTGACAACACCGTTTGTCTCCTCCCTCTCTCTCTCTCTCTCTCTCTCTCTCTCTCACCTGTTCTCGATGCGGCCTTCTGTACAAATATTTTGATGACGAAACTGAAAACATTGCCGAACATGGCGACGAGGGCGAATGTCCACAGGAACGCGCGGTACAAAGGGTAACGCAGCAGATTGTCACAGGACGAGATCTCGTCCACCGGCGAGAAACACTTGTCTGGATTCATGACGTCAGGGAGAATTTGTGCACAGCATAGCCAGTAGTTGTGAGCGCGAACTTTCGACAGTTTCTGAAGACTTTTAAAAACCGTGCTCGGAAAGTTCACCACAAGGGAACCGGACAAGTCTAGCGTTTTGAGTTCAGTCATCACTTCAAATGTTGAAACAGTGTCGAACTCCCCTGAAGACAAATTGAGCCTCTCAATATTAGGAAATATGTCAGAAACTAGCTGCAAATTCAGTACTTTCAGTTTTAGGCCGGCAATGTCCAGCCGTCGCAAGAGGGTGTTCACGTGCTGTGTTTGACTGGCAAGGATTTGAGTAATTGGGTTCCAGGACAGGATGAGAGTTCCCAGGTTGTTCAGACTGTCGAAAGAATCCAGCATCACTGTCTGCAGCAGGTTGTAGCTCAGATCCAGTTCTCGGAGATTCTGAAAAGTGAAATTTGCCACGTCCTGGAGATTGCATCGCGACAGGATGAGCTTGATGAGGTAGAAGTTGCCGGTCAGGTTCCCAGCCGACATACCCGAACCACTGGCGTCAAGGTAACGGAGCTCCGGGTACTTCTCAGCTGCGAATGGGGTGGGGCAAGTGAAAGCGAGGCCTTGACACAGGCACTGTTGAGGACAAGTCAGATTACAGAACCTCTCGTCATCCTGCTGCGGGCAGTGGAAAACGCCGTCGCACACGTGGTCAGCATGCAAACAGATCCGGGAGCTGCGGCAGCGGTAGTACCCGGGACATGGCAGGGTGTCACACCCCAGCTCGTCCTCACCCCGGGGGCAGTCCTCCACCCCGTTACAGCGCAGGAACAGGGGCAGGCAGTGCCACGAAGGACACTGGAAGTGGGTCGGGGGACAGGTCTGAAACAGGAAATGCCACTGAGGTTGACCACATACGTGTGCACTCATATTTGCGTGCATGCTGACAATTAGACTTGAGATAGGGCTAAAACAGAAGAAGACGGCGCGCCGTACCGAATTCAGATATAAACTACACCTACATTGAGTCACCACAAGCGCAAAATGACAATATTAGTGACTAAAAGCAATTCAAATCACATGAAGCTAAAAGCAAGTCCTGAGAACTGTTTTGAAATGTGCATAAATGGGCCAGAGTTTGAGAGGCCCGAGGTGACCCTGTACCACAGGACGTTTAAAATCCAATTATTAAACTATGTTTAGGACCGGTCAGATTGCTTACTTGACATTGAACGCGCCCTACACTGATGGAAACATCTGAGACGAGAGAGAGACACACAGAGAGAGACAGAGACAGAGAGAGAAAGAGGGGGCACCTGCTGAAAACGGCAGCTACACGCAGTGTAATATACCTGGTTCCAGGAGAGGACAGACAGAGAGAGAAAGAGAGACAGAGACAGAGAATCAGCAGAAGAAAGACAGGAAAGCGAAACAGAGACGTCACAGGACGAAAGCCAGGAAGAAATGGGGAAGATGTTTCATAGAGCTCCGCTCTTCTGCAGACACCCGAGCGTTCAGAACACCATCCTTCCGAACAAAGTCCAGTGGTCAGCGCTCTTTCTCTTACCAGGCGCCAGCTGTCTGGAACCAACTCCCTGTTTCTGCCCGTCATTCTACCTCTGTCAGTTCTTTTAAATCTTCCTTAAAAACCTTTCTCTTTTTAAAAACCTTTTCTTTAGTCCCATTGCCCTGATATACGACTGTGTGTGTGTGTGTGTGTGTGTGTGTGTGTGTGTGTGTGTGCGCGCGCGCGCGCGCGTGTATGTGTGTGTATGTTGTGCGTGCGTGCGTGCCCTCGTGCGTGCGTGCGTGTGTGTGTGTGTGTGTGTGTGTGTGTGTGTGTGTGTGTGTGTGTGTGTGTGTGTTATGTACATTTAAAGAATATGTAAGCGCTTAGGGCCTTTGCGGGTTAGGCGCTCTAAGTATCCATTACTATTATTGTTATTATTATACAGTCCAAATAATTGTAGGCTACTTGCACCAGCGTCTTTAGAAAACGAAACCGCAGATTGGAAGATTTTAACCTGCTCTTGCGCCTGGTTACTGCTGGCGATGTCATAGTCTCCGTGTCCATCCAGCGTGACGACGGACATGCTTGTAACAACTCTGTGAATGTCGATTGCAGGATATGGCACCGCCTGTGAACACAGTTGTTCGTCCCTTCCCGTCAGGCAATGGGCCATGCCGTCACACACCTCACTGAACTGGATGCATTGCAAGTTGTCACACAGGAACCCCTCACACGCTTCAAACGCACACCGGTCTTCGTCAGAGCCGTCACGACAGTCCTCCCGGTGGTTACACACTAACGTAAACGCTAACGTCTGAACACCGTCCTCACAAATGAACAGCGGGATGACTCCACCGTTTTCTGTCTCACACGTGTCGACGTCAGTCTCAGCGAAGCAGTCAGTGGCTGGGTCTCATGACAGGAAGTCGTGAGTCACGTGACCATCCGGGCATCTGGTTGCTGCTGGAAGCCAAAGTCTCAGCTCCTTGAAGCTTGGATCAGTTTCTGGAAATGAAATACTGTTGTTGTTATGAATGGCTGTCGGTTTTCGGGTCATATGTGGTTTCGTTGAAGGGGAAAATTCGCATATAAACTGTTGCAGGATGTTCTTGTCACATTCTGACATTGTAAATGTCTTGTATCCCTTGAGACTCATCCTTCCACAAGAAAGATATTTCGGGTTCACATCGAACTTGAAATCAAAGGCCATTTTTTGGTCATTCCACTGTAGTATTCTCCTGTACATTTTCGGCAGATCTGGGTAGGACGTTTTTAAGCCCACGTACATTTGTGCCGAGCTACGATATGCTTGAATAGTTTTGAAAATGGCCTTTGTTTCTTCAATGGTATTCAGACTCGCCAGGTCAGAATTTCGTAATAAGCATTCTTGATATGCTTCGTTCCACGTCAGTGACTTCCTCCAAATGACGTATGAATAGCAGCGGCCACCGTAAGCAATAGCACCTTTGCACGCAACAGAAGTGTACGAACAGTCACTTTCGTCCTCGTTGTTTTTACACTCTGCGAAAAGGTTGCATTCTACGTGCTGTTTGAAGAGTTTGTAATTTGCACTTGCGCAGTTGTAACGCCCATTGCTTGAGATTCTTGGCTCGTCCTCTTTTGTGTGGAATGAAAACCGCATTTTGAAACCTACTGCCGTGAACCTTGGCGCTGAATCAAACTCTATCTTCAGAGAAGTTCTAAAAAGATGAGATTCAACTAAATCGGTATGACATAGTTTGAACAACACATCGTCATCACTCGTTGAATTAGTTGCTTCAAAAAATGTGATGCAGTTTCTTTCTTCTGTTAGAACCAATGTCACAAAACTGATCATGATCGAGCTATAATTACGGTGCAACATAATCATTGTACTAGCCTTTAAACCAGGAGGGTAGTTCGCGTGAACTTTATCAAAGAATGGGGTGGTTACAAAACCGTATCTGTCTGTCAAAAACGTCAAACTGAGTCCCAATGGTGACGTGTTTGAAGTAAAACGAAAAAATACTTGCCGTTGTAAATACGCCCTTGTTGTGATATAAAATTTCATACAGTTTGTTGATAAGTATAAATCTGGAGGCCTTTCCTGTGTAAAGTAAACACCGTAGACAGCATTCGGTTTATAACAGTCTTGGACTACCACCATAAGAGACAGCTCCGAAGGGTGGAACAATTCATCGAAGGACACAACCAGGAACTTCCCAGGAGGAGCTAAGAGTTTGAAACTGCACGTGATGCTTGCTACTAAAGTGACCTCATTCGTTTTTCTCAGAACTGCAAGGACCGTTCCGTGGTCAGCGATGGTATCTTTTCTTACTGGAGCATCTACGCAAAGCAGAAAATCAAGCTCAAACACGGTGTTGTTCTGGTGAACGTTCTCGTCTCCTAAGCCGACACGCGGCTTGCTGTGTTTGGCGTTGATGTTGCTTCGCCTGTTGCCGCCGTTGATTCTAAATCGGTTTCAGTTTGATAATTTTGGTTGATTTTCTGGTCTCCCGAAACGGTTGAGATTAGATCACTTTGGTATATTAATGGTGGTGGTGAAAGTATGGGCCTTTCTGTTCCACGGTTTCCACCCAGCAACGCTGTCAGTGGTGGTAGCGTTTCGCTGGAACTGTCCACAGAAGAACTGCTCTCCTCCAGGTTGATCCAACTGGACCAAACGTCACTATGTCTACCAGTCAGTGGAGAAAGGTCGTCTGCATTCATGTCGCTTTCACTTTTCAAACTGGTGTCGTGATTCCGCAACATCGAGGGTGCAATATCCGCTGGCTTTGGACGCTGAGGATCACCGTGAGTCTGAGATGCACTGGCTGCCGTGACCGCTGCGGCCTCAGCTGTAGCTCTCACATCCGTCAGAACTCTGGAGGAGGTGGTCGTTGGCTTATTTTGTTCCTGGTACTTTGTCCGTGCTGATTTGTCTCTCAAATCGGTCCACGAACGATACGAGCCGGTCGTTTTTGTCTGATCCAAGGTTTGAAGCTTGAAACCTTGAAACCTTGAAGAATAAGGGACGGTCGTGTTTGTCTGGTCCCAAACGTTCTCCCTCAGTTCGTCTGTGGGCTGCGTGGTGAGGGCTTTGTGGATTTTCGTCAAAGTCCCGGTTTTGTCTCCAGCGCACAGACACAGGTGAAACAAAGACAAACAAAAATACCGCGTCCCGGTTATTCCCAACATTGTTCACTGAATGTGAGCGTGCTTTGGCTTATGTACGTTCGCGATGTAGGACATGGTCCATCAGCGCGATAGTTTTATCGAAGAAAATCGGTTGACATTCGTCACTGTTCGCTCGCTGCTACATTTTGATTTTCTTAGCCACTCCGCATTTCCACGCGCAGTATGATTATGCAGGCTTGTATGTTTCTGTGGAAATGTTTCATTACACAGTTTGTTCTGCACAGAAATTTTCCTTTAGATAGTCCAAATTTTTTATTAAGATTTTCATTAAAAAATCTTTGATCTTGTCCTATCTGTATAAAAAATAATATAGCCTTCGAACAGAACAGTTTGGCGGATTGCTCCCACCGTTAGTGCTATTCCGGTCACTCAGCGTTGTAAAACGATCCACTCGATGCCACTCGCTGTTACGTATTCTGTTGATTATATATAGTTGGCGTGCTGAACTATCAGAACGAGATCATGTTTCACGCCTCCTCAGAACTCTTCACTGGCTGCCTGTATGTATCCAAGCACGTACTGAGTATAAGTTATCAAGTCTTTGTCACTCCTTGTTTCTCTGATACAGTCCGTTTTTCTGTTTGACCGGCTTCACGTGTACTCTCCGTCAAAGTCTGCTCCGTCTGACTCAAGAACTCTGCGCATTGCACACGTTAAGACAAACACTTCTGGACATCGGTCTTTTTCCTATGCTGCTCCTTTTCCGTTCGGAATAGACACATTCAGTCAGACACTGCATTTGGAACCGCTCTGAAGTCCCATCGGTTTAAAACCACTTTCACTGGGCAAACTTGTTCTTAAATTATTTCAGTTGACGGATGTGCTGTGTGTGTGTGTGTTGTGTATGTGTGTGTGTGTGTGTGTGTGTGTGTGTGTGTGTGTGTGTGTGTGTGTGTGTTGTGTGTGTGTGTGTATGTGTGTGTGTGGTGTGTGGTGTGTGTGTGTGTGTGTGTGTGTGTGTGTGTGTGTGTGTGTGTGTGTGTGTGTGTGATGTGGTGGTGGTGGTGGTGGTGGTGGTGGTGGTGTGGTGGTGTGTGTGTGTGTGTGTGTGTGTGTGTGTGTGTGTGTGTGTGTGTGTGTGTGTGTGTGTGTGTGTGTGACAGTGCGCCGAGCTCTATTTCTATGTTAGAATTTTGCGCTTTTTAAATAGCTCAGTATTGTTATTTTTTAAAAGCAATGGCTGTTTTTTTTAATCCTCATTCGTAAAAGGCACAGAAAGAATTATTTCATTTACCCCTGTAATCTTTACACAATTAAAATGTTCCATTGATCGTTTGTATGTCTAATTGTATGACCAACCCCTCATCGAACATGGCGATGTACCCGTGACGTGAACAGTGAATCAGACTCGCATTTCCGATTTGATGACCCGCGATTTGCCCTCATGTGACCTCCTCGGATTGCTGGATTTGAAAATCAACCAATCAATCACTCGGTTTAGTGAAATAGGCAGAGATAAGTGACAGCAGTCGAGGTTTATGGCCGGGTTAACTGAACTGTCTGGAAATAGTTATTGAACAGGTACGTCGTTAGGGCGGCTTTAAAAGAGGAGGCAGAATCAGAGTGGCGGAGTGTTTGAGGCAAATTGTTCCAAACAGATGGACCAGCGTAAGAAAACTGCCATCGTGGGAGTGAAAGGGTTAATTGTCACAGCTCTTAGTTCTACTCCAGCAGTTGGGTCAGCCTAGGACCCTAGTTGTCGTCATCTTTAACGTAAGAGATATTTAGTATAATACTGATGTTACAATTTCTATTGTTAAATTGATTGTAAACAGTCCTGTGTGTAAGTTAGTACCTTTTTTGGGAGGGGGGGCTAATATCATCTCTGTGAACAGACATAAAATAAGACATTAACTGATTGGTCGTTGTCAGATCGTAGACAATAAATATTGTTTGCATATTGCTCGGCAGGTTCGAAACGAGCGCCGCATTTAGCGGGAAATACGTCATCACGCTCGAGTTCCCGTGGTGTCGGGACACAAGCACCATTCATTTTCTCTTCCGGAAATGAACAAAAGAGCTAGACAGTAATGTCTCTGTTGGAAAGAATGAGTGGCTGAACTGCCTGTGGTTATGAGCACTACAATCACCAATTAAAGCCGCGCGCACGCTTATTAAGTGTGTGTGTGCGTGCGTGTGTGTGTGTGTGTGTGTGTGTGTGTGTGTGTGTGTGTGTGTGTGTTTGCGAGCCGTTGTGGTGCGGGTGTCGTGCGTGTCTGTGTGTGTCGTTGTGCTGTTGTCGTCGTGTGTGTGCGTGCGTGTGTGTGTGTGTGTGTGTGTGTGTGTGTTGCGTACGCGTGCGTATGTGCGCGCGTGCGCGAAAGAGAGAGAGAGTGTGCGTGCTGTGTGTGTGTGTGCGTGTGTGCGTGCGTGTGTGTTTGTGCGTGCGTGTGTGTGCGTGCGTGCGTGTGTGTGTGTGTGTGTGTGTGTGTGTGTGTGTGTGTGTGCATGTGTGTGTGTGTGTGTGCGTGTGGTGTGTGTGTGTGTGTGTGTGTGTGTGTGTGTGTGTGTGTGTGTGTGCACGTGCGTGTGTGTGGATACCCTATATAATATATAGGGTATCCACACACTAACTTATCATATATATATATATATAATATATATGATATATATATATATATATATATATACTTGCACCACCAACACAAATATTAATAATATATATATATAATATATATATATATATATATATAACTTGTAAATAAAGTCGGTATACTCGTGTTTGGGGGGGGGGGGGGTGTTTGTGTGTGCGTGTTGCGCTCAGAATTGTATCTAAAGACAAGATTCTGCGCTTGATAATTACTTTTATGATTATTATAAAATGTTCCAGTTTGAATGCGTTTCTGCATGTGATTTCTTCGCCTCATTTATCTACCGCTCAATGCCCTGTGTGGAATGTCTCACACACAGTTAAAGAACACCAACTGCTGTAGTAACAGATGAGCCAGTTTGACCCAGCGGTAAGGCCTTAGGCTATAAGCGGACGATTTCTGTTCGAGTCCCCGCTCCGTCTATCACGAGACGATGTCCGCCTTTCTTCTTCTTCTGATACAGAAGAAGAAGAAACGCGGACATCTTTGGCGAATCGTCTTCCGACTCGTCATGTGACTCGACTTGTTTTGAGACTCGACCGGTCTTGCGAGTCGTGTTGTCTTGTGACTCGTCTTGTGACTCGACTCGAGTTAAGTCTCGACTCATCTTGTGACTCGACTCGACTTGTGACTTAATGACTCGTCTTGTGCCTCGACTCGTCTTGTGACACGACCCGACTTGTGACTCGACTCATCTTGTGACTCGACTCGACTTGTGCCTAGACTCGTCTTGTGACTCGACTCCACTCATCTTGTAGCTCGATCGACTTGTGACTCGACTCGGCTTTTGACTCGACCCCACCCGACCGTGGGAGTGGAGCACGGTGGCCAGCATTGCTGCAGTTGTAACAGCGCATGGGATCAGGAGCAAACATAGACTCGTTCGCCTCCAGGTACCCGTCCGGGATCTCTTTCGGAAAGTCAGGTGTGTTGAAAGTCAGAAACAGAGTGTTGGTGGGGACCACCCCTGTGTCCTTTTTCATCGTCACCCGATAGCCCTATGTGGCTGCCTGGGCTCGAAGCATAAACTAACTAAATCGTCACCCGGTAGCCCTGTACGGTTGACTGGGCTCAAAGCACAAGCTAGCTAAATCGTCACCCGGTAGCCCTGTGTGGTTGACTGGGCTCAAAGCACAAGCTAGCTAAATCGTCACCCGGTAGCCCTGTGTGGTTGACTGAGCTCAAAGCACAAGCTAGCTAAATCGTCACCCGGTAGCCCTGTGTGGTTGACTGGGCTCAAAGCACAAGCTAGCTAAATCGTCACCCGGTAGCCCTGTGTGGTTGACTGGGCTCGAAGGATATACTAAATCGTCACCCAGTGGTTTCTTCGGCTCGTCTCCAGTCTCCTCCACTTCAGTCAAGCCTGACAACTCTCAGCAGCGAATCACTCCTCGATAAGAGTTAGAGTCTTGTGGATTGAAACGTGCATTTGTAGGTCTATTAACAAATGGAACCGATTTAAAGAGGTTTTAACTGCTGGAGTCCTACGGTCAGAGTTCAGGAGCTGTGTGAAAGTCGAGGTGGCCGTCCTGGGCTTTCCGTCCTAATGAGCCTTACGGTTTCTGTGGACGTAAAGCAACATTGAACCATGCTTCGGCATTGGTCACAGTTTGTCCCTAATATGTCAACCGACACCCGAGGACATGAAGCTCTACATCATCATCATCAGTCCTCCGGTTGCTTTCCAGCAGGAAAGAGCCGTCCTTCAGTCTCTTGGTGCTCTTCAATCAGGGTGGCGGTTACGGCCTGCAAACCATTCTCAACAGCAAAGGGACAACAGAGGAACACACACACACACACACACACACACACACACACACACACACACACACACACACACACACACACACACACACACACACACAACACACACACACACACCCACACACACACACACACACAACACACACACACACACACAAACACACACAACACAGCACACACCACACACACACACACACACACACACACACACACACACACACACACACACACACACACACACACACATTTTTTAAATACTTTATTGAGACCAAAACTAAAATATAAGCAGGGTTAAGTTGAAAGGAATGGTAAAACGTTTCAATAACTTAAGTCACAATAGGGTGTTGTTGTTGTTTTTACTAAAACAAACACTTATAAATACAAGCGCAAAAATGCAAATAAACGTTTCATTATTCACAAACAGAAACAAGCACACACGCACACATGCCTTAAGAACAAAAGCGGGATCAAAATTGCATACTTCTGTACAAATTGCAACAGTCTACCTCCTCTAACGCGCTGCCACAAACAAGCGAATAAACAAACAAAAATCCCAGTCTATGTTGAACAGAGAGACTAAACTTTCGGTCGTGCCCCTCTAGGTTCTGTGTAACGCTGAGGCCAACCGCAATCACTTCAAAGCACAGACCCACAGGAAAGGAGGACAGTTTATGCCGTGCAAAGTTTCTAGGCCAACAAACGAGAACGGTCCAAGACGGAATCGGCTTGCACGCATTACATCTTCCTTTTTAGGGCAGAGCACTTCTACAGAGTGTCTGTACAGTGTAGGGTTTCACGCTCGTTTTTGGTTTATTTGCGTTAAAACCTATCACGAAAGCAACACAGAATGTACAGATTTCTCTCTCCTTTTTTTTCTTCTTTTTTTCCCCCCGAAGGGCGTGGGGTGGGGAGGGGGTGGTACTGCCCCACTGTGATCTCCTTCACACACCCCGCCCCGTCCCCCACACCCGGGGGTGGCACTGCCCCACTGTGATCTCCTTCACACACACCCCCACCCCATCCCACACACCCGGGGGTGGCACTGCCCCACTGTCTCTTTCATCTCCCCATCTCCTGGACAGAAACGGAACTGTACTCAACACCAAGCGACTTCAACAGTCAGCTCACAAACCGTCCACTGCAACAGCAACAACAAAATGAAGTGTATCTTACAAATAAAAAATAAATTAAAAAAACTATTCGGGCAACTTGCATTTATCTTTGGTGTTGTAGTTTTGCATCGGCTTGTAGCGGAAGCCAGGTGGTTAACATGAAATGCACGAATTCATTTACATTACTGAAACGACAGTTGTACTATCACTTCTGCACGCATGCCCTCGCGCATAAAAACACGCGCGCACGCACGCACGCACGCACGCACGCACGCACGCACACACACCACTAAATGACAACCGCCATTAAGTAAATTTCCACTGACAGACCAAAGTCAAAGTAAGACAGACGGGCTATGCAACGGTTCACAGAAACTTTCACTTCTAGGCCACAGAACATTGCAGAACATTGGTATCCATGCATTCAGTGAGCACAGCAATGAATTAAACTCGCACAAAACCTAAACCATGCAAGCGCTATACCAGCAATAGTATTACATCTAAGGGAGACAACACGGGGAGTTTATCGAAGCCTTCACAACTCTTTTCTCCCCTGGCGGAAGACTTGTTCCGCACTATTTCTTGATGGTTGAAAACATTCACGAGAATATAAACATGAAAATGTTCACTATTAGTAACATTCTTGAACAAATAATAAACAATGAATGAAACAAAAATGTACATATCATCCCCTCACCCCTCCACACACACACCAGAAGACTGAGGAGAAAAAAGAAAGCATGTTAAAGGTCTAAAAACATGAAGGGTAGTACATTAAAATAATAACAGGTACTTGTTGACTTTGACCATTCAATTTGACCACAGGGTGGACTGTATTTTTCAAAGGGAGATTAGATACTATCTTAACGTGGCATGGATATAGCGTCAAACATCAAACTTCAAAACAATTATCACATTCCTGTCTCTTACATATCACACTACAAAAAAAAAAAAAAAAACAGGGCAACGCCGTAACACAGCAAACCACAGGCACCAACATCGTGCGATTTCGTCTGTTGTTGGATTGTTCACAGCAAAAACATTCTTACTGTGTTCAATAATAGAAAAACAAATTCAAAGATCAACCAATATTGGGTGCCTTTTGACACATAGTGACTATATAGTGCTTGTTTTCACCAGGTCGAAGTTTTATGGTCCAACGTCAAAACATTTTCCGCTGGCCAACATTCACAAATAAGTGTTGCTATGTATCTATATAATTATGTTATCGTGTGTGCTTATCACACGGGCATTTCACAGACAGGTAACATAAATGTTCAACCGATGTATCTATATAATTATGTTATGGTGTGTGCTTATTACACGGACATCTCACAGACAGGTAACATAAAATGTTCAACCTATGTATCTATATAATTATGTTATGGTGTGTGCTTATTACAGGGGCATCTCACAGACAGGTAACAGAGTTTTTCTAACGATCAAAGCAAAGGCGAAATAGTGTTTGATATTTGCTTGCTTGCTTAATTTATTGGTTGATTGGTTGATTGATCGATTGCTTGATCAATCGATTGGTTAATTGGATGATCAAACGAGTGGTTTACTGGCTGATCAATCGAGTGGTTGATCAGAGTGGTTGATCAATCGAGTGGTTGATTAGCTGAACAAGCAGCGACTGGCTGATGAAGCTGAACCAGAAACCAAAGCAGGTCCTACAACAAAAAGCCATAATTATGTTTTGAACTACAAGAAAGCCGAATCGACAAACAAGGGAGTTAATCAGTGCTCGAAAAACGTCACACAAATACAACAACAAAGACATGTACTGTGCCTCTGGTAGGTAGTGTTGCTTAATGTCTTCAGATGCCAGCTGACATATTAGGGACAAGCTGTGACCAATGCCGAAGCATGGTTCAATATAGCTTTACGTCCACGGAAACCAGAAGGCTCGTTAGGACGGACAGCTCAGGACGGCCACCTCGACTCTCACACAGCTCCTGAACTATGACTGTGCCTCTGGTGGAGTTTATGTTCCTTGTATTTACTCGCATGCTAGGTGCGAGTTATCGCAGGCGACTCAGGTCTTTGTTGCTGTGATTGCGTGAGGTCTTTCCGCGCTAATTAACTCCCTTGTTTGTTCATTTAGCACAAGCGCTCTGGGCCTAGTTTTGTTTCAAATTGTTAGGAAAAATTCGAGTAAGATCACGCGGATACACATAATTACTTCAGCTCAGTATCAGGCATCGATTTGTGTTTCTGTTTTGAAATAAAAGGGTTGTGGGGGGCATCTGGGGGATCTCTCTCTCTCTCTCTCTCTCTCTCTCTCTCTCTCTCTCTCTCTCTCTCTCTCTCTCTCTCTCTCTTTATTTCCGAGGTGTACCTCTCATTCTGTTTACATCTCAAAAAACGTACGTCTCTTCCTGTACTTTATCCGAACTACAAGTGTATGAACGGACTATTCCAACCTACACGGTCGTGGACAGCAATGAGTAAGTATCCTGACCATACCAAGCACACGCCACTACAGTTCTCCCCGTTTCAAATAACAAACAGCATAATATAAATACATATTCAAAATTATAATCTTCATCGTCATTCAAAATTATAATCTTCATCGTCGCGATGATCAAAGCTTCGGAAAGAACAAGTCACCACGTTCTAGTTCATCAACAACCGTGTTCCGTTACAGGCCAACTGAGCGCAGGTGCACTGAGAAGGTTTCAATTGCGTCAGAGAATAGGCATCTCCAGCCTAGCCACTCATCCCTCCCCTCCCCTCCCCTCCTCCCCTGCCCCCCACCCCCACCCCCCACAACACACACACACACAAACACACACGCACGCACACACACTCACACACACATGCGCGCACGCACGCACACGCACGCACGCACGCACACGCATACTATGGATCGATGCACAAGTTAAGGCCCCCCACCCCAAAACACCACGGCCGCCACCGCCACCGCCACCGCCACCGCCACCACTCCAAGCCACGCTTTCCGCCACCCTTCCTTCCTCCGGTGAGGGTTAATATCGGAAACCGATGCTTGGAGTTTGAAAGACCCCAGGACCGTTTTATGTCCACCTTTCGATAAGGGACGATGTGCACCTTTCAATACGGGGCTTTCAATAACGCTGTATGTCCGCCTTTTGACAAGGGACTATGTCTACCTACTGATAAGGGAGTAGGTCCACCTTTCGATAAGGGACTATGTCCACCATTCATTAAGGGACTATGTCCACCTTTCGGCGACAAGGGAGTAAAGGCCTAACGGTCGGTGGCAATGAAACACACAGTTAAGACATAGCAACAGCAGAATAATGGAGAGAAAAAGATGAATATGGCTACTCCTAACGGAAGAAGATGAAAACCTCTCGCAAGCTTCCTGTGGCGTCATGCTGAATAGTGTTGTCTTGTCTATCGGCAATGGACTATACCTTTCGATAAGGGACTATGTCCTCCTTATATATAAAGGTGGACTTAGTTCCTTATTGAAAGGTGGACATAGACCCTTATCCAAAGGTATAGTCCATTACTGAGGCTGTCAACAGCTGTAGTGTTGTATTGTCTCTGCTCTCAGTGTGTGTGCATATCGCACGACTGTCGAGCATCAAACGCAGCGCAACCCCCCGCCCCACCCCAACCCCCCGCCCCCACCGTCCTCAACCCAAACCACCCCGGCTCAGAGGTTGCCAACGCCTCCAATCTCCCTCCATTATCTGGAAGGCTTGGAACCACCAACACCACCACCACCACGATCCAAACCTACATAACAGATCCCCGATGATGATAAGGCATGGTTCGTGCACGCTGTGAACCCGTCGCATTGATTGGAGCTCTGGGCGTCACGTGTGAGAGATTACGTCCAGTGATGTCATTCGACTGACTCCCTGCTCTAAGGAACTGCACGTTTCGTTCAACATGCATGAGATCAAAGCTACAAATCTGAACGTTCAGTAATGACGCGCGTTAAAGATCCTGCAGTTCGTGTAGTCAGAGCTCGGTGGACTATGAAAACACTGAAATAACCCAGCAAGCACATATATTGGAAACAGACGGCTGTTATTTCCTGATCGTAACAAGCGTGAATCAATTGAGTTATGTGCTCCTGCTTTATAAATGTTCAAACCGCTTTGAAACATAGTTTCAGAATCTGCAGCTAACCACTAGCATTGAAAAATTAAAAAGACCCCCACCCTCTCTCTCCTTTTTATTTATTTGATTAAGTATGAAAGCACAAGTCCCCCCCCCCCCCCCCCCCCCCTCCCTCCCCACTGTAGTATGGCTTTGGAACGAAGGCTATGTGGGGAATTACGACTTGGAGATTGCCACCCACCACCCCCCCCCTCTCTCTCTCTCTCTCTCTTTGCTCCCCCCGTCTCCAACACACACACACACACACACACACACACACACACGCACGCACGCACGCACGCACGCACGCACGCACGCACGCACGCACGCACACACTTGTTCTTAAAAATTGGGTAACACAGCTAGCCCCGTTAATGCAGCGTCAGTAGTGAAACAGTTAGTCAGTAATTGGATTTTAACGTCCGCACAGGGTCACATCATCACAACAGTAAAACAGCATAGCTGCATACTTTAACACCGCTACCCCTATGAATGCAGTCAGCAGTGAAACAGCGTAACTGCACGAGGTAAAATCTCTACCCCTATGAATGCCGTCAGTAGTGAAACAGCATAACTACACGGGGTCACTAGTAGTGCAGAATCAACAATAAAACAACTAAGCTACCTATTGTAAAACCGCGGCCCCTAACTGCATGGTGTAACAGCGCTATATAGCCATGCTAATACAGAGAGTAAAGTAAAACAGCAAAACTGCATAGTGTAACACTGCTACCTCTGTTAATGCACAGTGAACAGTGGAACAGCATAACTGCCTGTTGTAACATTGTTGCCCTATTAATCCAGTCACTAGTGTAACAGCATAACTATATGGCGTAAATTCGTTACCGCCCTTATTAATGCTGTCAGTTGTGAAACAGCATAGCTGCATAATGTAACACTACTACCTCTATTAATACAGAGTCAGTAGTGAAACAGCACAGCTACATATTGTAACGCTGCTACCTCTATTAATGCAGTCAGTTGTGAAACAGCATAGCTGCATAATGTAACACTGCGACCTCTAATGCAGTCAGTTGTGAAACAGCATAGCTGCATATTGTAACGCTGCTACCTCTATTAATGCAGTCAGTTGTGAAACAGCATAGCTGCATATTGTAACGCTGCTACCTCTATTAATGCAGTCAGTTGTGAAACAGCATAGCTGCATATTGTAACGCTGCTACCTATGTTAATGCAGTCAGTTCTGAAACAGCATAGCTGCATATTGTAACGCTGCTACCTATGTTAATGCAGTCAGTTTTGAAACAGCATAGCTGCGTATTGTTGTAACGCTGCTACCTCTGTTAATGCAGTCAGTTCTGAAACAGCATAGCTGCGTATTGTTGTAACGCTGCTACCTCTATTAATGGAGTCAGTTGTGAAACAGCATAGCTGCATATTGTAACGCTGCTACTTCTGTTAATGCAGTCAGTTCTGAAACAGCATAGCTGCATATTGTAACACTGCTACCTCTAATGCAGTCAGTTCTGAAACAGCATATCTGCATATTGTAACGCTGCTACCTCTATTAATGTAGTCAGTTGTAAAACAGCATAGCTGCATATTGTAACGCTGCTACCTCTATTAATGCAGTCGGTTGTGAAACAGCATAGCTGCATAATGTAACACTGCTACCTCTAATGTAGTCAGTTCTGAAACAGCATAGCTGCATATTGTAACGCTGCTACCTCTATTAATGCAGTCAGTTGTGAAACAGCATAGCTGCATATTGTAACGCGGCTACCTCTATTAATGCAGTCAATTCTGAAACAGCATAGCTGTATATTGTAACGCTGCTACCTCGTTTAATGCAGTCAGTTGTGAAACAGCATCGTTGAATGGGGTAACACCACTATTAACACAGAATCAACACCGACAGCATAGATGGGGCAAACCGCTAAGCATATCTTTAATGCAGAATCATTCTGGTGTACGTGTTGATGCCCCCCCCCCCCCCCCCCCCCAACAGACACACACACACACAAAAGGGGTGGGGGTGGAGAAGACGAAGGGGGGAGGGAGGGGGGTTAGCGGTAGCAGAGTATGATAGGGAAACCATTGGCTGATCCATCACTGTTGCACGAAGCTCCAAAAGCAGCAACGTCTATCTTTGCCCCATCCCTCTGTGTGTGTGTGTGTGTGTGTGTGTGTGTGTGTGTGTGTGTGTGTGTGTGTGTGTGTGTGTGTGTGTGTGTGTGTGTGTGTGTGTGTGTGTGTGTGTGTGTGTGCTTGTGCGTGTGTTTTTGCCCCCCCCCTTTAAAAAAAAGGAGAGATGAACACTTTACATTTCAACGCTGACAATCCAATTTTGACTTCGATCCCTAACCAGATTAGCCTTGTGCGGCTCAAAGCACGGAGAGGGGAAGTGCGGGAGTGGATGGGCGGGGGGGGGGGGGGGGGGGGGGGGGGGGGGAAGTAGCTTTGGCTTCTTTGACAGGCCCTGTAAATCATCGATGGCTTGTTTCTGGGGTCTCTCTGCCAGCGACGCAAGAGTCAAATCCCCTGTCATGTGTGTCTACCAGCTCCTCCATCGCCTCAAATCCTCCACTCAATCAACGTAACCCAATACAGGTTGGAACTTACAGTTATTACCCCACGGCTTGAA